>CM043727.1:5573568-5802134 GCA_023969325.1 Oryzias curvinotus
ATGCGGGATAAGAGTTGACCACCTAACCGGAAGCCTCGATGGGGGTCTCCAGGGTTCGTGGGATTGACAGATCATTAACAAGTTGCTGGTCAATTAAATTCTGCTCGGCCCCGGGGTCGACCAGGCCCGTAACTCATGCACATGGAGATCTTGACTTAACTTGACAGGAATTAGTAAAAAATTATTACCGGCCAGGTAGATTTAGTTTACCCCTCGCAGCCTGTCTCCTAGCGAGGGGTTCGGGTGTTTAAACGAGCGGGCAGGAGATGGCAATGTGGCCCTTTGCTCGCAATAGTAACAGCCCCCTCCATGCGCTCGCTGCGGCGTTCCCTTCAGACAATCGAGAGTGTCCAACCTGCATAGGCTCTGTCCGGAGCCTAGAGGGTTGAAGGAGTCGAGAGGGGTGGCGTGAAACAGCGTGTGAGAATTTGGAGGATGTAGTGGTTGCGGCACGCTGGAAAACGGGCGCTCGTTCCCTGTGACGCTCCCGCAGGCGAACATCAGACGGAGTGCCGCAGAAACCAGTTCCTCAAATGACCGGGCTTCGGGTTGCGAACACAGATGATCCTCACCCACCGCACCAAACCCATCCTGCTCATTACTTCAGGCAACCATCGTGAGTCCATCCGTTTCCTCATCACCAAGTCCATCCATACTCCCATAGTACTCGGGTTTTCCTGGCTAAAACTGCATAATCCTCAGTTTAATTGGGCTCAAGGGACTATAATTCAGTGGAGCCCATATTGCCTCGCTAATTGTCTCCTCTTTGCTCCCCCCTCTCCCTACGCCCAGCCGGCCCTGGTCCCACTTGGCAATGGACTTTGTCACCGGGTTACCCCCATCAGCAGGTAACACCGTCATACTCACAGTCATAGATCGATTTTCCAAGATGGCCCACTTCATTCCGCTCCCGCAACTACCCACTGCCACCGAAACTGCGGATATCATGACCAAGCAGGTTTTCTGTCACCATGGCATCCCTATGGACATTGTCTCTGACCGTGGCCCCCAGTTCATTTCTCAGGTCTGGAAGGCCTTCTGTACGGCCTTGGGGGCCACGGTCAGCCTCACTTCTGGCTACCATCCTCAGTCCAACGGCCAAGCGGAGAGAGCGAACCAGGAACTGGAGGCAGCTCTCCGCTGCTTGGCGGCACAGAACCAGCAGGACTGGTCCCAATATCTCGTGTGGATTGAGTATGCCCATAATGCTTATCCCTCCACTGCCACTGGGCTCTCCCCCTTTGAGGCCGCTCTTGGGTACTCACCACCTCTGTTTCCGTCACAGGAACTGGACTTGGCTGTGCCTTCCGTACAACATCACGTCCAGCGGTGCCAACGCATCTGGGTACAGGCTAAGGCTGCTCTCCTCCGCACCAAGGAGAGCAAACTGCCGCATCGCCAACCGTCACAGAGTGGTGGGACCCGAGTACCAACCTGGCCAAAGGGTCTGGCTCTCCACACGTAATATCCCCATCCAAGCCACCTCCAAGAAACTGGCTCCACGATTCATCGGACCTTACGTCATAGAGAAACTCATCAACCCCACCTGCGTCCGACTCCGTCTTCCCAAGGCTCTGAAGGTTCATCCGTCATTTCATGTTTCCCAGATCAAGCCAGTTCTGGACAGTCCTCTGTGCCCGCCGTCCGCTTCCCCGCCACCCGCCCGACTTATCGACGGTGCTCCGGCTTACGACGTCGATCGGATCCTGGATGTCCGCCGTCGGGGTCGCGGATTCCAGTTCTTGGTCGACTGGGTGGGCTACGGCCCGGAGGAGCGCTCCTGGATTTCCCCCTCTCTCATTTTGGACCCCTCGCTCATTGAGGATTTCTACCGGGCCCACCCAGATCGCCGCCCTTGACCGCCTGGAGGCGGTCGTTGAGGGGGGGGTACTGTCATGGTGCCTCTGTCAGACTCCTCCCCCCTCTCCTCTCCACTTGGTTCCTGATTATCCCCAGCTGCTTCCACTCACCTCATCGCCACACCTGCCTTCTTAAGGAGCTCCAGGATCTTCATTCAACGCCAGTCCGTTGCCCCTGATGGTGCATGTTTGGCCTCACGTCAAGTTCATGCTTCGTTGCCTTGCCTTAAGCCAAGTAGTTAATATATGCTGTCTTACCTGTCTCCAGGAAACCTCAGCCACGAGCGGTCACCCACAGCAGCCGTATTCCGGACTCCTCTTCTGGTCTGTTCCCTCCATCCTCACCACGAGCCTCTGCCGAACCAGCTGCCTCCCGAGACGGACCCACGCTGCCGACTCCAGACCCGAACGAGCAGATCCACCAGTGACGCCACGAGCCGCAGTTACATTCTCGGACCTCCAGTAACATTCACCCACCTGTCTGGCCATCATATTAAACCCACCTTCTCGCCAAGACATCTCTGTCCTGTGTCTCATTCCGGGTTTCAGCATCTGGGTCTCAGTCGTTCTATAGTCATGACAATAAGACCACATATGGATGTTTAAAGATAAAATTTTTACTTTGATCTAGCTTAATTATTTGCTTCAGTTAAGATAAATAATTTTTTGTTAAGTCAGCTTAAAAATAGCACGTAGTTTTCAGACAGTTATTTTACTATCATACAAATTAATTCAATTAAGTAGGTGTAACTTAGGTGCTGCTGTTAAATTGGCACCGCAAGGGATTGTGGGATACCATTCCCTTTGTCTGTCTGGACGGATTTGGGTTGAAGTGTGGGTTTTTTACCAAATGTGTTTAGTTGTTAGGGTTTTACTGTTTTACTGTGTTTTGCCGTGTTTTACCGAGTTATTTTGTCCTACTATGCTTAAGTCTGTGCACCATGAGTGAGAGGGTAGGAGAGGATGATGAGTTTAAATAGCACCCCTTCCACCTAATGCTGTAATGATAATGTTGGAAAATTCCTTATGGAAAGAATGCACTTTGAGCATATTTTGTTCTTTTTATTGATATACAAATGAGTATATCTGCCGGCTCAAACTTAGACATATGAGAGTTCAAGATTTGTAATTAATTAAGATGGAAAAAATATTAATTGAATTGGAGTAATATGACATTTAGTTAGATAAATATGTAAATTTGAGTTGTATAAACAATTATTGAGTTTTATAGACGTAAGAAATTAGGTTGAATAAATTGAACTCAATTACTTGTTACCAATAATAATTTATTTAAGTTGGCAAAATAGGATAAGTGTCATGGTGCCTCTGTCAGCTATCTTCCCCCTCCCCTCTCTGCTTGGCCACTGATTCTTCCCAGCTGCATCCACTCATCTCATCAACCTGCCAGACCTACTTAAGGAGCGCCAGGACCAGAATTCAACGCTAGTTCGTTGCCCCTGATGGTGCTAGTCTGGTCTCTTTTAAGTTTTCTTGTCACGTATCTTTACCCTCGTCTAAACCATAGTTTTTCTATGTCCAGGACCTACATATCCCACGAGTGGACGCCAGCATCAGCTTCAGCCCAAGCGGAGTCTATCCCCGGAGTACCTACCTCCTCTCAACGCTCCATACACCTGAGCCCAAGCCACAGCCGAACCTCCAGCCACGCCACGGGCCACAGTCGAACCTCCCGCCACTTCAAGATCCACCCTCTCATCTGGAGTTGCCGTACCTGCCTTTCCCCCGCCACAACAGGACAAAGTCATCCGCTGAAAAGATTAAAACTATTATTTACCTTCACTCACCTCCTGTCTTCCTTCCGGGTTTTCAGCGTCTGGGTCTGTCTAACTTTGACGAGTCATGACAGAACGAACTAGCCAAAACCCCGACCCAGCTGGCCCGGAAGGTTTACAAAATACTGTCTCCCAACAAGGTCTGTTCCTGGAACTCCTCTCCAGTGCGGTCACCCGCGTCACTACAGTCCAAGAGGACATGATCTCTCGCATCAGAGGTATGAACCAAACTCTTTCCGAGCTAACCGAGCGCCATGCTAATCCTGCTATAGGAGCTTCTACTCCGTCTTCCGGCAACAATGCAGCTTCCGCTTCCGGTCCAGTCAACTCACCCGAAAACTTCCGGTTACAGCCTGAACCGTTCCTAGGCAACGTAGAAGCCTGTGGCGGCTTCCTCCTTCAATGCCAACTCATATTCCAGCAGGCTCCCAGGTATTATCACTCTGATATAAGTAAAATCACCCTTATAATAAATTCTCTCCGGAATAAAGCTCTACGGTGGGCTCAAGCTTTTGTTTCTGCTAACCCAATCAGTCACCTTTGCTATGAACATTTCCTGAACGAATTCCGTTTGATTTTTGACCAACCCCGTAAACGGGAAGAAGCCACACGTAAATTACTTAACATGAAACAACACAACCGGACTGTTAGTGAGCACGTCATTGACTTCCGCATTCTGGCGGTCGAAGCAGGCTGGCCAGACCTGGCTTTAAAGGGTATTTTTTATCAATCTTTGAATGAAGAAATAAAAGACCATCTCTGTACTCAGCCCGAAACTAACTCCTTTGAAGAGCTCGTTTCAGCAGCCCTCCGCTCGGACATCCGACTCAGAGAGCGACGTCATGATCGCCAACAGACCTCAAAGAAAATGATCTGCGATCCGGCCCCTTCTACCATCACAGCCCAGTCGCCCCTCAGAATGGATTTTCTCGCAAGCTCCAAACCATCTGAAGGACCTATACAGATAGGTCATTCTAAACTATCTGCAGAAGAACGACAGAGGCGTAAAGAGGAGGGTTCATGTTTTTATTGTGGTGCCCATGGACATTTAGTTTCACAGTGCACTCTGCGTTTAAATTCCCGAAACCCCCCGCTGAGTGACAGATCACGGGGGGGCAACTTCAGCACTCAGGAAAATCAAAGCTTCCTGTACATTCCTGTCAGAATATGCTGTAAAACCCAAACTCATGCTTTCAGGGCCCTTATAGATTCTGGAGCCGAACAGAGCCTAATTGATCATGGTCTGGTGTCTAAACTTGGTCTTCCCACAGAACTTCTGGAAGCTCCTGTCGAGGCCTCGGGCTTAGGTGGGCAGCACCTCTCCAGAATTACGCATCGAACCAAACCTGTTCAACTTCTCACCTCTGGCAACCACAGGGAAGTTATGCAATTTTTCATTACCCAGTCCACCCACACGCCCATAGTACTAGGCTACTCTTGGTTAAAGTTGCATAACCCACAATTCAATTGGAGTTTAGGACATATAACTAACTGGAGCCCTTATTGTTCTGCTAACTGTCTCTCGTCTGCCTTACCTACGGCGCATCATCACATCACTGACTCTCCCGGTAACATTAATCTGGATCAGATCCCCTCCTGTTATCATGACCTAAGGGATGTTTTTTGCAAATCTAAGGCTAGCGCCCTTCCTCCCCATCGCCCCTACGATTGCGAAATTAATTTGCTACCTGGTGCTACCTTACCAAAAGGCCGCCTTTTCAACCTCTCTGGGCCTGAGAAACTTTCCATGGAAAGTTATATCCAGGAGGCGCTATCCCTGGGTCACATTCGTCCCTCATCATCCCCTGTTGGGGCAGGTTTCTTTTTTGTCGAAAAGAAAGATAAATCTCTCCGCCCCTGCATAGATTACCGGGAACTCAATCATATTACGGTCAAGGACAAATATTCTCTGCCCTTAATCTCCTCTGTTTTCGACTCTGTCCAGGAAGCCCACGTCTTCACTAAACTGGATCTCCGTAATGCCTATCACCTTGTCCGTGTCAAAGAGGGGGATGAATGGAAGACTGCCTTCAATACCCCCCTGGGGCATTATGAATATCTAGTTATGCCCTTTGGGTTGACAAATGCCCCAGCAGTATTCCAGAGGTTAGTCAACGACGTCCTTAGAGATTTTCTAAATCGCTTTGTTTTTGTATATCTTGACGACATCCTCATTTACTCAAACAATCTTACCCAGCATGAACAACACGTCCGTCAAGTCCTCACCCGTCTCTTAGAGAACCAGCTGTATGTTAAGGCAGAGAAATGCGAATTCCATGTCAAGTCTGTTCAGTTCTTAGGTTACATCATTGAGGCAGGTCGTATAAAACCCGATCCCTCAAAGATCGAGGCTGTTTCCGCCTGGGAACCCCCTACCAATCGTAAGAAACTGCAACAATTTCTGGGCTTTGCTAATTTCTATAGACGTTTTATCCGCAACTACAGTAGCATTGCTGCCCCGCTCACTCGGCTCACTTCCACCCATCAAAACTTTCAATGGACCCAAGAAGCCCAACAGGCCTTTGACCATCTCAAGAAACTGTTTGTCACAGCCCCCATTCTCATTCAGCCAGATCCTTCACGCCAGTTTATCGTGGAGGTCGACGCCTCGGATTCCGGGGTCGGCGCTGTTCTTTCCCAGAAGGAACTCACGTCTGGAAAGCTCAAACCCTGTGCTTTCTTTTCAAAGAAATTGTCGGCTGCAGAACAAAATTACGACGTGGGGAATCGTGAACTGCTGGCTATTAAATTGGCCCTGGAGGAGTGGCGGCACTGGCTGGAGGGGGCTGAGCATCCGTTTATTGTCTGGACAGACCATAAAAACCTCGCTTACCTTAGAACCGCCAAGAGACTCAACTCCCGTCAGGCCCGGTGGTGTCTGTTTTTTGACAGGTTCCGCTTCACAATCACCTACCGTCCTGGAACCCGGAACGTCAAACCAGACGCATTGTCCCGCAAGTACAGTACCACAGAAAACTCAATCACCACCACCATAGTCCCCTCCACGTGCATAATTGGCGCACTCACCTGGGATATCGAAAATCGGGTGCTCCAAGCTCAAGGTGAGGAACCCAATCATGCTCCCTGTCCTAATGGAACCCTTTATGTACCCACCTCCCTCAGGGCAGATGTCATCTCCTGGGGGCATACCTCACGGCTGTCCTGCCATGGCGGCGTCCAGCGCACACTCCATCTCCTCCGTAGAAGGTTCTTTTGGCCTTCAATGGATAAGGACGTCCGTGAATATGTGGCAGCGTGCACCACATGCGCCCGCTCCAAGTCCTCTAACTCTGCCCCAGCCGGACTGTTACAACCATTACTCACCCCCAGCCGTCCTTGGTCACACATCGCCTTGGATTTTGTCACTGGGTTGCCTCCATCTCAGGGTAACACTGTCATACTCACCATCATTGACCGTTTCTCTAAGATGGCTCATTTCATTCCTCTAGCCCAGTTACCCTCCGCCACAGAAACCACCCAGGTCCTAGTTGACCGGGTATTCCGTCACCATGGCATCCCCTTGGACATTGTCTCGGACCGTGGTCCCCAGTTTGTCTCTCAAGTCTGGAAAGCCTTTTGCTCCGCCCTGGGAGCCACGGTCAGCCTCACCTCCGGCTATCATCCCCAGTCCAACGGTCAAGCAGAGAGGGCCAACCAGGAACTGGAGGCAGCCTTACGCTGTCTGGCGGCACAAAACAATGAGGACTGGTCCCAGTACTTAGTATGGATTGAGTATGCCCACAATACTCACGCATCTTCCGCTACTGGGGTGTCACCATTCAAAGCCGCGCTCGGGTACTCACCACCTTTGTTTCCGTCCCAGGAACTCGATTTGGCGGTGCCCTCTGTCCAGCAACATCTCCTGCGTTGCCAACAGGTCTGGCGCCAAACCACAGAGGCTCTCCTCCGCACTAAGGAGAGCAACTGTCGCATCGCCAATCGCCACAGGGTGGTGGGACCCGTTTACCAGCCCGGCCAACAGGTATGGCTCTCTGCCCGCAACATCCCGATTCAGGCCTCCTCCCGGAAACTGGCTCCGCGCTTTATCGGACCGTACACTATTGAGAGGATCATCAATCCGACCTGTGTCCGTCTACGCCTTCCACGAGCCCTCAAGGTACACCCTTCCTTTCACGTTTCACAAATCAAGCCCGTCCAGGACAGTCCTTTGTGCCCGCCGTCCGCTTCCCCGCCGCCCGCCCGTATCATCGACGGCGCTCCTGCCTTACGGTCAGCCGTGTCCTGGACATTCGGCGTCGGGGTCGTGGGCACCAGTTTCTGGTTGATTGGGAGGGCTACGGTCCTGAGGAGCGGTCCTGGGTCTCCCGCTCTCTCATCCTGGACCCATCCCTCATCGAGGATTTCTTCCAGGCCCATCCTGATCGCCGTCCTGGACCGCCTGGAGGCGGTCGTTGAGGGGGGGGTACTGTCATGGTGCCTCTGTCAGCTATCTTCCCCCTCCCCTCTCTGCTTGGCCACTGATTCTTCCCAGCTGCATCCACTCATCTCATCAACCTGCCAGACCTACTTAAGGAGCGCCAGGACCAGAATTCAACGCTAGTTCGTTGCCCCTGATGGTGCTAGTCTGGTCTCTTTTAAGTTTTCTTGTCACGTATCTTTACCCTCGTCTAAACCATAGTTTTTCTATGTCCAGGACCTACATATCCCACGAGTGGACGCCAGCATCAGCTTCAGCCCAAGCGGAGTCTATCCCCGGAGTACCTACCTCCTCTCAACGCTCCATACACCTGAGCCCAAGCCACAGCCGAACCTCCAGCCACGCCACGGGCCACAGTCGAACCTCCCGCCACTTCAAGATCCACCCTCTCATCTGGAGTTGCCGTACCTGCCTTTCCCCCGCCACAACAGGACAAAGTCATCCGCTGAAAAGATTAAAACTATTATTTACCTTCACTCACCTCCTGTCTTCCTTCCGGGTTTTCAGCGTCTGGGTCTGTCTAACTTTGACGAGTCATGACAATAAGTTTTATATATATATATATGCGTCACAAGGAAAATGGAAATAAGATCAGAAACTCGTGGGTTTACTTTGTTCTTCTACTACAAGCAGAAACTCTTTCGGTGATGCCACCGTGTTACTTTTTTGATGGACATATAATCTTCATACGCTGTCATTAAAATCTCAGACTCCGTCTCACTGAAGTGTAGCGTCTCTTTTTTTCACCACGCGTTTCCATGGTGACTCCGGAAATCAGCGATCCATTGAGTGCTTTATGTACTTGATGTGCACGTGCATTAACCCAGGGTTACCAAGTCAAGATTAATTACGCTGACTCATATCCGGTCTTTTGGAACCAACATACCCTGAATAAGCAAGTTCAGGCGGATTTCAGCCAGAGTTCAGGGTTAAAGTCAGGGTAGTTTAAACATGCTTCCTGGAATTACCCCCCTGATCCCTTTGCTGAAAAACAGCCCCAAAGCATGATGATTCCACCCCCATGCTTTACAGTAGGTTTGGTGTTCTTTGAATGCAACTCAGCATTATTTCTCCTCCAAACACAACAAAGCTATGGAAGGGATTGTGTAGCATAATTAAAAATAAACGTCAAAACCAGAAATGCTTTTTCATTTTCAAAATGTGACTGCATCAAATGACTCAAAATTAAAATGAAATGTCAATACTTCAAAATGCTTTTTCATTTCCTACTTAAAAACCGCTTATTCTGTGTCATAATTAAAATGAAAATGCAAAGAGGGGATTGCATTTGCATTTTCACATCCACCCACACTGTCGCATTATTCAATTCGAATTAGCATTTCCAGAGGGGAGACGGGTTGATGACGTTAGTGTTATCTCTCTGTCTCTGGGCGGTTGCTAAGAGACATATGCCAGGAGCAGGGCTCCAGACTGCGACCAATTGGTCGCATTTTGCGACCAAAATTTGAGAGTGTGCGACTGAATTTTACATCCAGTCGCACATGCGCGACCCGTAAATTTGCCTCCCCCACCCTACGTATTTTTCTTTATACATTAAACGTGGAAGGGGCACGTCATTGATCAATTAAATAATCAATGAGACGCGAGCGCACACGCACGCAGGCAGACACACACACTCGCGCACATACTCGTGAAGCGCGAGCACACACTCGCGTGATGCCCGTCTGTGAGGCGGCCACTGCGTGTGAGAAGAATAGGGAAAGCCGCTGTGAGTGGCTAAAATGCGTGGAGGGGGAGGGGCCAAGAGACAATCGAGCGCGCGTTAACATCTTTGGGAAGGAAACAGAGACAAATATCATCACAACCTGACATGTGCGTCTGAGCTATGAGTAAGTGAACTATTGATTCATTCTTCCGACCTGCGGCTAGTGTACCAGTGACAGAACTACAGCAGGGGTCTCAAACTCGCGGTTATTTGCGGTCTCCAAGCTATTTTGCGGCCCCCGCCTTAACATGAAAGTTTAATGTTACTGCAGCCCGCCAGTTTGTATGAATGACACTTTTTCATTGTCGCGCACGGAGCTGACCAACCAATCACAGCGGGGTATATGACTCTTGGGGGCGGGACAATGACAGGGCTTGAAAGCAGGACACCTAACAGCCCCCTCCCTCCCCGGACCACATTAAGGAGTTCCTTACTTTCCTTTTTAGAACGTATTTATTCGCTCGTAATTTTCTACATACATGCAGTCCGTGCTGAACTTTTCTCTGGGTCACACAGAACCGGAGGAAGGTTAAGTTTTGGTTACGGTTACGGCGGCGCATCAAACGGTTTATGCACGACTGTTACGGCAGCACAGCGCTCCCGCGGGAGTCGGGTCAGCTGAGGAGAATAAATGTCCCACACCTACATGCGTGACACCTAAGGGAGCTTGAACATTAAACACACTCGAGCAAAAACAACATTAGTTTTAGACACACTGAAAATACGTGGGGAAAATGCAACGATAGACGTGCTTGAGATGAACCGGCACCTCGCCTGGATCTTTGGGGAGACCAGGCGGTGGTGGTGGTGGTGGGGGGGGGGGCTGTGAGATGAAGGCGAATCTGCAGCAAGACTGAAGGACAACAGGAAGTTGGAGTTGTCCTTAACATTCAATTTAGTTTTAATATTCCTCTCCCCCTTAGTGTGATCTGTGTTGTTATATATTTTATGATTATTTTAATGTTTTGTAATGTATGTAGCCTTTTTTTTAAAGAATTGGTATTTTAAATTATTTTAATTAATCACTCAACTACAAAAACCATCAGGACACATGTCCCATAATGCATTGTTTTGTAGTCATCTGGGCAGCTTTCAGTCAGCTCAGTACTAAATTTCCAGCTGTGTTCGGGTAGGTTTGCCCCTTGCTTCCACCCCTTTCTCGCGATATTTTTGTGATGATTGACAGGTGCTGTTCGAGCAAAAACAAAAATATACGTCTCACACCCAGTGATCTGCGCAGCGTTGAGTTCACCTGGGTGATCTCAAACACGCTTAACTTACTGTGCATCTTGGCTGCACCTATTTGGTGTCACAAAGATGAATTTCCATCCGTTTTCTTTACTATTTGTATTGTCATGACAGTGATGGTTCTGTCAGTTTACCTGTTGTTGCATCTTCAAAAGTGCAGAATAAAATGTGACACTGAATTTGAAACAGCACATTGTAATTTCTGCATCTATTATTAAAGTATTTAGAAGTAATACAGTGGAAATTTGTAGATTTGGTTAGCATGTTGATTTACGGTATGCGCCCCTAAATTTTCTGGTTGTGCCCCTAAAATTTTCAGTTAGGGGCCACTGTGCTCCTGGTGAAAAAAGTTAGTCTGGAGCCCTGGCCAGGAGCAGTGTAGCTTTGTGCTAGCTTTATGCTAGCTTGTGTTAGCGGACAAGCTATATTTTCGGACCAGCAGCCGCCTTCGCATAGCGGAGCGCGAAGCCCCGCAATCTGAAGCTCCAGATCGCTGAAGGCGGAAGTCCTGCTACGATCTGAGAAACTAGACTATCATATGAATTTGTGTTTCCAGTGGTGTCTAGAACATAATAAAGGCTGATGTAATTCCCACATATTTACATCCAAGATGCTCATTGCCGCATTGCCTGCACGAAGTTTTAAGTACCTCCAATGCCAATGCTTTTAGCACATATTAGCCTAATGCTAACCCTTCTTTCGGGTAATTGCAGCAAAGAGAAAAGCCTTGAGCAGATTTCGCCATGCTAAACGTTTGCTGGTTGCACCAACACGCACTCAGCCGGAAGGTGCAGGAGACCATCTTCTAAATGTGCTTTTATTACTGTCATGATTATAATTAAGGGCCTGCTCACTCATATTTTTTTAAATCCGTGCGGTCAGGTCTTTTTCTTCGCTAAAAGGACCCGAAAGACGGGTTAAAAATATTAGCTGTACTTGAAACTCCGTGCGGGCAATGCCGCAATGAGCATCTTGGATGTAAATATGTGGGAATAACATCAGCCTTTATTTTGTCTGGACACCACTGGAAACACAAATTCATATGATGGTTTAGACTTTCTCCGATCGTGGCAGCACTTCCTCCTCCTGCGCTTCGAAGCTTCCCTGGACTAGCTTTGTCTCCGGGCTAGCGGGCCGGGTTTAGCTCTACGTTAGCTCTGTCCGAAGCAGGGCTTCCAAAGGAGGCTGTGGTCCCAAACTCCGGACCGCATAAGGCGGAAATGCTGCTACGTAGTCCCAAGAAGCTGTGTACAATCATCAGGAGTGCAAAACTGTCACAAAGCCCTCTCCTCTGCCGCTAACACAAAGCTACAAGCCTGGTCGCACTGCTCCTAGCATGTCTGTGCCTTTCGGCAGCCAGCCGGACACACGGAGATAGCAGCAATGTCATCGCCCCACCTCCCCTCTGGAAATGCTGAGTCGAATTGAATAATGCAACAGTGTTCGTAGTGTGGATGTGAAAATGCAAATGCAAACCCCTCTTTGTATTTTCGTTTTAATTATGACACAGAATAAGCGGTTTTTAAGTAGAAAATGAAAAAGCATTTTGAAGTATTGATTCTTCTTTTTTTTTTTTGAGTCATTTGATGCAACTTTATTTTGAAAAAAAAAAAAAACATTTCTGTTAATCCATTTTCATTTTCAAACTAGACATTTCTAAATGAATTTTGCTACACATTTACCAGAAAACTTTTTGAAAATGTAATGTCAAATACTATTTTCTTTATCATTTTAATTAATTGGCAGAATAAGCAGTGTTGAGGACGAAAATGAAAAAGCATTTTGGCGGATTGCTTTTTCATTTTAATTTAGAGTCAACAAATGCAGTTTTATTTTGAAAATGAAAAAGCATTTCTGGTTTTGACTTTTATTTTTAATTGGTTGAATGTTGTATTCAACCCTCTGTTTTCCTCTTATGGTATCTTCTGCCTTTTTTCGGCACTTAACTCCTTCCACAATTTTCAACCTATTTTAACCATTCAACTTTTAAAATGTTCAGCTCTTTCAGCTTATTCCTGCTATGACTTTCGTGTTTTTTAAATCCTTCAACTTTTTCAGATATTCCAGGTTTTCCCGGATTGTTTGCCCTATTAAAATATATTGGGAAGTTATGGTGCACGAGGTCGCCGGTTCAACACCCCGTTCGGACACTTCAAATTTTTCAACCATTCAACTATTAAAATGTTAAACTCTTTCAACTTATTACAGCTATTACTGATGGACCTACAAATCCTTCAACTTTTCAAGACATTTCAGGATTTTCCAGAATTTTTGCTCCATTAAAATACATAGGAAATCCTTGTGCTTAACTTCTTTTACAGTTTTTTCACTTGTTTTAACCATTCTACTTTTAAAATGTTGAGCTCTTTCAGCTCAGTTTAGCAATTTGAGCAATTAAGCTTTCATTCAGCAATACAGCATTCAACCCTGCATTTTATTCTGGAAATGCAGCTCCTTCTAGTTATGCTATACAATCGCTTCCATGCAAATCCTCTTCTGGATCATCCAAATGCTCTCTAGCAAACTTAACACAGGCCTGGACATGTACGGGTTTTATCAGAGGGACACGTATGGCACTGCAGGATCTAGCAGCGTAGTGTTTTACTCTAGTGATGGTAGCCTTTAGGCCTGCACAATAAATCGCAAATTTATTGTTATCGCAATATCAAGCTGTGCAATACGTATACCGCAAAAGTTGGCAAAAAATGCAATAAATTGTAACCTTAAATGAGCTAAAAAAATCTTATGGCAGATTGAAGTATGTAACAAATCAAACATATCCCTTTACATTATTGACCAATTGGATGGAGCCCTTTTATGTTAGATACTCGCCTCCTACAGTACAGACCAAAAGTTTGGACATACCTTCTCATTCAAAGAGTTTTCTTTATTTTCATTACTATGAAAATTGTAGATTCACACTGAAGGCATCAAACTGTGAATTAACACATGTGGACACACGTTTCCATAAACTTTGATATAGACTTTCAGGTTCTCTGGGTTGTTTTCCTCTCATTTTGCGTAAATGGTTTTTCCAAACCACCTTTGGATAAGGAAACAACAGAGTATCTTTTTTAGTGTGTGTTCCAGCTCCATGGTCCACCCATGGACACTGGTGTGGACATGGGGAGGGTTTTTGTGGATTCCTACTAATTTTGTTCTGGATCCTGTTCTCATCACAGAGTTCCACTGTAACTATCCTGGCAGACTGTGTGCTGCTGGTTGTTGAGGAGGTTACGGTCATGCTTCAGGCTTCTTCACCTGACATCCAGTTAATTACTTTCTTGAACTACCTGTGCCTCCCTCTGAGTTTCTGAGTCTTAAGTGAGTCTGTGCTGTGGCTCTTTACCTGGAGGGGTCCACAAACTTGAACACAGTTCCTGTGGGGGACATGGTGCTAGGGTACGATGTGGCCAAAAAGTACAGCTCTCCTGAAAACCAGAAAAACATTACTGTTCTCCCCTCACACACAGAGGGAGGGGGCAGAGGCAGAGGGCGTCAAATGTTACCTGCTTCGTCCTCAGCAAAGGAGATGATGTACTTGTGGTAGTGATTGATGAGTCCAGGAAAGGAGCAGGTGATGGTGTCGCCCATGCAGACCCTCCTCTCTTTCCAGATCCCAGAGGGTTTATCTTCTTCCAGTGCCATGATTCGCCTGAGAGCAGTTCAGAACTTAACCTTATCCAAAAAATTCTAATATTCATCTGGTAAGAACAGAAGGGTAGGGGGGCACACATAGATGAATAAACAAGAGGCTGAGGGAAAATCAACATACCCACTCATAAAGTCTCCAAAAATGTATAGGCCATTGAGGTTGGGGGATTCACAGCCTCTGTACACATACCCCCCTGTCACTGACTTCCCGATATGATGACTGTAGGCAAATATAGGTGGGATGTCATCTGAAAGCAACAGAACCATGACAGTCGGTATGAGAATAGTTGGTGGAAGGCTCATGGGTGGCATGAAAAGAAAAAAAAACCCACTCAGGGAGGAGTTGTGGCACAGTTTGATATCATAGCACTCAAAACCCTCTTTGGCCCTCCATCCATAGTTCCCCCCATTCACAATGATGTCGATCTCCTCGTAGCGGTTTTGACCGACGTCTCCGCAGAAGATCCGACCCCTGCCGTACTGGCTCACTGGATCCCCTCTGTCCACTGAGCAGCGCCACATGTTCCGGACCCCAAAGGCAAACACCTCTGGCCGGGCAGTTGGGTCGTCAAGAAAGGGGTTGTCAGGGGGGATTTCATACTGCCTTCCAGCGGGGGTTCTTCTGTCCACATCCACACGGAGAACTTTTCCCAGCAGTGCACTTCTGGAGAGCAAAAAGAAACTGAACCGTCAAGCTTCATCTGCAAACCATCCGATTAAGGAAAACCAGGTGAAAACAAGCAATCTGCAGTATTGTAAACAAAAACAACTTGTGTCAGAAAACCAAGGGCAGACAGAAACACAAGTTGAGAAGCAAAAGGAGCGGTTGCTCTGGTAATGCTAGGGGGTCCCTTACTGAACATAAGCTTCTTTCCTCCCTAAGACAATCTTGTGAAGTCAGTTGAAATGAGTGGAAATCATTGATTGTATGTAAGAACTGGACTAGGTGACTTCTTTCTTCGCAATTCCAAACAGGGAGTAGCCACTGGTTTCAAGAAGCCAAAATCCCATAGACTTCTATAGAGAAACAAAAATCTATTACTTAGTCTTTTGGTCAGAATAACCATTCTTGCTCTGATACCTTTTTTTAAAACTTGTTCTTGATCATTCCCTTTTATCATGATTTTTTATTTGTGTTGTTCAATTTATTCTAGTTATAAAGTGACCAATCAGATGCTTCAACACAAGTATGTGGTCTCACATCGATCATTCAAAACGTTCGATTGAGAGATTTCGTGTGCCCCTCTTTCAGTGGTAGGGGTGTGGCCTTCCAGTAACCTCACTACTGATTGGCGACAGTGGTTCAGGTGTGTTTGAAACGCTGACTCATTCTGATGTGGACCAGTCACTCCTTTGTATCGCTCCACAATAACAGTGTCCATATCACAAAAAGATGGTGGCTTATATAGCCTATACCAGTGGTCCCCAACCCCCGGGCCGTGGATCATTTGGTAGCGGGCCGCACAGAAAGATTTAATAACTTGCATTACTTCCGTTTTATTTATTTCTGAATCTGAAAGAAGTTTTACTATGAAAAATCGCCCCATTCTCTGTTACGTCAGTCAATGACTCAGGGGTGCTCATTACGTCGATCGCGATCGACCGGTAGACCTTCAAGACATGGGGGAAGATCGCAGGCCAACAAAGATAAATAAAAAATAAAAAATGTACTTCTAAACAATCCACCAGCCAATCAAAATCCTCACCGAGAAGTACGGGACTAGATTTACATGTAGAACGGCCAGTCGGACATCTTTTACGTCACTGCACATGCTTGTTTAAATACACTGAGCGCAAATTCTGTCTGTCATCAGAAAGTGGCTTTCTCCCCGCAGCGCGTCAAGTCCCCTGGAGAAAACCACTCCGGACAATCGGAGTGTTTATTGAAGCCGCATGCGTGTCCTCCTGCTATCAGCTTTGCGGTTCACGCCTGATAAATACAAGCTCATTAAGGAAGCGGGTTTTTTCCCGTGGCACGCGCTTCGTACGGAGCCAACAGCGCCTTGGAAATACCATGCTCCCACCATTGCACGGTTTACAACAGAGCCTGACATACGATAGTCGCTGCTTTCTGTCTTTGTAATAAAACGCCTCATATATGTTAATACTAAAGAATCTTTGTGTAATCTTGCTGTGTAGTTTTAATCATCACTATTAACAATGTACAAAAACATGTAACAAATAAACAAACATTTAATAATAGTATATATATATATATATATATATATATATATATATATATATATATATATATATATATATATATATATATATATATATATATATATATATATATATATGAAGGCTTTTAGAGTCCTGCTAAATACCTCCAACGGGTAAGGCAAGTCCTGAGAAGCCAGCTCAATGGCAAAAATAAGACCCGGGCAATAAACAGCTACGCACTGCCAGTTATCAGATACCCTGCAGGAATAATAAGATGGCCAAAGGAAGAGGTACAGACCACGGATGTTAAGACACGAAAGCTCCTCACCATGCATGGAGGGTTCCATCCCAAATCCAGCACCCTGAGACTGTATGCTAGCCGCAAGGAAGGAGGCCGAGGACTAGTGAGCGTAGAAGCCACTATCCAGGATGAAACATCCAAGATGCATGAATACATCAAGCTCAAGCCCCCAACTGACAGTGTGCTCAGTGAATGTCTCAGGCAATGGAGAACAGAGGATACAGTGCTGGAGGATAGATCCTCATGGGAGGACAAACCCCTGCATGGGATGTACCACCGGACCATAACTGAAGTGGCTGATATCAAGAAGTCCTACCAATGGCTAGAAAGGGCTGGCCTACAGGACAGCACTGAAGCGCTCATCCTGGCAGCTCAGGAACAAGCCCTGAGCACCAGAGCAATAGAGGCTCAGATCTACCACACCAGACAAGACCCAAGGTGTAGATCTACCACACCAGACAAGACCCAAGGTGTAGGCTGTGCAAAGAGGCGCCTGAAACAATCCAGTACATAACTGCAGGGTGTAAGATGTTGGCAGGTAAAGCATACATGGAGCGCCACAATCAAGTGGCTGGAATAATATACAGGAACACGTGTGCAGAATATGGACTGGAAACCCCAAGGTCAAAATGGGAAACACCCCCGAAGGTGGTAGAGAATGAGAGGGCAAAGATCCTGTGGGACTTCCAGATCCAGACTGATAGGATGGTAATGGCGAACCAACCAGACATTGTAGTGGTGGACAAAGAACAGAGGAAAGCCGTTGTGGTGGATGTGCCAAGTGATGGAAACATCAGGAAGAAGGAACATGAGAAACTGGAGAAATACCAGGGACTCAGAGAAGAACTGGAGAAAGCCTGGAAAGTGAAGGTGACAGTTGTGCCTGTGGTAATTGGAGCACTCGGAGCAGTAACCCCCAAGCTGGAGGAGTGGCTACAACAGATACCTGGAAAGATCTCAGACATCTCAATCCAGAAAAGCGCAGTGCTAGGAACAGCTAAGATACTGCGCAGGACCCTCAAGCTCCCAGGCCTCTGGTAGAGGACCCAAGCTTGGAGGAGAAACCACCCGCGGAGGGTGAAAGGGGCAAGTTTTTATCCATCATCCTAGTAAAGCTACAATAATCATCCGCCTATATTTGAAAGACCGGGAAAGTTTGTGTGACATCATACCAGTCCGTGGCATGAAAAAGGTTGGGGACCATGTTCAAGCCTATTATAATTTATTTTATTTTATTGACTAAAAAAAACAACATCCAAACTTTTGCATAGATGGATGTGCATATCTTGCGGTGCTGGCAATGCAGACTCTTCCTGGAAGGGGCGGTTCTTACTTATTTGCATCACAATGTGAAAAACCTGCTCGTTTTGTGGGTTGGGAGGGGCTGGTTCTCAGAGAGCAGGTTTTTAGAGGAATACTCAGAAATGCAAGAACGGATCAAAATACAGCTTTGGGGTTTCTATTCGTGAGGAATGAACATTATAAAACACTTAGTTTTATACAATAGTTATACACAAATGTTAAAAAAATGAATTTGCATGATATAGGTCCTTTAATTTACTTCATTTTATTGGAGCCAGAAGTAAGTAATTTTCTATGGGTGACATCACAATCACTCGGTCCAGTTTTAGTATACAGTCAATAGTGGAAATGTTGATAAAGATTTTCATGGGGTTTGGTGTTCTTTTTTACTATATTTTTACTGCTGATAGGAGAAATTCAAAACACTTAAGTGGACCAAAGCACCTAAAAGAAAACCTTGCTGCTATTGTTCAATATCCGCTTTGACCAGGACAGAAAAAACTAGGGAAAAGAAAAGCGGGAAGTTCTGCTAGTCCTCTGACCATCTTCTATGAAGAAGCGCCTGCAGCTCCTCACTACACCTCATTTAACAGATATTTTCAAACTTTGTCACAATTCCTGCTTCTTCTGTTGTTTTCTCCTCCTAATACACAGAGCTCTTCCCTTTGGTTCCTTTTCTCTCTTTGGTCAAAGGAACGTCTGTCTGCATTCACACTGAAGTGAACTGCACCAGATTTAATCTGTTTCTGTCAAAAAGGTCCATATTGCATGTTGGTCAAAGGCAAATCCACACATATCATTTCACATTTAACAAACACAATGTGGTTTTAAATCAAGTACGTCTTGTTTTTGTCATGTCTGCACATATTTTTCTTCAGGTCGTTGTTTTTGTTGCTCCTTTCTTGTGTAATTTTCAGAATTTTCCCCCATCAGTTTTCGTATCTTTTCACCAGAGCTTCCATGTGTGGGTCAGCATTCAAACAGGACCTGCCCTGAGACTTATATTAGCATGCTGAACTGGAGCGATAGCTTCTTTTTTTGGTCAGAATAATGGTCTTATCTGAATCAGAACGTTAGCCTCTCAGAGTTAAAGGTAGAACGTTAGTTTACATTTCTTCCCTCCTGGTCATCGTTACAATCTGACGTGTGACTAAAGCTCTTAGTGATGGTTGACCTCCAGACGGTCATCTGTGGTCTATCTCTCATGTTTTCCAGCACATTGTTTTCTTTAACGACTTTCAGGAGTAATTCATGAGCACTAATGAAAAAAGGTCTTCATGTTTGTCAGCTCCTTTCCTCACTTTGGCTCTGCAGGAAGAAACCGAAGACTCTTACTTGTTTTGTGAGTTTCCGAACTTCCCGAACGGATCTCCGGCCTTCCCTCCGTCTCCAGTGAAGATGTACAAATATCCGTCTAGACCAAACAGCAGCTGGCCCCCGTTGTGGTTTGCAGCAGGTTCGTCGATTTCTAAAATGACTCTGGAGGGGAAAATAACAGTAAAGGGTTCACAAAGGCGAAGGCAACTTTGGTTTAAGCTTTAGACCCCCTGGTACTGGTTTGTTTTGGTTGTGCTGTGCAGCTGCTGAATTATTTCTTTATAGTTTCCTTGAGATAGTAGTATTGAGTCATCCTTTATTTGTCCCTCAATGGAAAAACTAAGACTTTTTGTCTGCAATTTGCTGCATTCAGCCAGCTGTAACAAGCCAGTTACTTGGGTTTATAGATTTTATCGTGATGTGTTAGCTTCTGTTCTAAAGGATAATCCTAAAGTAGTACCGTATGACTGTGGCTGGTGTGAATCCAGTATGACAGGACACTGATGTTTCACAGCTGTGAGGAACAGTTTGAACCAAACACTTGACAGGTCTCATTAAGCAGCAGGAACACTGTCAGCTGCAAAACCAGGTTTAATTTAAAGAAATGACTTCTGTAATTTTATAATGAGCAAGAAAATTTCACAGTTGTTTGTGTCAAAAAACTGTGAAAAAAAGTAACATTTCTACGAAAGGCTCTTCCACCTAGGGGCTGGAGTAGCTGGCTTGTCTCGACTGGTCACATTTTCCCAAAGGACACTTTTAAAAATATGACTTACTCTGCTCCAAAGGGAAGCATGTTGATGAATATCATTCCTGGAGCTACCAACCCTTATTTATGCACCATATGTCCAGAATCTGGAAACTTCTTGACTGGTTTTGCTTCCCTTCTTTACACGTCTTCAAGTAATTTTCACAAAGCCATCCATCAATCTTCCAAACGGACTGAACTCCTTTAGGGGTCACTGGGTTGCTGGAGCTTATCACCACTACAGTTCGCCCTCACCAGGTCACCAGCCTCATGCAGGGCTTTTCAAAAACTATTATTTAAATGTATTTATAATAAATTATCTAAGAATTTTATAGCTAATTTTGGAAAGTTTTACTTAAAAGGTAAAACTGGTCTCAAATGGTTGTTTTAATCAGACAAATAGATGCTTTTTGTTTGATTTTGTCATTTTTAAAGGGAAAATTCATGTAAACTAAAGCACCGACAGGTTCAAGGTTAAAAAAAACACAGCTGTTAAAAGATTTAAATCAAGCATAAAAAAAACACGAACAGGTTCATAAAAGAAATTCCAAAAATGAATGTTGGATCCAAATACTTTGGTTTTATGTCTGTCAGCTACTGTGTAATTATGCACTTAAAAAAAGAACTTTGCAACCAATCTAATCAGTAGTTTCCTGATTTTACCAACAATAATCCTAATTTACCTTTAAGCCTCTAATTCTGCACTTTTACGAGATACAGAGTTTTCAGAGTGTTTCTGGACTCATGACAGACATGTGGTCAGGCTCAGAGGAACTCAGAACATCAGAGCTGAGCTCTCAGATCGGCTCACTCAGTCTGAGGTCAGCTTCAGTGGTGCGGCCCTAAAGGGGGAGAGGGCACCGCTGGACGGTCACTGGACCACCGTCCAGATTCCTGTCTAAACGCACCTTTCTAACCCCCCCACACACCAACACAGCAACACTGCAGACGCTGTCTTCACATAGACTCAGTCAGTCAGAAAGAAAGAAAGAATCCATGCATGCAAAAGAGGATTAATTTAGATTCAATATGAACCAGGGCCTTCATGCTGCTTATCATAACCCCATCCTCCGTCCATCCAGTTTCAAAACCCGCTGACTCCCTTTCATGGTCTCGGGGGTGATGCAACCAACTCAGCTACAGTTTGACGGTGGGGTACACCCGGAACAGGTTGTCAGTCTGTCCCAGGGTCATACAGTCACCCACACACCTGGGGTAATTTAGAGATGCCCATTAACCATGAAGCATGTTTTTGGATGGTGGGAGGAAGCTGGGGGCTCGGAGAGAACCCACACATGCACAAGGAGAACATGTAAGCTCAAACATTTGAAAGAAATGAACAGATAAAACCACCAAAGAATGGGTGTGGGGTGCAGTGATCTTCTCACACCTCAAGTTAAAGACTTAAAGTTAAAGACTTTAACGTAAACATAATGATAGGATCCGATCTTTCAGCCTGAAAGTAAACGTGTGAACGTGCCAAAAGTCCAGCACCTTTGTGTTTCAGCAAACACAGTCAGCAGTTAACCACCACCTGGCTAATTTGGGACTTCAGAATTTCCTGGATCAATAGGTGAAAGTGGTCTGTCAGTCAGAGTACGTGCCGGGGAAAGTTCCGCCCATAAAACAGCACACGTCTGCTCGCGGTCAACAGAGACTTCTGTCTGCGCAGGCGCTCACCTGGCAGAAGATCAGAACTCTGTGAGCCCGAGAGGCACATTCCTAAAGCTGACCAGAGGAGCACCCCCCTCCCCGACTCCTGACAGGGACAGATGCAGCCTCACCTCTCTGAGTGCGGGTCGGCCATGTTCATGTCCGACGCAGACACCTTCATCTCGCTGATCCTTATCTTCTCCACCTTGCTGTGAACCTGGATGGAGTAGTAGATGAAAAAGCGTCCGTTGTCCCGGTACTTTGGATGGAAGGCCATGCCCAGGAAGCCTCTCTCATCCCCCAGCCACGGGGTGGTCAGCACCTCCCCGCTCAAGTCCAGGAAGGGCTGCTCCAGCCGGCTGCCGTCCCGCAGGTAAACCCACACGAAGCCCACCTGCTCTGCGATGAACATCCGGTGTGTGTCGTCCCCGCTGTGCAGCATCAGCACCGGGTTCCTCAGACCGTTGGCAACCTCCGTCAAACACACCTGGAGACAGCCCCGGGGGTCCTCCAGCACCTGCCCCAGGTTGCTGTTGAGGTCCGGGCTGCTGAGAACATTGGGGTAGCAATAATCCTGGTCGGGCAGGTCAACCATACTGCAAAATGTGGACACGTCCCGCTCACTCATGTCCAGCAGCAGCCGGCTCACAGTCAAATATTTCAGCACATGGCGGCACTTGCCATGGAGCTCCAAGCAGAAGCCGAAGCACAGACCCGGCAACTCTCTGACGGGCGTGTGGGGGTCCTCCGCATCGTACAGGTGGGCAGCGTAAGGGGAGCACTCCTGCATGAAAGTGCATGAAAGGTTCACAAATAAAGAGCCGATCTGAAATATGAGGCTCTGAAGTTTTGATTTATTCACACACAGCCACTGAAATGAATATGAGCTCCTCAAAATATAACAGCAGAGTCATTTCCTCTCTTTGCGTGGGTCTTGAAGGACCCGTGAGCGGCTTGGTCATCACATCAGACTGCTGCAGAGGATTCAGACCAACAGCAGTCAGGTGTGTATGATATTCAAAGCAAGCTTAAAGATCCGTCCCGATCATCTTTTGATCGATTTTCAGAGCGTTCCCAGTGGTCTTTTATACCGTTTTTAGCCTAAATCCAAAAACCTGTGTCGTTTTCCAGGACATAGTTCTGTGTTCATCAGAAATTCCCCTCATTCCTGTCATCCATCTGTTTACATGCTCTCGAGCCTATTTAAAGCCCCTCACGCCCCCAACCTAAAATTAACGGTGCAACAAAAATGGCGACCAATATCGTAGCGATCCAGCTGTATAGTTTTCTATCCAGATTCCAGCTCAGATAAAGAAAACAAAGACGATAATGTGCATACTTGTTAACATGTGGATGCCTCAGAATGGAGCGGAGCAGGCAGCTTGTGGTCTGCTGCTTTACATCACATTAAAATCTTTTTGAAACTGCATTTTTTTTTATATCTGCTCCTGAATAAAGGAATACTCAGAATGCAGTTTTAACCTTTTTTTATGTCCTCCAGAAAATGATTAGATTGTAAAATCTTAAAAACACCAAAAACAACATTTTCATGGGAGTGGGTCTTTAAAGAATTACTGTGATCATAAGTAAATGTTAAACGTCATTACATGCTGTACAAGTCTACACAAGTTCAAAGACAAAGAAGCAATGTGTTCCCTAAGATAAAATGAAGCTTCTTCTTTTGTCTTAAGCAAAAAAAAAAAAAGACTAGAAATTCATGTGCATTTGTTTGATCTTCTGAATTATTGAAGAAAACATATTTAATAACGCAACAATAAATAAATGAAATTAAACTGCGCCTGAAGGGAATCATGGATCTGTCATTAAAGTCAAATTTAAAAAAGCCTAAAAAAAATAAGCAGAGAATATTTGTTTCTGATTTGATACTGTTAGTTGGTCTTGTTAATGTTAAACTTTTACAGTGGCTGAGTTTAATCCAGGGAGTGAAATGTTACTAAAAAGGATCAGATGATGCATTAAACATCCAGGAATCCCCAATTGTCAGGATTCACCTTTGTGCCGCTACTGCCAACAACGCACGCGCGTGCCTCTCCTGTGGTCTTTTTAAAGTGGGACAAAATGAAACAATTCTGTTACAAACTGTGTGACGTACTTGTATTCATTATTGAAATAAACGTTTTCTGCATATTGCTTTCCCTGGCTGCAGGCTCACCTGACACATGACTTCCTTCAGCATATCTTCGCAGAGATCCTGCCCCGCCGCTTCCAGCAGCTCGACGATGTTCCAGTATCTCTCTGCGATCGTGTTGTCGGTTCTCTGGTCGCAGCATCCAAACTGCTCGTACTGCGCGCAGAACTCCAGGTGCCACTGCGGCTTGAACGGCGGCTGGAAGTCCAGGCATTGCGGATGCGCGAAAGCCGCGAAGACCTGAAGGAGCAGCACGACTGACGCGCTCAGCATCACCTCAGGCCGCGTCTGCGTCCTCTGGACCGACCTGGGTGGTGCCGCTGCGCGTAAAGACGCGCAGCGCGCGCTTCTCCGGCGTGGAGCAGAGTTTCGCTCTCTCATCCTTTCCGCGTGTCATGTTGAGGACCTCCGTGTTTGCTCTGCTTTATACCGGCAACTGTGCGCGTGCACTCGTGTGCCCGTGTAACTCCAAGCATGCTGGTGGAGGTGTAGCCCATCGTCTTTTACTTTGCGTCTCGCCCCTTTTTTGGAAACAGGATGCGTCGCAGCGGCCTCTGTAATAACGGCGACTGTTGATGGTGTTCATGAAACTTCTGAATCTGAAGGTTATCCGGGCTTTTCCCTGGTCCCTTACTGCGCCTGTTCGTGCTCGTGCGCAAGCACGTTGTATGATTTTCATCCCCCTCTCCAGCACACGCACGAGAGAAAGCCCGCAAAGTGTCGAGGCATGCATCCAGAGAGGTCACAACAGCCTAAACTGTAATTATGCCCCACATCCACGTGCCTGCAGGCAGCGCTGTGTGTGCACGAGCGTGTTGCAGCTGCGCACAAATTGTTTCAACATGACAGCTCAAATTTGAATATTACCTTCTTTGTTACCTATAAACACTGTGAATGTTATTTTTGTGGTTTTTGCTGCGGCGGGAGCATCAGAGACAATGACAGCATCTACAGCCTATTATATGATTTGAAGAAACTTGAAGAATTTCAGAGCTCAGAGGGCAAGAAGGGCAAGTCTGGGCAGAAACAATTTCCTCTTCCCAACGCAACTTGATGAATTTCTGTCAGGTTGCTGCCATGTTTGGACACCCTGTCTTTAGACACTCGTGACACATGTGAAAAACAACCTTGTTGAACACGTCATCCTCTCACCTTCAAACTCGGGTGGGGTTTTTACCAACATTATTTGCTGTGATGATGGGGGAAGAATTTGGGGGTCCTGGCCTCCTTTGTGTAGCACATGTTGTGCACAATTCAAAGCGCTTTACATAAAACTATGAAAAAAAAACATATAATACAAACTTCAAATGAGTGATCATTAAACTTTTAAAAAGTACGTTAAAAATAACTGAATTTTAATGTAAGCTTAAAGTAACTTTGTGGATGTAAACTAAAAACAAAAAAACGGATCAAATGCCGCTGAGAACCTGTCTTGAACCTGGAATTAAAGAAACTGAATGTTTCAGCTGATCTGAAGCTTTTCTTGAAGTTTGTTCCAGATCTGTGGAGCATAGAAGCTGAATTCACTCTGTTTGGTTTGAACTCTAAGAACTGACAAAAGACCGGATCCAGATGACTGGAGAGGGTTTTCCCTCTTAAACTTGATTCTACGATTTATTTTGCCTAAAATTATCCATATAAAAAAGTTCAACATTTGCCACATTGCCCATGAAGACTTTCATTCATTCAGATGGTTGCAAGCAGAAAACGTTTTCAAAAAGTTTAATGGAACTTTTATGTAATTTGAAGACGTAGCACCTAAATGAAATGAAACCACCTAGGTTTTGTGGTGTTTTGATGTACAATTGTGTTACTGACATACAACAAAACTGATCTCAGCCGATTGGTGCAATACCGATGTTTGAACAGCAGGTGGCAGTAAGCAGCCAAGAAGGACCCACATGTATTTGACTGGAAATCCTAAAATTCCTCCTTAAAAAAAAAAAAATTCTATCAAGCTTTGTTATTTAAATTTTTTATCGACAAATGACACGTGATAATATTCCTGAATTAAATTAATTTGGTCAAACTGTTTGTCCATAAATGAGAATAAATTAATAAGAGCAATATGTGTCTGTTTTTGTTTATTGGATATGAAAAGAAATCAATTAATAGTTCAAAAGACCACAAAAGCCGAAAACCTGTTAAAATATACGACCAAAATAATTTAGATTCATATTTCTTTTATTTTATATACAAGCGTATTGCATTTAATTGAAAAAACTGGTGATGTTTGTTAAATAATTGTAAATATTGGTAGGTATTTGATATATTTGCTCTAGGAATACAACATTCCTCGGAACTTCACTTCATGGGTCAGTGGTTCGTTCAAATTGAAACATTTTTGTTTTGTTCACTGTCTTGGTTCGCTTTTTAAATAAAGTTTTAAGTAAACAACAAACGCGGAAGCGGAAACCAATGCAACTCATTTATTTATTTCTTTGTCTGGAAAACAAAATGAAGTTAAGACAATCAGACAAGTTATTTTAAAATGTAAACAGCTCAAGAGTTTTTAATCATGTTGAGAATGTAATGCACTTGTATAAAAAGTAGACAAATCTTTTTCTTTTCTTTTTTTATTCTCATGCAATATTATTCGAAATTACAAGCACAATTTCCTTTACATGATGGATTAACTCAGCATCTCTGAGTTTTTGAGTTTGTAAACACTGTTAACCGTTTTTTTTCTCCGAATGTTTTGCGCTGGCACTTGGCCTTTATTTTGAAGGGCCGTTTTTTGTCTTCCGGTCACAATCGCTAAGCTCGTGCCCGGCGCAGCGGGAGTCTGTGAAACCAGACCTTTAGACAGTGGTTCCGATCCAGATGAAACCGTCTGTCCGAGCAGCCTGAGGGCGCGGAGGCGGATCCATGTTCGGTGGGTGACTGGGCTCGGTTCGTTTCTCGCCGTTGACTCAAGGTAGCAGCGGCCGCCACAATGAGCTCGGAGCCCGGCGGAGAGGACGCCGGCGCGCCGCAGGACAGGCCCGGGAACAGCTCCAACAAAGACGAAGACCCGCACGTCGACGCCCCGCACGAGGAGCGTGACATTGCCAGCAGCGTTTGTCCCCCCGCGAGGCGCAGCAGCGAGGAGCGTCCGGGGCGCGCGGGCAGGTCTCCGGGGCTCGGGGAGCGGGAGGCACGCGGCACGCCTTCGGCCCCGTCGCAGACGGCGAGCGGCCCGAGCTCGGGTTCGAGTGGCGGCAGCCTGTTTTCCTGGCTGCAGAGAAGGAGTGCGAGGCGGGGGCTCTTTGTGGACCCCGCCAGGGACAATTTCAGGACAATGACCAGCCTGTACTGCTCTATGAATCCGGCAGTTGAGTCTGTAAACCTGAGTACCCAGACCCACGGAGCCGTGTTCAACCTGGAGTACTCCCCGGACGGGTAAGACCAGAACCAGCTGGTTTACGTTTCAGGCCTGGGGGAGCCTTTAACTGTTTTCTTACAGGTTTACGTGCCTCATATTTCACGGCTGTTTTGTGTGAAGTGCAGGTACATGTCTGAGCTCGAACTAACAGGTCAAGTTGAGTCGACGCGCAGCCAGAGGTCAGCTGATCAGGAGGTAAATCCTGCAACCAAAGCAGGTCAGGCTGAGCAGTCTGGGTCATCTTTGTTTGCGGGAGGGGCCGTGGCTACCTGTCTGTCCCCGCGCGCGGCAGCTGCTGTTGTACTGAAAACCTGGAGGGGGGGTGCTTGCATGCGTGTGACGCCCATTGTTTTTTCTTTCTTGAAGTCCCTCTCCGAACATGTTTTGATTCTTCACATTGTTCCCAGTGCTATTTTCATTATGATCATACCATATTAAGAAAAAGACCATTTCTGCAGAGGAGAGGGAGTTCGTTAGAAATCCACCTCCGAGTTGTGGGCGGGGCTGCTGGTGTGTCGTAACCCCGCCCCCTTCCGGTCCCCTTTAGTGAGAGCTCTCTTTTTCCACCAATGCCTGTATAAGAGAACTGGACAGAGTGGCCTTCCTGTCACTACTCACTGACAACTTCTGGTTCCAACATGGTCAGTGTCCATATTGAGAAAAAAATGGCAACTGAATTAACTTCCAGTTGGAACCGTAAGTAAACTATTTTTATGGGTGACGTCACACTTTGTGCAGTTCTTATGAACAGTCAATGGTTGACACGCTCTCCCTCTAGCTTACAGTCCCTCACACCCCCAACCTAACATTAGCAGTGCAACTAAAATGGCGAACAACTATCCAGTTTTGTTCCAGATCCCGGCTCAGACGAGGAAAACAAAGACATTAGCATCTATTTATATATCAGAATAGAGTGGAGTCGGGAGCTTGTGGCCTGCCCAGCGTATTTGTGACATCACAAGTACACACTGTTTCTAGCGTCGTTTTCTGTCTTCTCCTAATTCCCAACAATTTGACTAGAGAGAAACTCAGAAACAGGTTCAAGCAGAATTTTCTGCATCCATCATGAGACAAATGTCATGAAAACGTGTTAAAAACGGAGTTTTCATTGGAGTGGGTCTTTAAGCACACTGCAGCTCTCCAGTCTTGAGTCAACAATATATCTGTGTTTTTATTTACATCCAACTGACTTCAAACCGTCTCCGTTGGTCGCTGTTTTGACTGACCTGAATGCGGATTCTTCTGGTTTCTGGGTTACAACAGCTGTAGAGAAGTTTCCCTCAGTCTATTTCAGTTTTCCTTTTGTTTTGTTTTTCTTATCAGTATAACTTTACTTAAAACAAATGACAAGCAGAGTTTCAGATCAAGCTGCTCTGCAGACTAAAGCATGAAAGCTAAACTCCTTGGCTGTAAATGAGAACTGGACTGAGTGACCCCTCCCCACTGGCGCTCTAAACAGGAAGTACAGAAAGAATAAATACTCCTGCTCTGATGCTTTTTTAACATGTTTTTAATAGTCCTTATTTTTTCGCGATATTTTAAGTTTTTCAAGTGATAAACTGACCAATCAGTGGTCTCAAAAGTTACGTCGAGCAATCAAGACATTTGATTGACAGATTTAATCTACTGTAGTGGTAGGGGTGTGGTCTTTCAACAGGCTCACTCCCGATTGGTGAGGGTGGTTGCCATGGAAATAGTGACTCAGACTGACTTGAACCAACCAATGCCTGTAGATGATGTCTGGTTCCAACATGGCGGCATCCTTGTCATGAAACAAGGGTGGGGGGTTATGAGTGCACTGTAGATCATGAGGAGGTTTCTGTGCTGGAGGGGGAGATCGGCAGGCCTGCTTTGGGTTCTGGCTGCTCCTGGTTGTAGACATTTGCGATTTGGAAGCTGATCCTGGTCAGCTGTAGTTCCCAGGTTTTTTCTCTGAAGAGCCGGATGTCTGTTGCCTTCAGAGATGTTGGTCCTTGGGGTTAGTCATGCCCACCCCCCTGAAAAGTTGCAGACCTCCACGTTGAAGAGTCTCCCTGTTCTGAGAACTGGCTGGTCTGATCTGTTGGGTGAAGATTGTCATCTGCGTAAGAGTGGAAGTTCTGGCTTCAGACTCTGATGATGCTGTTTTCCAGACCTCTGCCCCCTCCGTGCTGATGCAGTGTCTGCTTTTGCTCCCCCAGCTCTGTGCTTACGGTGGCCTGCGAGCAGACAGAGGTGCTGCTGTTCGACCCCATCTCATCGCGGCACATCAAAACGCTGGCGGAGGCCCACGAGGACTGCGTCAACAACATCAGGTTCTTGAAGCGGCTTGTGGAAGCGCCTCCTCCGTTTGTCTGACTCAGCTATGGATTCAGCCATCTGGCTGTTTAGATGTTGGCTAACATGCATTTCTGAAGGTTTCTGGACAACCGCTTGTTTGCCACCTGCTCTGACGACACCACCATCGCGCTGTGGGACCTGCGGAAGCTCAACTCCAAGGTGTGCTCGCTGCACGGACACGCGAGCTGGGTGAAGAACATCGAGTACGACACTAACACGCGCCTGCTGGTCACCTCCGGCTTCGATGGCAACGTCATCACGTGGGACACCAACAGGTAGGGCCCCCGTGTTTTCAGATCTTCATGCTGCAGACTTCTCATTGAGAAAACACAGAAGCTGTTTTGGGCTAGACTTTGACCAAAAAGGACGTTTGATTCCACCTCGAACAGAGTTTGTAGTCAGACCACCATCTCCCTGCTCTGCAGGTTCACAGAAGACGGCTGCCCCCATAAAAAGTTCTTCCACACTCGCTACCTGATGAGGATGCGCCTGACGCCTGACTGCTCCAAGATGCTGATCTCCACGTCCTCAGGGTACCTGCTGATCCTCCATGATCTGGACCTCACGCAGTCCCTAGAGGTGGGCAGCTACCGCATGCTGCGAGCTCGACGAACCCCCCTCACTTCAGGTTGGTACGCTCTGTTTAGCTGGAAAAAAGTTTATATCAGAAGTTTTTTATTTTAAACTTTATGTAAATGTGCAGGACAGCAAGCAGAATGTCACATGAGTGATTGGAGACGGTTCTGTTGAAAAAGTCATTGTTTTTTACTGTCGAGCATCATGAACCTGAACGCCTCAGATTCTGGGGGAGACTGTTATTTGTACATGGGGCGGGGGGACTGCATTATCGCCGTGAATCTGCTGGGTATCTCACTTGCATGGGACAAACTTCTGATGTTTAGAGATCAGATTTATTTTGAAGAGCTCCACAAAAGCATCGGTAATCACGTCTCCATGTCTGTGTTCATCACATCATTCAGACTCTTCCAGTACGCTGAGCTTAACCATCCACTGCAGGAGCTGCGTCTGAACGACGGCTTCAGCAGTACTCCCGTCTCTCCGTGACCCAGTTTTCAGACTGCTGTCTCGCGTCAGCCGGAGGAGGGAAAAAATAAAAATGATAAAATTAGAGGATCTTTTTTATTATTGTTTTCATAGAAATAAGAAAAATATTGAAGAAGTTGAAGAGGAGAAGGATCAGATTCTCTTCCATGTTGGTTTTTGACTCCACCCACTAATCATGTCATCGACACGTCACGGGACAAAGCTACGTTTCTTATTGCTGGACCTGACGAGTCTTCCTCGCCAAAGTTCAGATGTTTGAGCTCTGAAAACATCATTCACAACGGCCAAAATGCGCTGTTGGTAGACAGATGCTCAACACGGCCCACAGGACCTCAGGTTGTGTCTGTGCGTTGACTTGACGTTGTAACTGGATGCCCCCGAGGCGTGAACGGCGTTCGGTGGGAAGGCAGCTTTAAATTACAAGTGATCGACTGTTGGATGGAAGCGACTCTGTGATCTAATATACAAAAAAAGGGATCTACAGTCATGGATTTGGATTTCTACCTTTACAAAGAGAGATTAGATGAGTTCAAGACCCAAGAATTGTCGTCAATTTTCTCATGATGGAGGACACAAATATATAAAAGTTGAGATTAAAATTGAATTTCTGAGTTTTTCTTTATTTAAATTGTGTGGATCAGACAAAAAAGCCATTTGAAAAAGATCATGTTTGTTAGATAGAAAACAAAGTGGGTGATTCACCAGCTTCCTGCTCTGCTCCTTTTTAGATCCATGTTCGTCTTTGTTTCCTCGTCTTGAGCTGGAATCTGGTTCCAAACTGAACGGCCGGATGGCTCCAATATTGCTCGCTATTTTAGTTGCACTGTTATTTTAGATTGGGGTTGTGAGGGACGGTAAGCTACCAGGAGAGTGTGTAAACAGAAAGCTCTTGACAATGGGGAGAGGAAGGGGGGCGGGGTTGCTCCACACTGTCTTGCCGCAACTGAGAGGTGAATTTCTGATGAATTCCTGCAGCTCTGCAGAAACTTTGACCTAGAAAACGACACAAATGTGGGTAATTTTTGGCTAAAAACAGCACTATTATAGTTGAAAGACCACTGGCAAACGCTTTTACAAAGCATCGAAGGTAATTGGAGGGGGACTTTGAGCTTTATGAAAAGCAAAGGTGATCAGAGCCCCGCCCCCACCCCACTTCTATCACCAGCAAACGCTCTGCAGCCTCTTTTTGCAAACATCTGAGCTCGTTTCTGTTATATTTCTCCTCAATCAGATCTGCAGTAATGATTTTTCATTCCATGTTAAAAGATTCTCTCATGAAATGATGGCTCATCATAAATTATCTGCTGGTTGAGAGCCATGAACTCCTCTAATTTGTGGCTTTGCAGACGGAGGAACATCGGCCTCCAGGTCAGCTGCTCCACGCCAGGGAAACGACTCCAGCAAGATTCACCCTCACCGAGAAGGTGACCCAGCGTCCTCCTGAAATGCAGTGACCGGCGGCTCCTGAGGGGGATGTTCACCTGCTCTGCTCTTCTTCCTCGCAGGCATTTCTCCCAGGAACAGCCTGGAGGTTCTAACTCCAGAAATCCCTGGAGAAAGGGACCGAGGGAACTGCATCACTTCCCTGCAGCTGCATCCTAAAGGCTGGGCCACACTCATCCGCTGCTCCAGCAACATGGATGACCAGGAGGTGAGCACAGAGACCAGCTCATCTGGGCTTTTATTGTTTGATGATTTTATTTACATTTCATTTTATGCTCAGCACTTTGGTTGCTCCTGCTTTTGAATAATACAATTGATTGAAGTGATTGATTCCTTAAAGCAGAGCAGCCTGTTAGCTGCTGTGTCAGAGTGGCTGCCATTCATAAGCAGAACGTCCTGCTGCAGCACCGAAGACTCCCGTCAGAGCCGCTGCTGGAACTACACAAACTCCTCAAAAGATGCAACCGAGAGACCATTTTCTCTGTTTGCATTCTCACATCTGCATCTGTTGTAGTGCTGGACCAACTGTTGGTCCCTAAGGTCCATGGTTGGAACCACAGATGGGCTGCACAAATACTCAAAAACACGACCCGTCAGCTTCCCTTCAGCCAGTGTTCAGCTCTAGCATCTGAGCAGGAAGTGATGTCGCCGAACCCAGATCCTCATTCAATGGGAGAATGTAGAGCAGATAGCCCGCTAGTGATCATTTGGTGAACTGACCCGGCCCCAGCTACATTTGTTTTTAGAAGGTGTTTCAATCTGGAAGTCACACACTTGTCGCCTGCAGCTCTTGTCTGCTTTTCTTATTTTTTGGCTGGAAAAGTTCACACTTGAGCTGGTTTGGGGTTTACTTCCTGTTGGGGTTTAAAAAATAAAAGCCATCAGTGGCAGCAGACACAGGGCTTCAGCTGTGCTGCATGGTGGTGGGAGAGTCATGGTCATCAGGCTGAGGATAAACTGTAGATGATGGGGGGTTTGCTCCACTGTGGTGACCCTCCTCTTTTCCCTGCAGTGGACCTGTGTGTACGAGTTCCAGGAGGGAGCCCCCACCCGGCCGCTGGTTTCCCCCCGCTGCTCCCTCCGCCTCACCCACTACATTGAGGAGGCCAACGTGGGGCGGGGCTACATCAAAGAGCTGTGCTTCAGTCCGGACGGGCGGCTCATCTGCTCGCCCTACGGCTACGGCGTGCGGCTGCTGGCCTTCGACGAGCGCTGCAGCGAGCTGGCCGACTGCCTGCCCGTGCAGACCAGCTGCCTCAGGGAGGTCCGCTCCATCTACTCGCACAGCGACGTGGTGCTCACCACCAAGTTCTCCCCGACGCACTGCCAGCTGGCCTCGGGCTGCCTGAGCGGACGCGTGGCCCTTTACCAGCCAAAGTTTTAGGAGGCGGAGCTCTGCTGTCAGTCGCGCCTTCCGACAAGACTTCAGACTCGATCCGTTCTGTGTGCAGGCCGCCATAGCCTTCATCACCATTGGTGTGCGTGACCGATGTCTGCAGAACCACAAACTCTAGGAAAGGGATGCAAGTGTCGTCCTGCATTTTTCTCCGAGGGTCGCTGGAGGAAACGGGAGACGGTGCCGGTTCTGACGGGCTCCACAGTCCTCTCCACAGGTGCTACTCAGACTGGATCTCAGCTCCGCCCACTTTCACAGCTGCAGCAGGGACAGGAGTTCACCTGTGTGCCGCTATACTGCATTCAGGTGTTCTGGAGCTCTCCCCCACCACTGTTCCTGAACGCACCGTGTTAGAACCGGGGACTTTTTTAAGGCGGGAGAGTTCGGAGGCGCAGGAAGTGACTGCATCAGATCTCTATAGGTTGGCGCCCCCTGCAGGAGGTGTCATAATCACGTGTCTCTGGTGGGGCACAGACTGCTTTTGTTCTGTCTGATGCCAAACCTGCTTACACTCCTACGCTAAAGTGGACTTCCGCTTCTTTGGAAAAACTTTGGGAAGCATGCTTTTAAGTGTATGTGTGTGTGTGTGTGTGGGGGGGGGGGGTGCTTCTGCACTGATGGAAACTACAGGTTAAAAACAAACTTTCTTCGAGGCCGGCGACTGTCAGCCATGATCTTGTAGTTCCCATAATGCTCCTGGAGCTGGCATGTCCTGTTTTTTGTTGGTCACCATAGCTGCAGCGTTCTGCATCAGCAGCTGTATTTTAAACAAACAGTCATTAAAGGAAGCTGCTGCTTTTTTCATTGATCTCACAGTTAGAAGGGGGGGGGGGGTCTGTAATGTTCATCATCATGCTTTTATTTTTGTGGTGCTGTTTTTTTTACATGTTCTTTGTGGGTGTAATGAGTGCTGCTGTGTTTTGGTGTGTGCACTGTTGAGGACCCCCCAGCAGGGGGACTCCTCCTCATCACAGGAATAAATGCTCAGCTTCTTTTTGATTGACAGGCTGATGTTTGATGCTACTGCAGCTCCTGCAGACAAACTCAACCCTGGAAGGCACAAAAACATTGTCATGACGTTGGATCACACAACGTAAACTTTTGTCCTCAAGTTCTGCTTTAAGGCCAGCATATGATCTGTTTTCAGTCCATCCTCCATCTGTTTACATGCACTCCCTCTAGCTCACAACCCCTCGCCTCCCTAACCTCACATTACTGGTGCAACAAAGATGGCGAGCAATCTTGGAGCTATCCAGCCGTACATTTTTAGGCCAGACGTTCATGGATCTAGTCACTGAAAGAAATCTAATGTTCCTCGTCTAGTGTCTCCTATCATGAGAATAATGTCACAAGAGGACGTTAAAAACACCATTTACATCCTAGTGGGTCTTTAACGAACACCTGTCAAAGCTGCTGGACTGACAGATTAACCGTTGACCGGGACCAAAGCCCCCGTTCTCAGCCCCATGTGCTTGTTCCAAAAGCTGGAGAACCAATGAGAGGTCACCCCTTCATCATGTGCTGCAGGTAAACCCGCCCCCCTGCACCGCTGTGCTATTTTCTATTCCTCTGATCTCAAATGTGGTTCTACACATTGCTTTACATTAAGACACAGTTGTTTTCCATTGACTGTAGATGAGACCTGGACCGAGTGAGAGTAACGACACCCTTAGAGAATGACTTACTTCCAGCTCCAATAAAGGCAATTCACTCGCTTTTTTTTTTTTTTTTTTTGAGGTACAGACGCCTTCATGTTAAAACCAGACGGCATCAGTAGTGATTGGTCTGAGTCTGTGTTACTCGTGGTTTCTATGGCAACCACTCTTGCTAACCAGGAATGAGCTTATTGTTCACCCCCCTACCACTGAAAGTTATTCTGACAAAGTAATAGTCATTCCTGCGCTGCCAGGGGGGACGAGTCACTCAGTCCAGTTCTCATATACAGTCAATGATTGTGGCAGAGCTGCCATACAAGGTGCAAAGCAGTCCAGTGGGGGCAAAGTGGGCTTTATCTGAGGACACTTTGGTAGACATGGGAGGGCAGAGTGGGAACCAAACCTGCGATCAGAAGTTGACCTCTCAACCTCTGAGCTACAGATTCTGGGTCAGTGTGTCCTGCCGACAAAACTGAACGCCTGGTACTTGAATAGACTCTGTGGTTAATTAAATTTGGCTTTTCCGGGAAGAGGTTTGTGTTTCTGAAATTCTTTAATTCAATGAGACAATCAGGAAATGACATCAGCCTTGGAAACAGAAAACAAGTTAGAGAAGTTCAGAAGACCTCTCAGCCTCGTCCTTCAGGATGAAAATGACAGCAGAAAACACAAATATTTTTATAGACAGATAGTGGACTAAAAGAGAAGGAGTGAAAAAGCATCAGACCAGCTGACCAAAAAGCTAAACCTGCTTAATGTTCATTAAAGTAAAGTCCTTTTTCTGGGGTTTGAGGGCTTTTATGAGATCAAATCGGAATCAGCTCAGAGTGAAGAAAAAAACCAGATTGTATATTTGAAAACACTAAAGTACACATTGTAAACTTGAAGAAGTAATGAAAATTTGGTGGTTAAAAAGACTAAATTTGAAACTTGAAAATAAACACTTTAAACCTAAAACTTATGAAAAACAAAGCAGCTGTTAAAAATAGACAGGATTTTTCATTTGGTAAAAAGTTTTAAGTGTATAGTATTTTTTATTTTTTTTTAATATATACAATTTTTAATTTTTCCTTCAATTTAATTTATTTTTTAATTCACAATATTTCTTTAAAGTTTAAAAATAATTTCAACATTTCAATTTTCTTTTTCTAGGTTTACAATTTGTTTTTTTGTTCACTTTAAAATTATTCTGATTTGACCTCATCGACGTCTCATTTAAAGGGCCAGTACACGGATGGTTTCACAGTTTCTAGTGGACCCAAACATCTTTGTGGTCAGGTAGTCATCATCAGTTCTTCATAGACCCCCTCCCGGTTCAAGAGGCTCTCCGGGTCGGCAGCTGCTGCTTCTCCCTGCGGCGGTTGACGGCTTTGGTGCTGGCCCGCAGCTTCCGCAGCCTCAGAGCTCGCACTCGTAGCTGGTGGTCCTGTGGGATCCTCCCACCTTTGGCTTGGATCTCTTTGAGCCGTTGGGCAGGAATTTGGGTGAGAGTGAAGTCACAGATTGTGGGACGAGGCTCCATGCCGACGCGGCAGCGACGCATGGATGGGAAGTAACCTTTGGCCCAAACCACCACCTTGTACTCGCCAGGGTTCAACAGGCGCCAGAAGTCCCCATCAGCAGCTGACAGATTAATTCAAGTTCATAAAAAAAACATTTCATACAATTTTGAAGTTAGTTAAAAAAGAACAAAGTGGATCACAATCATTAACTTGATTGATCCAAATCCTGATGTTCCTGGAAAAAGCTTTCGTGTTCAGATGTCACCAGCTGAAGGTAATACGAAACTTAGAAAAATCTAAAAGAATTTTGAGAAACTCAGAGGTGCTTTTACATTTTTATAAACAAAGTTGTGACCACAGTAAAAATTTCTAAAAGCTGATTTTATATCTTGACACCAGTCAAATCTTAAGCTGTCACCCAGGAGATCAGCTATGGATTCAAACTCACTTAAGGCAAATTTAGATTTTTTTTTTTTAGATACAGCACCATCTTAGTCCAGGTTCTGAGATCAAACCAGGAAACAGAGACAGAGGACTTAATTTAGGCTCAGATTTCCCTGCACCTTAAAGAGATTTATAAGAAAAACACTTTCTGATTTGTAAAAACACAATAAAGTGATATTTCAAATGTTGTGGAACTAATTTAGACAGGCATAAAATATAAATTTATAGACATTAGTTATAAATTAAAATAAATTATTGTAACCATAATAAAATCTATCCATCCATTTATCTTCTTCTGCTCATCCGGGACCGGGTCGTAGGGTCTAAAGTCTAAGCAAAGATGCCCAGACTGAAGAGACATAGTCTCTCCAGCGTGTCCAGTGTCCCCGGGGCCTCCTCCCAGTGGGACATGCATGGAAAAAAAAACCTGGGAGCCGCCCAGGAGGCATCCAGACCAAATGCCCGAGCCACCTCAACTGGCTCCTTTCGATGTGGAGGAGAAGCGGTTTTACGCCTAGCTCTCCGCGGGTGACCGAGCTTCTCACCGTGTCTCTAGGGGAGCGCCCAGCCACCCTACGGAGGAAGCTCATTTCAGCAGCTAGTATTCGGGACCTGGTTCTTTTGGTCATGACCCGGAGCTCATGACCATAGGTGAGTACTGGAACGAAGACTGACCGATAACTTGAGAGCTTTGCTTTCTGGCTCAGCTCTCTCTTGCCCACAATGGACCAGGTACATCAACCTGCATAACTGCAGGACGCTGCCCGATCCACCTGTCGATCCCACACTCTGATCTTTCTCACTCGTAAGCAGGAACTAAAGATATTTAAACTCCTCCACCTGGGGCAGGAGCACTCCACCCACCCAGAGAGGGCAAGCTACCTTTCTCTGGTCAAGAACCATGGCCTCAGACTTACGGTAGTTGTCCTGACTCTCATCCCAGCCGCTTCACACTCAGCTACAAACTGCCTCAATGCATGCTGGGCATCCTGGCTCGAGGAAGCTAACAGGGCAGCATTATCTGCAAAGAGCAGAGAAGAAATCCTGTGGACTCCAAACCACAGGATTTCTATTGGATTTTGGAGCTCCTTAATATTTACATTACGGAGTACTTCAGTGTTTTCCTTTCCATAAAAACTATGAACAGAACCGGTGTTAAAGAGTCCAACATGCACAGGGAACAGGTCCAACTTGCTGCCATCTATGTGAACCAAGCTCCTGCTTTGGTCATACAGAGACCGGACAGCCCTCAGTAAGACTCCCCGGACCCCATACTCCCAGAGCCACCCCCACAGGTCACCATGGGGGATCCAGTCAAATTCCTTCTCCAAATCCGTGAAACACATATAATGAGCGAACTCCCACGAACCCTCCAGCACCCTAAAGAAGGTGTGGAGCTGGTCTACTGTTCCGCGACCAGGACGGAAACCACACTGTTGTTCCTGGATCTGGCATAGATTGTCCCAGGAATGCTGAGGAGTGTGATTCCCCGGTAGGAACACACCCTCTGGTCCCCCTTCTTGAAAAGGGGAACCACCACTCCTATCTGCCGGTCCAGTGGTACAGTTCCTGAATGCCACGCGATGAGGGACTTCGATGCCTGCGTGGCCAATGACAGTAACACCTGGAGGGGTGTGACTGTAAGGACTGACCTCCCTAATCTGATTATAAAACTATTTGATATAAATAATATCTTCATATTTATTTAATGTTTGTTAGAATTGACAGAACTTCGTAAGTATCAAGAGTGACTCCCATCCTGGTCCGTCCACATTGAAATTAACGGAGCGGAGAGCAGCTGAGTGTCTCACCTGAGCGAATGTCGTGGGCGTGCCCGTCCACTTTGACGATGGCGTCTGCGATTCCCTGTCTGCTGACTTTGTCCCTGACCACGCCTTTGATCCCTCTGTGAACCTACAGTAGCAGGACAAGCTAAGCTGAGGCCTTCAGTGGACACAATCTGTGGCACCACCCACCCACCTGCTCCAGGTAAACCAGCAGGGACTCTTTGTTGTTCTCCCACTCTGCGGGGAGCTCGCTGGCGTGGGGGAACTTGTCACAGGACAGCTCCACCGTCACCTCCAGACAGTTGGTGTGCAGGTAGCTGAAGTCATTCATGCCTGAAGACAAGAGCCAGAACTTGGAGAACTGCCCCTCCACAGGCATCCATGCCACCGCCGTCATTTTATCAGAATGTTCAACAGCTCAGTTTCTCTTCAAAAGCTTCAAATGAGTCTGACTTACTGCCAGGGACGGTGTGCCAGGCCCCCCCGTTGATGATGTTGTTGTGGGTCTGGAAGTCCTCGTAGTGACAGACGCGGCGGTCGGGGTTGGACAGCACCAGGTGGGTGGAAGCGTATACGGAGGCCAGCCAGCGGAAGAAGGTGTCGTCTGCAGTGGGGGTGTTCTCCTGGGGGGCCCAATCACGGGTGCAGTCGAACGGATAGGTGACGACCAGTTCCCCTCCATGGAGGTTTGCGCTGAGGACAAAAGGGATGTCCTGCATCCAGCTGATGACGGCGCGCGTCTCCGGAGCCACCTGAGCGCAGGCAGTAGGGGTGGGGGGCACACCCATCAAAAGGCATCTTTAGGACTAACAAATGCTCGTTTTTGGCGTCCGCTCCAGGCTGCAACAGTAAATGGAGTGAATGGAGGCGGAGTCTTACCGTGGCGTCCTCGCGGGTGTAGTACTCAGGGATGGGGATGTAGTGGTTGGGGACTTTGGAGGCGTCGCCGGCCTTCTCCTGAGCGTCCCACATAATGTTGTTCAGGTCTGGAAAGTTATGATTGAGGTCGATTCCTTCAAAGTTGTAGCGTCCATCTGCCCAGCCAGCCAGCTCTGAACCCTGCAGGGCGTCAGGGTCCAGAGGAGGGAGGAGTCAGAAGCAAGACAAACTTTGGAAAAAATAGAACCAAAAGCACTTTTCTGATCTGTAGTAGAAGGGGGTCAAATCCAGGCCTCAAGGACCGGCCTCCTGTCTTATCTGCTGCTGATTGGAGCTTCAGTGGGAAATTGGAAATGTTGGACATCGTCCCTCGAGTCCTGGATTCTGAAACCTCTTGTAGTCAGATACATTTTTTATAATTTAATCAGGACAAAATGATGAAGAGGAAACCTTTTCTCTGAAACAGAAAAATATTTCTGAAACACTTTTTCCTTTGTTTTGGTGGGAGACCGATCTGCTGGTTACTGTTGAAAACACTTTCACTCAAATGTTTCCTCCTGTTCCTTCTGTTTTAGAAAGTGTTTTTTCTCAATCTGACCACAATCAGACAGATCATTTTGGTCGAAGTCGGTTAGGTCTCGCACCTTCTCATAAGCGGCTTCGTATCCGTCTGGGTTCATGGAGGGAAGGAGGTGGATCCGAGTCTCTGTGACCAGGCGCACCACACGCTGGTTCCCCTTCAGGTATTCTTTGCACAGAAACTGCATAAGGTTCAGCAGAAGTTCTCGCCCGAGGGCCTCGTTCCCGTGCATGCCCGCCACGTATCGAAACTCCGGTTCACCTAAGAGAAAACATTTTCAGTTCTATCGAAAGCACATGCAGGATCAGAGTGTGTCCACACTCAGATAAGACATTCCTGAAGCTGCAAAGGCCCAAGATCTGCACCATACTAGCTTATCTGAGAAGAACAGTATTCACAAAAACTCAGGAATCATTCCTGCTTTCTGAAGGCAGAGAAGCTGTTCAGGAAAAGCCTGAGAATTCCTGTTGGAGCCCCTGATCCGTTCCTCTTTAGATGTTATATATCTCTTGTTATTCCTGCAGCTGGGTCATCGTGACTCTTTGGAGGATCTCCTCACTTTGAAGCAAAATCCAGAATTTGAGACAAAAGTTTGTTTGCATTGGAGAGGCCCTGTCTGGGGGTTGCAGCTGACCCCCCTCCTTCTTGCAAAAAGGGCTGTGTAAACATTAAGCAGCTCCAAAGCGGGCCTCTGGCTCAGAAAACCGCACACGTGCCACACACTTCATAGGTGGAAGCCTGTGCCAATCCTGGAACAGTCTTTCAAATAAAGTATAAATGTAGTTGTATCCCCACCAACCTTCTTAAGGAGATGGAGCTGAAATAGGCTTCAAATGAAGGATGGAAAAGGAAAAAACTGAACTTAGATCACCACCAAAAAGCAGCAAAAACACAGCAAAGGTCTTCATTCTTATATCCATAAAGAACTCAAACAATATTTGTAAATACAGAGATAAATATGTGTTTTTGTACATTATTCAGATATTTTAAGAAAAACTAATAACAAGACATTCTAACAATGGATTTGCGTGATTATAATACCTGGCATTATTATTAAATAGAATATTTTGCTCACATTTTACAATAAAATGATAATAATAATAACAACAAAAAACAAATAAAATGATTTAATTCATAACTGTTTTAAATGTTGCTCTCCACAATTTATGACAGTCAGGAACAATAAATACTAAATGATTTTATTGTATAAGTTACTACTTCTCACTGCCTTTCAAGCAACAAATCAATCTACATGAATTCAATTGATAATCTTTATATTTTTTCAAATTAATGTGACGTGTGTGCACTGTATGCATTACTGCGAAAATTACAACTATGAGTAATTACATGGCTTCATCGTCTGACATCTTCATTTTTTTTTAATTTCTTATCAATTAATTATTTAATATTTGAAATGGGTTTGATACATCTGTGTTTTGTACTTTAGTATTGTTTTATTCTATAAATAATGCTTGAAATAAACCAATAATAAACCAACACACAATACTTATCTTGATAATAAAAAAACAATTTTTCTAACATATAAACAGGGTATTAATGTCCATTCCTCCGACAAAAAGGAGAAATTTAGTTTGTTTTAATCAACATATTTGAATCACTGATCCCTGTGGTACACTGCAAATAACCTCCTTCTGTTCAGACAATGTCTTCTGGTGGTGGGCAGGCGCCTGTGTTTGGCAGCGGAGCCGCCATCAGTGTGTTAATGTGTGTGTGAATGTGTGTGTGAATGGGTCTATGACTGTAAAGCGCTTTGAGCCTTGTAGGTAGAAATGCGCTGTATAAGTATACGCTAGTTACCATTTAGTTTCATTTTCATTCTCTCCGGGTGACCGAGCTTCTCACTCATTTCAGCTCCCAGCCAACCCACGGAGGAAGCTCATTTTGGCCGCTTGTATCCGGGGCCACGTTCTTTTGGTCATGACCCAGAGCTCATGACCATAGGTGAGTGTTGGAATGGAGATCGACTGATAAGTTGAGAGCTTTACTTACCGACCGCCGTGATGTGTGGAATGAAAATCTTTCAGCAGATCTAAAAGGCTCTGTTATGACCTCAGACATTACCATCACTGCATACGTGGATTGGTTTGTCCAAACCCATACTATTAATCAAACATCCCCTTCCTTTCATCCATGAATTAATCCAACTGTTATAAGAATTGGGGTACAGGTCAGTCCCTTTCTTTGTTCCTCAAATCAGGTTCTCTCACCCAGCTCGTGCTTGCCGGGGTTGTCTGAAAACTCCATAACGTAGAGTTTGAGCCCCATGTAGCTCCTTCCAATGGTGTAGATGCGGGTGATGTTTGGACACTCCTCCCTCACAGACTTCATGAGCTGCAGGATCAAACAGACTCACTGAAGACACTCCAGAAGAAGAAAGCTCTGCGCCAGTCTGCAGCTTCTTCGCACCTTTCTCATTTCCATGTAGCTGTGGTGTCTGAAGTCCAGATCATCCTTTGATAGTGGGTCATGCTCAAATCTGTCAGCCGGGTCTGCAAGAACAAGCAGGGACCTTCAGGAAACAGAAGTTGCTGCAGACATGCATCAAAAACTCCCATCTGTACCTACCCTGAAGCCGACAGCCGAGGACCTCTGCCCTTAAGCAAATGCTGCCGTTGGAGAACCAGCTCTGCGGATTGATGCGGATGAACCGGGCCACAGTGGGAGTTGGAAGAAGCCCAAGAACCGGAGTCTCTGGATCCCCGTTCCCCTTGAATATCTGCACACATTCATGGTTTTCACCTTCTTTTGCCAGAAGGTTCTTAAAGGTTTTCAGAGTAGGAAGCTACTGAGGAGAATTCAGGAGGCTACCACCTGAGTGCTGAGTATTTAGAAAATGAAGGCCCCCTATGTGTATTTTCCAGGTATTTGGGGTATTATTTCAGCTGTTTTTAAAGCAAGCTGTAGTCATCTGTGGTCTGAACCAGCTAAAGAAAATGAAAATTAACTTCTTAAATTCTTTACAAAAATAAAATTGCATAAAAGCAATTCATGAATGGTATGAAGACGTCTGTAGTGTATTCTGCCTGTAAACTCACATCAAAACATGCAGAGAAAACAAGGACAGATTTACTACAGGAGAGGAGTTTGACAGAAAAATGCACTTTTTCCAAATTCTGCCTCCATGTGATTTTTTTTTAATTAAATCAAAACAAAAACAGCCTAAAAATATTATAATGGCTTGGATTCTTGCCATTATGTGAGGCCTTTTTTCTGCACAACAGCTACTCTGTCATATTAGGAAGATGCTAATAAAGTTCCATACAAAGTGGTTTCATCTTTAATATTATATTTAGAAAAATGTTGTTGTATTTATTCTCCATATCTTAAAGTTCAGTCTGTGAAAATATTGACTGACATTAAAGCAGTTTTTGGTCACATACCAGCAAAAAACGGAACAGGTCAAATAGCATGTCATCATAGCATCAAAGCGTCAGAACATGAAAATCGTGGCATAACAGCATCTTAAGGGGCCGTCTTGTTGTATCGCGTGCGCTTGTGTACCTCGCGTGTGCAGAGTAACGCATTCAGGAAAATCACCAAAAATGAACATGGCTAATTCAGCGCTAACATTTACTCACATTTACTCAACCTTTTAATTTTTACTTCACTGAAGACAAAAAAAGATACTGGTAAGTATTAAGTTTTAATTTCAGACTCTGCATACACGGATTATTTGCAGGGAGACACTAAATGAGTGGGTTTTTAAGAGTTTACTCATCAAAAGTAGCAGGCGAATACTCCACTCACAGGTGGCAAATTTTCCCCAGATGCCGGCTACTTTTGAGATGCCTGGCTGAAGAACACCAACAAAAACATGAAGCACAACCACAAAATAGTTTCAGTCATACGAAAACTCTTGCAGTAGAATACATTTATTTTCACATACTTAATTTACATCTTAGTTGGCATTCACAAACTTTGATTGGCATAAGGCTCCGTACAATTCCATGAGATAACTTCCATAAACTTTAGGGTAAAAACCCCCAAAACCAAAGATCATCAAGAAGAGAGAAGAAGAAAGAATGTAAATGTATAATCAGTGTGTCATAAGATGAGGTATGTTTTGTTTTGTTTTGGCGGCATTCCATTTTCATTTCATTTCATTTCCAAGTAAGACTGCTATGTGTGACCCGGCACCTTTGACCGTTGGGCCGCCCCCTTCTTTCCATTTCTTTTATCCGAGTTCAGCGCTACAAAGGGGACATACTATCTAATGGATCTGCTATGTGTGACCCGGCACCTTTGACCGTTGGGCCGCCCCCATTCGAGTACAGCGCCTCGAAGGGGACACACTATATAATAGATCTGCTATGTGTGACCCGGCACCTTTGACCGTTGGGCCGCCCCCATTCGAGTACAGCGCCTCGAAGGGGACACACTATCTAGTGGAATTGCTATGTGTGACCCGGCACCTTTGACCGTTGGGCCGCCCCCGTTCGAGTACAGCGCCTCGAAGGGGACACACTATCTAGTGGAACTGCTATGTGTGACCCGGCACCTTTGACCGTTGGGCCGCCCCCGTTCGAGTACAGCGCCTCGAAGGGGACACACTATCTAGTGAAACTGCTATGTGTGACCCGGCACCTTTGACCGTTGGGCCGCTCCCGTTCGTGAACCACTAGGGGAACATACTATCTGCAAAGAGAGAGAGAGAGAGAGAGAGAGAGAGCCTAACAAAACAAAACAAAACAGGGAGCCAACATAAGAATCACTCATACCCAATTTTTTTAAGAACCTACATCCCCATCCGCAAAACGTTGTAAGGAACTATAATTTGAACCGCTAAGTACAACCCGTATGAAGACACTACCTACATCCATCCAAAGCTCCCAAAGCATGCTAAACATGCTTAAGTACCATCCATTATTCGTAGCTTCCATCAAATACTAAGAACGAGCTTAGCGTTATTTCATTTGGTATGCTATTAAAGGCGCTTAAATAACATCCAGTAATTCAAGCTTCCAACGACAGGACTACGAACGATCTTAACTGCCATAATGTTACCCCATTTGTCATACCATAATACGAGCTCAGAACATCCATTTATTCGAGATTTCCATCTAAGTATCAAGAAAATCCTCACTGCCATTTGTCTGAAGCTTAATTGGCGTAATTGAGTTTAGAAACCAAATTTTGAGCTCCATCGCATACTAATAATACACTTTAGAACATCCTAAATTTTGAGGCTTCCACCTGGCAATATAATCCAAGAATTTACATTCATTCTACTGCCAACATGATGATTGATTTAAGTCAGAAGTGTCATGGGAACGTAGGGGAGGTCCACCGCCCCATCACTTTCAGTTCAGCAATAGGTACGTTGAGCAGTCATCGTGGCAACACCAGATCAAGGAATGCAGGGGTGTCATCATTCGCCAGAAATGGGGAAGCAGGCCAGAGAGCAGGGACTCGCAGGCTCAGGATGCGATGCATAGATAAAATACAAAACCAGTATTAGTCTCAGCAAAGAACATCTATATAAAACCTAGAAACTGATTAGTTTATACACTGATTAAGATGAATGGAATAACAAGGTTAAATTTATTAGAAAGTTATGGAAAGTCCCATTGTGGCTTCATCGCACCATAGAAACCACCCGTATCACAAATTCCAGCAGTGAATTGATAGTGAAATACAGAACCTGCACAATATCTTAACACCAATTTTATATACACCAATTGTAAAGAAGCAACCTTTGACAGTTCCAGAGGGACGCACCTTCAGAAGGTCATCGAGAATTAGGCGATGGGAAGGGTAACCAAGGGCCAAGGAGATTGTAGATGAGGAAGGTCCACGTCCCACATAGTAATGGATTGCAGCTCGGCTGAAATTTGATTCTCATATTTGATATTAGTGGTTCTCAAATAGGTGGACAACAAAACACAGACTGCCGAAATTTTAGCCAAGGGCGTCTGGAGATCCATAAGGGATCGTAGGTTTTGATAGACTGAACCTTAGATTTTTAGAGGCGGAGCATAACAAGCCTCTACATGTAGATGCATCTAGTCAAGTGTCATCTGCTTAAGCAGGGCAGATAGAAGACTGGCTTGCGGACACAAGAATTAACTCTTGAACTAAGCTTTAGAGCGTAAAAGATGGAGTTTCTACGGTCAGGGTTAATTTGCTTATGGTGTTATTTAAATACTACCCAAGACAACCGATGAAACACATAAAACTATTATCTCACTCTTTAAAGAGCCTTAATATAAACTCCATGGCTAAATTCTCATAACCACACGATCTTTAAAACCATTAGAGCCGTGGATTCTGGCGGCCGGACGTACACAAACCGCTCTTATAAATCTTTCCCCCCAAAAACTAGAGGGCCCAGCCACAGAAGAACAAGCGGAGGGAGACTGAAGACACGACAGGCATCATCATAACAAGACCTCTAAGCATGAGAAGGACAGGCTACAAAACGGAAGACGTGAATATCCAGAACAGGAACATGGGGCCCAGGATCAAACAACCTGGAACAAGAGCACAAGATGAATGGATGACCGTGGGACCAAAGCCAGAGCAGAATCAGGTGGGCCGATCATTGAACAAACGCCCACAAACAAAGAATGAAACAAAGTACACGCTGCACAAAAGCGAGAGATGGCATAAAGGGAGAGGCATGCACCAATGAACCATCCAGATCCAGAAGAAGAAAACAAATCCGGACGGGCAGAGGACCATACGGCGCAGACAACGCGGTAACCCAGATCAGAAAATGAAAGTAAGCCACAGAGATGCAAAAGACCAGGCATACAGAGGAACATTGACCACAGAGAAAACATCAAAACGCGCAAAACGAAGGGGAGCCCATAGCCTACCCAAGTCCAGTACAGGGCTTGTGATAATACAGTCGATAGCATGAGGACCGCCATGACAGCAGAAAGGTCAACCGATAAACAAATCGAGCGCCGACTGGATGCCGAGAGACGCCACCGGGAGGCATAGAGGCAGGACACTGAGAACATCAGGGATAACAGCCATCCCCAGCCACAAATCACGTCCGGAGTAAAACGTGGAGAAGGCATGGGCAGCCGAAGTAAAAAATAAACCAATCCGTAAGGCGCACGAGGAATCAGGCCACTGACGCCAAAAATAACAACGACAGGCACCAACAGGACCGAAACAAGTTCCAACCATGAACACATCCAAGGGCCACCCACAGTGGCGGCCTATACTGTGAGCAGGCGGAGGCGGCGAACGAAGAACGCCGAATGAATCAAAACAAGCCACAGACGTTGCATAAAAGAGACAAATCAAAAGTAAAAATCCACAGAGGAGAGAGGGGTCCAACAAGAACAAACCAAACGCTGAGTAAACCACCAAATGCACAGCAGCCACGACAGAAACACAAAACAAAGAGCCACCAAAATAATAAAGCCAGCGTTGAATAAAGACAGGCAAAATTCACATTCGGCTCTTATCTAGGAGCCGTAGGAGCCGAGTCCTAGCCGGATGGCTAAGACAGAGAGACACAGGAGGAGTGTCTACCCCCATGCCATCAGGCTCTTAAACGTTAACTCTACGTGTGTACCTTAATTATTCAAGTCTTCAGTCCACATTCATGCACATTATTTTGCATTCCATATTTAATTCTACAATACACATACTGTACGTATTTCATCGGTACACAGTTTTACTTAATTATAAATATAATAATATAATAATAGTTTTCCCTAATTATTGCGCTGTCCACAGAGCGGACCTGGGTTACATTTCACTACTGGTTGGATTTGCTAAATACAACTGCGTATGCAACAAAAGAAAATCCTGAAATCTTGAAATCTTAAATAACCTACAGCAACAGATAAAACGCCGAAAGCCACAACTAATTCAGCCAGCATGAGAAACCTGTCCAGACGAGGACCACCAGCCCTGAACCACAGGAAAGACCCCACAACCCCTGAAACAATAACAGGATGCAGAGCCACAAAACATGAAAACGAGTCAGGTAGACCACAAAGAACATAAACTACAATACCCAGAGTCCTTAGGGGCGTGACGTCACACACAACCGGAACATAATAAGGAAACAGAAACGCAGTAGAAAACACAACAGAAAAACACGGGAAAAGACCGCCTGGCCGCTCACCGCAATGAACAAACGGCCACAGCAGAGGAGAAAGCCTGAACGGCCCCCGATCTAACGCCGCTGCCAACCGAAACACCGCGAAACGCTCACCCGCCGCAGCGACGCGAACACGCCGGCGCCGCCACCCGGCCGATGAAACGCCGCGGAAGGAGAAACAAACGCGGCGAAAGGAAAACCCCCCACATCAGAAAAAGTGGCAGCACCGTCCAAAGAAGGGGGGAACACACCAAGATGCCAAAAAGAAGGAGAGCCGCGGGCGTGGCGCACCGGCGACGAAAGCGGCGCTGCGGTAAGAAAGAATGAACGCTGCACACCTGGACTTAAATAGGAAGCTGAACAGGTGAGTTAATTAACTACCGCCCTAGGGGGGAAGAGACTGCCCGAGTTTCCGGTGCCTGAAATGCGAATACATTCGCTATTTCTTTAGAACCTGAAGAACAGAGGTACTGAAGCGCTTTCATTCAAGACCCATTCCAAAGAAAATTGTGTTTGGTGTTTTTTTTGTTTGTTTTTAACATGTTCATTTTTCTGATGATGGAGGACATAATTAAAGAAAATTAAGCTTAAAATGACCTTTCTGAGTTTTTCTTTATTCTAATTTTTGTGAACCCACAAAACAACCCACACTTTGGTCTGGATGCCTGACGCTGCTGATGTCGGATCAAAACCAGAACCTGGAGCAGTTCTTACCATCTCTGTGGTCCCGTTCATGCAGGTCTGCCAGCCCACAGAGTCGTTGCTCAGCTGAACTTTGTACGTTTCCACCCAGTCCCAGCTGCAACAACAATAACACGGGGGTCAAACAGACTCCTGCTCATTCCTAGGGGGTCTTCATCACAATACCTGACCTCCAGATGGAGTTTCGACCCTGAAGGATGACCCCAGTGAACAGGGTGGGATGGACTGCGTCCACCTCCAGCCATTGCTGCCGGTCCTTGAACTCGGCACACCAGGCTCCGTCATACAGATCTCCATCCTGAATGCCAGACTGACGAGAAACACAAAGAAAGTCACAGGCTCTGTCACAAAATCCAGGACAGAGACCTCCTTCTGCATGCAGTTTCACAGAAATGTGCAGACAAAAAAACAGAAACATGGTCATTGGACAAGCAATCTGTGATGATGATGATCGAATGAGTATTCGACATATGTAAGCAAATCTTCATGAAGTGGCCCTATGCCTGGTTGACTTGTTACTTCCCAGGGAAGTCTTGCTGTCCAGTGCAGATGTATCTGTCTGTCTGTCTGTCTACACATCTGCTTCTCATCCTCTCTCCTGCAGCATAAATACTTGTTTCAGATGACATTTCTGATGTTTTTTTGTCGGCTGTTCTGTCTCTTGGGATCGTCTCTGCAGACTCTGATCCTCCTCTCTCCTCCAGAAAGGAGGACCAGAAGAAAAAATTGTTTTCTTTAGATTTACAGACCCACTCCGAGGCATTTCTCTGATGATGGAGGACTTAGATAAAGAAATGTAATCTTAAAATTACATTTCTGAGTATTTCTTAATTCAATTTGATGTGTATCAGGAGCAAATAAAAATTGTCATTTGAAAACGATCGTATTTGTGACTTAGAAAATAGCTGGGCACAACTCAGAGGTGACGTTTTAGTGAACTCCTGCTGCTCTGCAGACACTATGCCCTAGAAAATGACCCAGGTTTATTGATTTTAGCTATAAACGGCATAATCATAATTAAAAGACCACTGGGAACTGGGAAAATAGGTCAAAAAATGAACGGAGTGGGTATTTAAGAGTTTACCTTTTATAGTTGCTGCTGTTCTGCTGTTTCTGGATAGCATCTACCATTTAATGAAGCGTTTGTCAAAGTCTCCTCAAAAACTAAACAGCCTTTAGAATTTCAGAAAACATATTTCAGACTCATCCCACAGGAGCTGGAGCAGCTACAGAACAAAAAATGATGTATGAGATGATCATTTCATCCTAAGCTGGTTAAAAAAATAACTGTTTTAGGTTGACAAATTTAAACCTGTTAACTTCAAAGCATTTACACAGTAAAGGACCAACCTGGATGTTCAGCCTCCCTCTCTGTGGACCCAATCCGGAGCGCTGAGACGAGGAAGCTCGGATCTGGCTGTCATCAACCCGCAGGGACTCCAAGCCAAGAGGAGGACAATCTGGGAGAACAGGAAGAGGAAGAACGGTGTGAACAGATCAGCCAGACCAGAAACATTTAGAGCTAAAGGAGTAAATGTCTTAAGGGTAACCCTAAACTTATTCAGTGGAACAATCCTAGATACGCTGGCTTGGCCCTTTTATCTGTGTGGGCTTTGGAAGCTGGGATGTCATCTAAAATGAAGTTAAGCGTTCAGTTTTGGAGCTGCTGATAGTTTATGGTTTCATTCACAGTTCTGACCATCTTTCAGACCATTTTTCCTCAAAGTCAGAATCAGTGCCAGGCTGGGACTGTGACTGTAAAGCGCTTTGGGCCTAAAGCACGGTAGAAAATATACACCATGAAGTTAAGTTAGATTAAGCTGAGTTAAGTTAAGTTAGGATCAAAGTTAGAATCAAAGTCAGAAAATGGATCAGAATTAAGTTTATGATCAAATACAGAATTATTAGTAAACATACGATTAAATACAGGTTTAAAGTCAAATTCAGGATCAGATTTAGTATCAAAGTCGCAACTAAACACTACCAAAACCAGAATAAAACTTTGATCAAGTCTGGATCAAACACAGGATCAAATTCAGTGTCCAATTTAGGATTAAAATCAGAATTAAATGTAAAAACAAATTCAGGATCTAACTTATATTAAATTCACAATCAAAGATAGGATCAAAGTCAGAATAAAACTCTGATTCAAAGTCAGAAATAAAAAAATATTGAATCAACAGAAGATCAAAGTCAACTTAGAAATTTAGTATCAAACAGAGGATTAAAAAATCAAATAAAACTCAGAATCAAAGTTGAGATAAAATCCAGATTAAAGTCAGTTTTAAATATAAGATGAAACTCAGCATCAGACAAAGGACCATGTTTAGCTTTAAAATTAGGATCAACTGTTGGTTTAAACACTCAGACTGACACTAAGCTTCAAGCTCAGAATGAGGAGTGGTTTGTGGTGCTGTGCGTCCTGTGGAATTGCACTGACGGTAAAAACATACAATTGTAACAAATGGATGATTCTTGTAGAGGCTGAACTTCAATATTTCCTGTTTTTGTGGTCATAAATTCGTCTTTGAATCTGATCTTCTGATATTAAAACAGATGACTTAAACTTCTGATCAGACAGACAGTAGTGGAATAGTTAAACTGGTCCGTTTCTACTGCCACTGATATTTTCCCCTAAATCAGAACCAGATGTTTGACTCAGCTGTATCAAAGACACATGAGTGGTAAGTCAGATGTCCTGTGTGTTCCTGAAAGCATCATAGTTGGAATTCCTTTAGCAAAGTCCCGGCACAGTTCGGTTCAAGTCCCTCTGACCCAGCTAACTTTAGTTCTGGTTAAAGACTAGTTAAAGTAGTTAAAGATCTTTTTTTCCCCCCCAAACCTAGATTTTCTTTGTTCTTCTCCCCGGTCCGTCCTCCTGCTGTTGGATGGGCTCCAGCTGCGGCCTCAGCAGTCTTCAGTGTTGGTGAGGTGGTGAGGTTTGAAGGGAGTCTCTGAGGGTCTGCATCCCCGGGGTTGAGGGCTGTGAAGAGGAGGACCATGAGAGGAGGAGCAGTCAGCAGCAGTGAGCACTTCTCCATCCTGATCCTGATCCTGGTCTGCTTATGATCTCCTTCTGCCCCCACCCCACTGTGAAACGGAGCCTAGGAGAATACCAGAGAGGGGAGGTGTGGTGGGGGGCTGTGAATATTATCTGGAAGCATGGTTTTGCTGTTAGACTTTGTGTTGACTTCAAACTTTAGCAGTTATTTTTGGGTAAAGGAAAACATTTGAAAGGTGTTCTTAATATTATACAAAGTTGTCTAATTACATATCTCTCTCTATGATTTGTTCAAGATGTAAATGATCACATAATTTCAAATTTGGCATAAATTTCACTAGTTTTTCAAATGTGAACAAAGATATAAAAAATGATCCAACCAAATAACAGCTGACCAGTTCAATCTTCTTCAGGTTTTTTATACAAATTACAAAAGCAACAAAATTGTGTCTAGGATCAAATGAAATAAAAAAGTTTAAAGATTTAAAGAAAGTGTTAAATTGGTAAAAGAGGTTAAAAAACAGCCTGGCTCCGCCCCCATCTATCAAAAGCAGCAGAACAAGAGCTCCCCCTACAGGCAGAGCTTTGTGAGCAGGGTACAATGAGAATTTCTGCAGCTTTACAACTAAATATGTTTACAAAATCTGGTCCAGAGGCTCCTGCAGGTCCTGAAGTTAGATTAGATTCTTGTTTAAAAAAAAAAGAAAAAAGAATGAAGCTGATTGGAGGGCCTCAAGTGAGTCTCTGCCTCCCCCTGAAGAATTTAGCACCAGATATTTTTGACTCATCTATTTTGAGATTTCCTTTTTATTCTGCCCTGGGTTGTTTTTTTAGTCTGTTGTTTTTAAAAGAACAGTTAAATGACACTGCTTGCTGGGGTAGTCTAAAATAATGTACAGACAGAAAAAAAATGCAGCTGCAGTTCAAATTGTTGTAAATTAAAGGGGCTGGAGGTTTACATTACCAGCCTGTGGTCAATCTGGAGGGTTCTATATGCACAAAGCGAGCTTTTCAAACACTTCATATGAAGCCCTTCTACATGAAAGTGTGACCACATGAAAAAAAATAACCTCACAAAAAAACAAATATATTCTTTCTAAGTAGTGATTTTTAAAATATCTTTTTGAATGTTTTTGCAAAGGAAAATGTAAGTTTTGAACAATATGATCACAACATATTTGATCAATTTTACACACAAAAAACAACATAATATTTATGTTTTCTGTAGCTACACAAAAAGTGAGCATGTTGAAGTTTTATTAGTTTTTCTCTTGTCTTAATCAAAAATGAAGTCTTTGAAAAAAACAAAATGTTTTATTTCTTTTTAGTTGATTAAATTGTATCAATTTAGTTTAATTGTGTCTGTTGGACAGACATAAATAAACCTTAATCCTGTTTCTTAAATGTTGTTATTACTTCTTCTTAAATTTAACGTATAAAATAATCCAGACCTTATTAGAAAAGTGTTTCAGTTAGAAAAATGACTTGGACCAAACTCTGGGATGTTTGGCTGTTAATAAACTCAAACCTTGAAGGAGAGCTAAACTGTTGACCTCTGATTTCATCAAGAAGATTTAAAAACTGTTTGATGTGTGTTCGTTGTGGTTTCAAGACGTTTAATAGGGAAGACCCATTGTAGCGCAGAGATGGTGTCACTTTAACACAATGCATCATGGGAGATGTAGTGATTTCAGACAGACCCATTTCTCTGAGTTTTATTATTTTGATCACCTTTTCCATGGGCTGATACCAGACCCGAGCTTCAGCTGGTGTTTTTTTTGGAACTGAGAGACTTTAAGAGCTACTTACAAGTAAGTGCAGACTTTCACCACTTCTGATTGGTCAGACTGTTGACGTATAATTAAGGGTCCAAGAATGATTGGTGGAGACGGTTGAAGGGGTGGGACTTTTCCAAAAACAGAGCAGAGGCTGCGACTAAATCGCGGTACCGTCATTCTTATCAAAGTGTCTTTAATAGAATCAAACAAACACAAAAAAAAAAGTATTTTACGATCTTTCATATTCCTAACTACTCAGTGTTTTATCAGGGCCTGTTTGGATGAACACAGAGCTGAAATCCTGGAGATGGTAAATGTTTTTAGATCAGTGAATGGGTCATTTCCCACGGCACACCTGACCATATATCTCACGGCACACCAGTGTGCCGCGGCACTCTGGTTGAAAAACACTGTTTTAAAACAACTATGACATCATTTATTTGCCCAAATAAAAACCTAATAACTAAAAACGTTTTACAGCTTATCCAAATCAAAACTCTCCATAGAATTGACAAAATTGGACAGAGAAAAGAAAGGTCAAGATGGGTCTAGGAAACTCCGACACCTGTGAGCACTGTGATGCTAATACGCCCAACAGTTACATGCATGCTCTATGGTTCTGTACTCCTGTTCAAGCTCTCTGGCAGCAGATGTGTACAGATCTATCAATATGGCTGAATGTTTCAGTCACGGCCTTCCTTCATTTTGTGTACTTGTTGACATGAATTCCATTGAGCAGGACCACGAGACTGAGGAACAGTTTCTTCCCAGAACCAGTAAGACTGCTGAACTCTGGAAGATCATCCCTCCTCTCACGGACAACTCCCTGACTGAATGAATGAGCATGCACCTGGGCTGAAATGTTCAGTTTGAACTTGCCTAATTAAATTAATGTACTGCCTTATGGGTAGTACTTTAGTTTATGTGTGTGTCAGGACTTTGTGTGGATAATTACAGTTTTTCTCAGTCGCTTTAGTACAATTCTCAGATCAGAATGAAATTCAAAACTATGTTCAATCTTCACATCATGATGTCACTGTGCACATCATATAAGCAGTTTCTCACTTCTTTGAACAAGTTGCAATTGCTTTGGTACATCCATGCAAATGATCATGTACAGTTCTCTGCTCTTTGCTACATTATCAATTGTTTAGGTCATGTTGATCAAAATGTATTATATAGTTCACTGTGCAATAGTCTTACTCCTCAAAACACCTAGTCATTAGTTCAGCGTATAAGTCTTTAACTGCAAAATGGTTGACCAAGTTGTCATAATGTGACAAACATATTTCTATACATCTCCATTATATTCGCTGTGATGTGGATGAGAATTTGTGGCCTAACATACAGGAACAACAAGAGGTGTAGGAAGACCACACCAATTCCTACTGCACTGCCTGTACTGTTGTAAAGAATATTGTCCTATCTTTTTTTCCCTTTGTGTTACTGTTTGCAGTGGGTTTTTTCTATGTTGGTATGACATGCCCTGTCAACAAATTACAATATGTACAATAAAAGTGATGTGAATCTTGTCCAGTCTCTTGCAATCAAACAAAAAAGGTGTAACTTACATTTGACAATAATTGTCATCGAAACTTTAGCCATAGTTTACATCAGAACCTCCCTCTAAAGTACACAGTTATATTGACAACATGACTAAGTAATTTGACTGTCTTGTTCGTAGACAATGACACAAGGACTTGACATTCTGATGGCACTGACATGTTCAATGACATGAAGACTTAGTTTTGAGAGATGAACTAAAGATTTTGAGCAAGTTACAGGCTTTTGCAAGAAATCCATAGTGTTTTGCAGTTTGTACATATTGTTTTGAGAAATGCACACACGTATTTGCAAACTTCAATTCTGATCTGAGAATTGTACTGAAGCGACAGAGAAAAACTGCAAGCAATTGGAGTATGGACACCATCTATGGATTTACATCACTTTCTATTCCATCCCTCAACAAATGATAGCCTGTCCTACTGGAAGTTGGAGCTTCAGACCAAGGAGTTGTCTCTATATAACATTCATCTTCTTTCATTATTCATTCATGATATTCAGTTAAAGATAAAAAAAAAAACTATTATTCTCCATCTAATATACAATTATGATCTTTGAGCCCAGGAGCTTTTTGCTATCAAGTATAGTGTTCCTTTAGTGCTAAATCAAGTCTGTGTGTTTTTGATCCACTGTCTATGCATTTGGTGCACAAGAGCAGTAACATGGATGAAAAATATGGACATGGACAATGGACCTAGACAACGCTTTTATGGCACAAATGGATTTCCATATTCTAGCAGGCTTTGAAGGAATGGTGTCATTGACTGGTGTGTGTGGAACTAGAGGGCAATGTAAGATACTGCCCTCTCCCCTCACAATAGAGTAGGTCAGAATTTATGTTGTGCTTTGTGCTCATTCAAACGTTTATACATCATAGAAATTTTGGTGGTTTGCTACTGCAAGTTATTTAATGACTCAGTTTTCACTCACCGAGAGTGTGCTAGAGCTAAGCTTAAAAATTATCATCTAGCTGGGTTACAACAATCCCTTATGACTCTCAAGAAACAGTTTTTTCACATTAGTATAGATTTTATCACAAGTCTTCCCAATTCTAACAGACATTCTTCAATCCACATCATTGTGTATCATCTTTTTCAAAGTGGTCACTTTTGTTCTCCTTTCTAAGCTTTCTTTCCCAACGAAACAGGAAAGATCCTGTTGTGTCAGTGTTTGGCTAAATCATTTTACTTAGAACCTCTGTGTCCAAAAGACTATTGGAACATCTTAATTAACAGTTGAAGGCCAACCTTTGGCTTCTGAGTGCTAGAAATTCCTCCACTTTGTCCCCAGACATGGTTTGGCCCTTATATGCCCTTAACACCTATACTACTAATTCTTCTTTTTAAAGGAGGTGTTTGTGGAGTCCTCCCACTTGTTCTTAGCCTCGCAGGAAGACGTGGTCTCTGTACCGTCATCGTGAGCTTAAGTTTCCATAATGCTTGGTGGAGGGCCAGCGAGGTGCAGCAACTTTCTGTTAATGCCTGTTGATGTAAGACACTGCCTTCTCCCCTCACAATAAAGTACCGGTATGTCAGAAGTTATGGTTCCTACCCTCTAAATGGGTCATTAAAAATTAGCCTCCCAGTTCATTTATCCTTTACTTATTTCCAACATTGACAATCTCATTTTCATACATCTTTACACTTATGTTTTCAAGTGCAACCATGCGGACTCCATCCACTCTCTCTGTGGTTTCACCTACACGGTTCACTCCCCTCCCTGGTTGTGTCTTTCTGATATAGGCCTCAGTTTAGCTCCAAAAAGAAAAGTAAAACCTTTTATTATGTATTAACTACTAAGGTGTTTAGTTAAAACACCTCATTGGGTAGATTTCTGTTTGTGGTGTAGTGGTAGGTGCTCTTGCCTCACAGCGACAAGGCCCTGGTTCAAATCCCAGCTGGGGCTCTCATCTGTGGAGTTTGCATGTTCTCCCTGTACATGCATTGGTTCTTCCCAGGCACCCTGGTTTCCTCCCACAGTCCAAAAACATGCCTTATAGGTAAACTTGTGTGTCTAAAATTGTCCCTGAATGTGCATGTGAGTGAACAAGCGTGTGTGTACTACATGTTATTGTAGCTCTACATACATATAGTTTTTTTGTTGTTTTATTTTTTTGATTGAGCTATGTTTATAAAGCATCTTAAATTGCAGACGTGAAGTAATTTATTACTGTTTTATTTTATATGGAGGCAGCAATTGTGCAGAGGAATGGATGAGATTTAAGACAGGCAAACAAGGTTAACTTATGAAAAAAATAAAATATAAGAGTTTTGTGCTATAACACACTTTTTCTATGAATATTCTTCTAACAGGGAGCATCTGCATGGAAGCCTAAAGATTTGACTTTTATTTTATTTACCTGACAATACATCTGTTGAAGAATTTTACACAATAAGCCGATTTTCCTCATGCGAAAGATCAAATGTACATTTCCAACTCATGAAACACTAAATAAATAAAACAAACAAAGAATTAGCCGGAAATTTGATTTAATTTAAGATTCGAAATAAACTAATCTGATTGGTCAACTTTGACATGACGTATAGACAGGAAGTGATCACGTCAGCTTCTGGAGTGAAAACAGTGCGTTTGAAGTCGCTTTCTTTTGTTAAAATGGTTCAAACGTTATGTCAGTGCTTCGCTTTTTGAGAAGAAAATCGCCCAAAACATTTAATTAGCGGGAGTTTGTTAACCGGAAACACTCGAAGAGCGGGAGAAACCCGCGGACTGAAACCGCGACTGCTAACCTGCAGCAGCAACGAGCTAATGACTGCTAACCGGAAGTCTGGAGGAGGTGAGTGAACACGATTTTAAACAACTTCGATATGCAAGTTAAAAACAGAGTTAACGTATTAGCTAACAACTGAGTTAATTCACAACTTTTTAAATAATAGAGGTGATTGTTTAATATACTACTGATATAACAGCTTCGTTTAGTACTAAGTTTAATGTAATGTTGACAACTTAGTCTAAGTTTACAGCTGAAATGGCAACAGAGTTAATGGAGTTGAGAACTAAATGATAGTTGCGTTAACAATTTGCTTTGCTGCTTAACTTATGTCACAAAAACTAACATTGATGGGGATATCTCACAGCTCTTTGTTCATCCAAACAGGCCTAGATACCTGCCTCATCCTTAAAGATGTGGAGGTGTCAGGTTCATGCTGTGATGCTCTTCTGCAGTTGGTAAAGATTATAGCAGAGAAGATGCATCACAAAAGGCTCCCTGGCTTTAACAATTTTGACTAAACCATAACCTATCTGATGACTGATAGTTACAGGTAACGCAGAAAATTAGACGTTGAACTTCTGGGCCTGGACAAATGCATGTAACTAATGCTTTACAAGCAGGTCGTTTTTTTGTTTGTTTTTTTACATTTTGGTAGCACCTGTTAGGGGGGACCAGAGAGAATTCCCTTGCAAGTGATTTGGCTTTAGTTTTATGAGAGATGCCATCTTTAATGACCCTCTGCATTTGCCCGGACGTAGAGGGCCCCCGTGTAGTTTTAATACCTTAGGGCAGTGTTTTTCAACCTTTTTTGAGCCACGGCACACTTTAGCCTTGACAAAAATCCCGCGGCACACCAGCATCAAAAAAAAAAAAAAGAAGAAAAAACTCAGTCTGTATTGATCGACAGCCGCCCCCCCGCCCTCCGGAATCTCACGGGCATTTTCATGATAATTGTGGCAGAAAAAGCTGGAAGTTGCAGCTGTTTTTTCTAAAACTTGGATTAAAAGTTAAGTTAAAAGATTCAAAAACTGTTTGATGTGTGTTCCCTTGTTTAAAGACGTTAAGAGGAGAGGCTCATTGTGCGCTAAGACAGTCATTCTAACCCAATGCATCATGGGAGATGTAGTGCCGTAAATCCGCCGACCGCAGAAAGACTAGCGTCTCTGAACTTCATGGTTTTGTTCTCTTGTTCCACGGTCTGACACCGGATTCTGTGGAAAGCTACACCGCTAAAGACGAGCTTTAGCTGGTATTTTTGTTAGAACTGAGAGACTTTTTGAGTTAAATCTAAACAAGGAAGTCAGTGAAGACTTTAACCACTTCTGATTGGTCAGACTGATGACATGTGATTCAGCCTTCAAGAATGATTGGTGGAGACAGTTAAAGGGGCGGCACTGGTATAGCTAACAGGTATAGCTGCAGCTAAATCGCTGTATCTTCATTCTTATCAAAATGTATTTAATAGAATCAAATAAACACAAAGAAAAAATAATTTCATGATCTTTCATTTTCCTAACTACTCAGTGTTTTATCAGGGCCTGTTTGGATGAACAAGGAGCTGATTTCCTGGAGATGGGAAATGTTGTTAGATCAGTTAATGAGGGCAATTTCCCACGGCACACTTGACCATCTCCCAAGGCACACTAGTGTGCCGCGGCACACTGGTTGAAAAACACTGCCTTAGGGTGTATTCAGACTAGACACATTTGGTCGAGTTTAAGAACCAGAGTTTGCTTCCCCAGATAATCCAAAACTAATTTTCAGTCTGAAGACACCCAAGCGAAACCTGGTCTGGGACCAGGAACCGCTCTAGGACCCATTTTTGGATGTGGTTTTGTTTTGTTTCCATTCAGATTGAGCTTCGGTTCACTCTGAGATTCCTCAGTCTGAATACAATCTGTCCTCAGAGTGGAACAACTGAACCAAAACAGCCACCGTAGCTGACCTAAACAGAGTAGGAATGTAGGAGCAGATGAGCCGCGGACAAATATAAAGCAACAATTGTGTGTTATCAAACAGAAAAAAGTTCAGCTGTTGATTTGTTAGATTGTTTCTTTTAACTCAGCTGAAAACTTTTCTTACACTGCTGTGACAACATTCTAAAAGCTACCTTGTAGTTCCTTTAACAGAATTCTATTACAAACAATGCCATAACACCACAACGATGAGACACTGCACCTCACTTAAATGTGATTGGATGAATGCAGGCTCATTAAAACAAATTTTCAAAACAGTGCTGCTCACACTGTTTTCCCGACCATCTCTATGTCATAAAGACTTATACCTTCATACCCGACGTCCTCTCATCACTGCAGCTACCATCCTCTGAGTTAAAGCCCACACGGCACGTCTCCCTGTCAGTAACCGCCTTGCAGCAGGCCTTCGCCGTACCAAAGAAACAAGTAAAAAGTGTAGTTTTTGACGTTCAAACCAGGTAATAAAAATATAAAGCTGTAATAAGTTAACTGTTCTGATAAGAATTTTAAAGTGCAGCATTTCCGTTTTTTTCTTGTTGTTTTGAACCGCCCTCGTAGTTCCTGGCCAATGACTGAAGAGATCTTTAGTCACGTTGTTTTCTTTACAAGCTTTGGTCCGTAACAGAATGGGCGCATGATGCCAATCTGAATACAAACCAAACGCAAGGTTCAGGATTCGATCAGAAACAAATTACCGTAAGCGGACTCCATTCAAAATAAAGAATTTTCCCAGTCTGAATACAACCTTAGAACATTTGTTTGTCCCACGCAGTCTCATTTCCAAGAACTGACCAGCGGGTAACTGCTTAGCTTTCGAGATTAGACAAGATTGGGCATGTTCAAGGTTGCTTGTTGACCACAAATGCTAGTTGATCAAACATTTTCTTTCTTACAGTAAGTTTTTTTCAAAGAGATGCATGTTTCTTGCAAATATGTCTCTATTCACAATTGAAATACATTACAATCACTATTGAAATACATTTATAGCCAGGAATAATTGTTACAGCAAAGACAAGATGCACTGTACTGTATTGTACTATACAAAAAATACCTTTCTTTTTGTTCTGTCTCCAGAAAATGTTTGCTTTTGAGCTACTTGAAGCCATTTCTTTCATGTGTCTGTAGCTGACGGCGGTGTGGTTGCAGCAGTAAAAAGGAAAATGTTTGTGTGGACCAATATGTGACCCTGAAGCTTCTTCAAACACCATGAGTCGTCTGGAGGAGCTGGCCAACATCGCCCTGAGGGTGCCCAGCATGTTGGTACTGGACTTACTGTACAGATGTGATGTTGAAGGTCTGACAGAGCACCTGAAAGCCAAAAACGACAACATGCTCTTCAAATACAAATACGTCATCTGGAACATCTATTATCTAGGTGAGTGTGCACTGAATTATTTAACTTGACTTTTATTTTCTCTCAAAACTACAAACCATTGTTTCAATTGTGGTATTTGATATATTTACACACACACACATTCCACTTTATTAGATACACCTGTCCAGCTTCTCATTAATGCACATGTTTAATCAGCCAATCGCATGACACCAACTGAATGCATTTAGGCAGGTAGAAATGACCAAGACGATCTGCTGCAGCTCAAACTGAGCATCAGAATGGAGAATACATGTGATTGAAGTGACTTTGAACGTGTCGTGGTTGTTGGTGGCAGATGGGCTGGCCTGAGTATTTCAGAAACTGTTGATCTACTGGGATTTTCACCCACAACCATCTCTAGAGTTTAAAGAGAATTGTCCAAAAAAGAGAAAATATCCAATGAGCGGCAGTTTTATAGGCAGACTCACCAAAACTGGACAGTAGAAAATTGGAAAAACTTTGTCTGGTCTGATGAGTCTCCATTTCTGCTGCCACATTTAGACGGTCTTGTCAGAATTTGCAGTCAACAACATGAAAGCATAGATCCATCCTGTCTTGTATCAGCGGTTCGGGCTGATGCTGGTGGGGTAATGGTGTGGGGGATAATTTCCTAGCACAGTTTAGTACCGACTGAGCATGGATCCAGCGGCACAGCCTACCTCAGTATTGTTGATGACCATATCCATCCCTTTATGAGCACAGTGTACCATCTTCTGATGGCTACTTCCTGCAGGATAAGGCGCCATGTCATAAAGCTGGAATCATCTCAGACTGGTTTCTTGAACATGACATTGAGTTAATTGGACTCAAATGGCCTCCAGTCACCAAATCTAGACCCAGTAGATCACCTTTGGGATGTGGTGGAACGGGAGATTGGCATTATGGATGTACAGCCGACAAACCTGCAGCAACTGTGATGCTGTCATGTTAATATGGAGTAAACTCTCTTAGGAAGATTTCCAGAACCTTGTTGAATCTCTGCCACCAAAGACCTGGTACTTGCTAAAGTGGACCTAATAAAGTGGCTGTACTCTGATGAAAATTATGTTTTGGGTATTTTTAACATGCTTTTGTGGCATTTTTCTGGTAATGGAGGACAAATATGAGAACAATTATGGTCTACATTGCATTTTTGAGTATTTCTTTATTCAAAGAATTGTGAATCAGTAGCAGATGAACAAATGCTGTTTAAAAAATATGTTATTTGTGACGTAGATAAAAAATGCTGGATGGGCCACACGCTCCCTGCTCCCAGCAACAGGGAGGTGAAGGGGGGCGGGCTTGCTCTGCCCACAACACAGAGGTGAATTTCTAAAGATCTGCCACTCTGCAGAAACTGTCCTAGAAAACAAATTTGTTTTCTATTTTTTTCCGAAAACAGCATCATCATAATTAAAGGCCCCCTGGGAAGGCTTTTACAATAAAAGAAAGAAAAGATGATCGGAGTGGGACTTCAAGTGAATTTTGAGGGATTTAGGCCTAAAATAGTAACATTAATTTTGTGAGGAATTTAAATTTCTTTAAGTTTCTTTTAGGAAAAACCTCTTCAATCTGTCTGTTGTCTACCTTAGTTAGAAAATTCAATTCCATTGTAAATACTGCGATTTACCAGATGTGGACATACTGAAGGCCTGCACAATATATCGCAAATTTATCGTTATAGCGATACTAAGCTGTGCAATATGCATATTGCAAAAGACAGTGAAAATTGTAATAAATGGTTACTTTAAATGTGCTAAAACAATCTTATGCCAGCTTGAGGTATTTAACGAATCAAATAAATTCCTTAACGCATTTGACCAGTTAGATGTACGCCCTCAAGTTGTTCACCAATCGGATGGAGCTGTTTTATGTTAGATTTTTGCCTCCTATGTAGACTAGGGTTAACTCTTATTTAAATTAGGTTGTTGCAGTAAAATGGTAATTATGTTTTTGGTTGTTTTGCTGCTTATTCATGTATCACTAGTTATATCGTCATCATAGGGCTGGGCGATATGGCCTAAAAATAAAATCTCCGATTTTATTTTTTTTAATTCGATTTCCGATTTTTTCCCGATTTTTTTTTCCCCCCCTACTTAAGGAAAGCAATAAGTACAAACGGCAGACAACTTAAAGCAAATGTTGCTTTTATTTAATCAAATGCAAGACAAATGTAACCCCCATTTCTGGTATGAATAATAAATAAATAAAAACACTCTTGGAATCAAAGTTAAGTATACATTTTTTCTTCTTCTCACTCCCTTTTGGACTTGTGTTTATATAATTTTGTTGTGTTTTATATAATTTTTTCTTGGTTTTATATAATTTTTGTCTTGTTTTTTTCTTATTTTGTTATTCTACTCTTGTTTTCACTTGTCCAAAATGAAAAGGTTACTTACTTCAAGTCCCAGCTGTGTTTTAAGTCACACTTTATAGTCTAGACTAAAATGAGACAAACATTCACCTTGAGAGTAGCAGCATTTTCTAAAAAGTTATCAATACAGCTCATATCTGGGTCTAAAGGTTTAAATAAATTAATAAACCCCGTCTTGATGAAGCAGCAGGAGTCGCGGTTAACACCCCCAGCCCCCGCCCGCCCGCCTCCGTCCTCTCCCGAAACAAAATCCTACGGTGGCCGCGTCGCAAATGAATATACAAGTAATAATTACAACGCAGTATTCTTTATTAACAAGTAACAGTAAAAAAATAACTATCTAACTAATGAACTAACTATACAGGCGTTGTAGAATGAGTATGTGTGTCAGGTCGCGTGTGTGTTAGGGCGCGTGCATGTGTAAGTAGACTGAGCGCGTGCCACGCGACCGCGCGTGAGAGCCTTTGACTCCGATGAGCTCCTTTAAATGTTGCAGCGTGGGGTCTCTCTCTTCCTCCACGTCTGTGACAGTAAACCCACACCAGTTCCACACAACAGATGAGTTTATTTCTTTCTTGGGAACAACTGCCCACTCTCACCGGTAGCCATGCTGTCGCGTTCTGTTTCGTGTGTTGTTTGTCGCGTGCCTGCGAAACTAACGCTACGGAAGCTCTGAGGAGCCAAAAATGCGCCACATAAAAACTCGATTTAGTTATTTTTGAAATCGCCCGTAACAAAAAATTCGAATTAATTCATTTGATCGATTTATCGCCCAGGCCTACGTCATCACAATATTGATCACTAATATCGCATATCACAGTTTTCCTCATATGGTGCAGCCCTACCATTCTTCATATTCCCGAAGTTAGTACATGGGTCACATAGACCTGGAATCATTGGACAAACCGATGGTTGAAAAGCAGCAACTTCGACAAAAAAGAAAGACATCCTATCTGCGCTACAGAGCAAAAATGGAATAGGGAAATACTCTTAAATGTTCCCTTTAACTTTTTTTTTCATTTGTTTGTAGTTCTGTGTCTTCCATTTGTTTTATTTGATCTTTTTCTTGTTGTTCTTGTTGCTTCTGCAGCAGTTTTTAAAATTAGTTTCAATGGATTAAAATCTTTTTCTGCTTGTCTTGAAAACTGTTCCGTGTTTTTTAAACTTTGTGAAAATGTTGCTCTTTTCCTGCATTTTGTGTGACTCTTATGTGAATCCTTTGAGTTGTGTGGGTGCACATACGTGACAATAGGGAGTATTTTTCTCTTTCAGGTCATTTCATAAACTTGGTGGTTTTAGTTTTGCCTTTGAGACATCTTGTGACGCTCTACCTCCACATCCTGGTCGGCCTTCTCCTCTACATGGGGCATCAAATTTCCAAGTGAGTTTATGTGTTTCTGCTTTACAAACACTTTTGAGACATCTACATGTTTTCTTCAGAACCGATTTAACCTGGTATTAGCACGGATTTATGAACAGCTGCTTCTAAATGGCTAAAACTTAAAAATGGGTCTGAATCTGACACATTCTGAAGGGTAGTTCAGCCCATGTTAAAGATTAGATTGGGGTGTAGATTAGGGGTGCTCATTACGTCAGTCTTGATCGACCGGTCGATCTTCAAGGACATGAGGGTAGATCGCAGGCCAACAAAGATAAATAACTTAAAATATATATATATATATATATATATATACATTTCTGAAAAATCCGTCAGCGAATCAAAATCTTCACCGAGAAGTACGTGACTTCATTTGACATTTAGAACGGCCAATCGAACATCCTGTGTACATACGTCACTGCACATACGTGTTTAAACACACTAAGCGCAAATTCTGTCTGTCATCAGAAAGTTGCTACATGCCCCGCGGCGCGTCAGGTCCCCAGCAGAAGACCACTCCGGCCCACTGGAGTGTTTATTGAGGCCTGGATTGCCCTGCGTGTCTCCGAAGTTCCCGCCCAAGGCATCCGAGCCTACTAAAGCAGCAGTGTTTTACTGCAGCACGTGCTTCTGGAGCGCCGCCCACGGAGCCAGCAGCACTTTAGAAATGCCATACTGCCCCCGTTGCACGGTTTACAGCAGAGCATGAAATACAATAGTCACTGTTTTCTGTTTTTGTAATAAAACGCCCCATCTGTTAATACTAAGGTATCTCCTAACATACATTTGTGTACTCTTACTGTGTAGAGTACACGAACAATGTACTGATAATATTATAATGATCATTAAACATTATTTAGTCTCAAAATACCTATATATATATATATATATATATATATATATATATATATATATATATATATATATATATATATATATATATAGGTAGATCTTTAAGCCATTGTCGTCTCAAAAGTAGCTCACATGCCAAAAAAGTGCGGGCACCCCTAATATATTTCTGTCCCTCACAGACCTGTTTCTTTTTCTTAAAGTAGTTCTTCTATCTTCTACTTGTAACTTGTATTAATGGTTCCTGTTGGAATGGTTATCTGTATGGAAAACATCTGTCCAAACACCATGACCAAAGAGCTGTCGAAGGAAACCAGGAACAAGCTCACTGTTCACTGAACTGAATGAACCAATCTACAATACGCAACCAGCTTGATGAAAAAAAGACCAACTATTGGAGGAATTATTAAAAAAATGGAATTAAAACATGATCACTGACATCTCGCTCCACCTGGAACTCCATGCAAGATCTCACCTGGTGCGGTATAAATGATCTAGAGAACGGAGAGGAAACGGCCCAGAACTACACAGGGCAACTGGTCAATGATCTGAAGAGAGCTGGGACCACCGTAACAAATATTACTGTTAGTAACAGACTTTGTTCTTGTGGTTTCATATACTGCAGTCCTCCAAAGGTCCCTTACTTGAGTCACCAATGTCCGGACCCGTCTAAAGTTTGCCAGAAACCAACTGGATGATCCAGAGGAGGATTGAGAGAATATCATAAAGTTAGATGAAAAAAAAATGGAACTCTTTGGGAAAATCAAATAGAAAATATGTGGAGGGAGTAGAAAGTCAATGTCTTCCAGCAATACTTCAAAACATCACGGCTCTTGAGAAGATCTGCATGGAGGAATGGACCAAAATAGCAGCTACAGTGTATGAAAACCTGATAAGTACCACCAGAAAAACCTTTGATCTCTGTCATCGACAACCAGTATTACATTCCAAAGTATTGAGATGGACTTTTGTCATACTAATTTTCTGCAGTTTTATACAAATAAATTCTATTCCTGGGTAATTTTTTTTTTACTTTTTAATTCTCGCGTGGCACGTTGAGTGTGCATGTGCTGATGCAGCGGAGAGCTTCTGTCATTGAGCCTCTCTGTCAGCAGCACAAGCAACTCTCCAAAGGCAGGCAGTTTGTTTTCAGCTTTTAATGCAGAGAGCCGAGTTCCCAGAATGCACCGCCACGTACCGGAATTATTATTGGTTCAGGAGGAATCAGCTCTGCGGCTTCATCAGGAAGTTGTGCAGCTCTGTGATCTGCTGCAGCTCGGATGGCTCCTCTGCACATAAAAGCGTCAGTCTGCTTCAGGAGCAGCACAGCTCCCACTTAAACCTCAAAAACCTGTTCACGTCGAACAGACCTCTCACTCTGGTTTGATGCTACTATACATTACTTTTATTTTTAAAAACCACCTCAGCAGCTTTAAATTAAATCAGTCTGTTTGCAAGTTGATTTTTGTGAATAATTGAAATTGTTGACCGACGGGTTTTTCTTAAAAGCATTCTTAGACTGAGCTCTGCCATGGAAAAAGAGTTTTTCAAAATAAGAGAATATTAGATTTGCAGCTGTTTTCTGTTTGGTTTTGTTTTATATTTTTGTTAAAAGAAAAACATAAAAAGGGGAGTCTTGTATCATTTTTTTAGCTTTTAATATAGAAAAGAAATGATCCACACTTTGACCTGACAGACTATGCAGCTCAAAATCAAACAACACCAAACAGCTGAAGGTACTTCATGATATCCATCTGACTGAAAAGACAAATGGGCAGAGATGGTTCTTTGTTATTGCCTGAATGCTGCATTCAGACATTTTACAAATGTGCATTGAGTAGCATAACTGTGCACAATACGACAAACATATTTTGGCATGTATTTGTGACTCAAAGACCCACTCTGATGAAAATGGTGTTTTTGGTGCATTTTTTGATGATGGAGGACATATAAAGAGAAAATTAAGGTCAAATTTGCATTTATGACCATTATTTAAATTGTTGTGAATCAGGAGCGGACGAAAAAAATAAGTAGAAATATGCTGGGCGGGCCACAAGCTCCCTGCTCTGCTGTATTCTGATGCATCCACTTGTAGACTAATGGATCCATATGCGGCACAGGTTTTTTGGTTTGGGCTAAAAATGACATGATGAAAAGATCATAAGACAATTGGAGTGGGACTTCCTAAGGGTATCCTCCCCCACACTAAAACTCAAGTTCCTAAAAAGCGAACTTGTTAAAGTGAAATACTCTGATTGGAAACTCCTCTCTTCTGACCACAGGTTGAAAACTGTGCGTGTTCTTGTTCTTTCAGGGATTACATCCGCGAGGAGCTAGTTTACGGTTACCACACTGCAGCTCACCTGAATGCTTCAGCCTTCAGCAGATTTTTCTCTGCCATGACGAGTAAGAGTCACCCTCCACGCTGCAATCTAATCCAGATCCCTGCTTCCTCTTATGTGAAAGTACCTCTTTACCTTACAAGATTATTGCCTCAGAATTGGAATGCATGACATGACTGGATTACCTTGGAGTTTCTCTGCTCAAAGTAGGTACAGAAGCAGACAGTAACAATCTCAGAATGACCTGCAGATATTTCACATGCTGGGTTGTTTTCTTGTTGTAGAGTCGCATTAGTCAGCATGAATAACTGTAAAGGATAACTAACCAGGGTCTGTGAAGCTAAGCCTGCTTTGGAAAGGTGTTTAGGTCTGAGCAGGACAGACCGCTCAGTCATTTAGGTCAAAGTCACTGAAGTTTCCTTTAAAGGGACAAAAGTAGGAAATTAAACTTTTTTTTCTTCCTAAGGTTTTGTGGTGGTGTTATTTGTCTTCTTAAAAGTAGTTAAACATCCCATAATCATGACTTCTCTTCACTGTCACTCTTTGCTCAGGTCAGATCATCCTCAGCACGCTGTGCGCTTTCCTCATGAAGACCAGGAAGGTGTGGTTGTTCTCCGCTCATGTGCTCCCCCTGCTGGTTCGGCTCTGGTCTCCGCCCCACCCCACCCTCCTGACCATCAGCTCCCTGTCTGTGGGGCTGACGGCTGCAGGGGTGGCGATCTTCCTCCTCTCAAACCTCTTTGTGCCGTATCGCCTGGCGAGAGCAGCCTTCTCTGAGCTGACTCAGTTTGAGGTAATCCTGCTTATGACCAGCTCTGGGTTCTTTCCTGACTTGTGGGGGGACTTGGGAAAGCCAAGAAAAACAGCTGAACGGATGTTTACCTGCTTGTGTCTTTGTCGCTTCTTTTTGGAGAGAAAAATGCTTAAATTGAAAGTGAGGGTACAGAAAAAGCACACTATAGTCCTTTGGTGAAGTACTAGCAGCAAAGACAAAGATTCTGAGTCGGCACGCTCTGCTTCTATCCTCTGGAACCTGGTAAAGACTGACTTCATGAGAACAATGGATGCACCTGGCCTACTTCAGTTAACTTGACGCTAAACTGGCTTTCCCCCTGGATATTGCTTTATTCTAAAAGTCCTTCTTAGCTTTTGAAATAATTTCAGAAGTATGTCATCCATAAGTCTGGTCGCCACTAAACCAAATTACATTACCCAGAACGGAAACTTCCTAAACACAAGCTTGTTACAGATGTGCCCTTATCAGCACATCTGTAACAAGCTTCTGCGTCTTTAGCCTTAGTCAACACTGACGCGCAGGTGGATTCCAGTGTGTGAATGTGTGTGTGACTGGGTGAATGGGACTGTGACTGTGAAGCGCTTTGGGCCTTCAAAAGAGGGTAGAAAGCGCTACGTAAGTATAGAGCTGTGACGGTGTTGGATTTTTGATCACCGCGGTGATGAACCACCAGGGGGCGCGGTGTTGCGGTTAACCGCACCCCCCCCCCCCCCAAAAAAAAAAAAAAAACACAAAATCCCCCGGCGGCCGCATCAGAAATACAGAAATAAATACAATTACAATGTAGTATTCTTTATTAACAAATAACAGTAACAACTAACTACTATCTAACTAATGAACTAACTATGTAGGTGTTGCAGAATGACTGTGTGAGCGTTGCGTCTTGTGTAGAACTAGGAGGAGGAGCGCACACACGTGTGTTGGGGGTGCGTGTTGATCCTTCTGCAGCGGACAGCTCTCTAGCTGCATGCGAGGCAACATTTAGTGATTTTCATCGCACTTTAACAGCGCGCGTTCATGTTTGGTGTTACAGAGTAACTGAGAACAGTAATAAACCCCCCCCCCCAACACAAAAACCTCCGGCGGGCGGCCGTGTCGCGCACTTAAGAACGCACGCAGCTTGTAATAGAAATTAATGCAATGGAAATGAATAATTAGAATGCAGTTAATTTGTCGTATTTCCTCATGAGACGGAAACCTCTGTTGTAGAATGAGTGTGTGCGCTTCTGAAAGCGCGCTCCTGTGTGTGAGGGAGCCGCGTGCAGCGCAAAAGGACACAGCGAGAGCTCGCGCGAGACAGTAGTGACAGGCGCGGTGGGAGAAAAGGAGAGAAGAGTCTGATAGAAAGAATTAAAGTCTGAACACAGGACTAGCAGAAAAAGTAAATTATTAGCAAAGATGAATGTGTTTAATGTGTTTATTATAGTTCCAATCAAGGACCATATGCTGAACTAAAAAAAAAAAAAAAAAACAAAGAAAAAAAAAGTGTGGTGATGCGGTGATGACCTCATCACCGCGGTGATGCGGTGATGCGGTTATCGTCACAGCCCTACGTAAGTACCGTATTTTCCGGACTATAAGTCGCACTTTTTTTCATAGTTTGGCAAGGGGTGCGACTTATACTCCGGAGCGACTTATATTTGAAATAAATTACATTGTTGAATAATTTCACATGTTCTTTATTTTCACTGACAACTGCAAGAAGGCGCTCCAGGCTCTGAGTGGTACTTAGTGGTACTTTCATACTGTCAAGTGTGTTTGTGACCTGCATGCTCCCACACTTAAATACAATTTATTTTAATTTAAGTAGTATTTTACTAATAATCATCTTTTTTCAGGTTAACAAATATGTATCATTTTAATACAAACATTTGTATAACATTTTAGAACATTTACCGGTACTTTTTTTTTTTTTCTTTTAACCCAATACAACAACGTGACATATTAAAAAAAGGAGTCCAGCATTGAGCTTACCAGTAGCCCTTTAAAGTCCAAGTCCCACTCACGCAGTGGTTTTATGTTAATAAAACAGGCACATACTCAGTTTGTTGTGCGTCATGTAGCTATTTAGCCTGTTCTCTAACCCCCTGTTATTTTAAGTTGCCTTTCAAGGTGAGATGTATGTTCTTGGTCTCAGATTTTTTAAATAAATTTTCCATCAAAGTGCGACTTATAGTCCAGTGCGACTTATCTGTGTTTTTTTCTACTTTATAATGCATTTTTGGGCTGGTGCGACTTATACTCCGGTGCGACTTATACTCCGGAAAATACGGTATACGCCATTTACCATTTACCATTCCGGCAGGGAATGGGCAAACCTGTCACTTTTTTCTATGAACGACCAATCATAGCCAACACTTACAGGACACATAAGGGTGAAGTAGGTGATGTCATACAGATTTTTCATCTTTTCAACCCCCCCCCCCCCCCCCCCCAAATTCTAGTGGACTGCACAGGGAGCTGTTGGTGCTGGTCATAAATGGCCAGTGATAAATGCCTCCTCCCTGCGTGCATCCTGAATGTTAGAAATAAGACAATGAGAGAGTGTTTGTGTGGGCAGCCTTTGGATGTCCTACAGCATATACGCATCACCTGCACACCCTGGTCAGCAAGGAGCGAGTACTTACCCATTGCTAACCACTAGAGTGTGGTGTAAGGACACCGAATGACAGCATCACCTGTACGTCATAGGTGCGTGCAACTTATATTATCAATACTTCGTGATACATTTACCACACGGAGGACAATGGTACGTTCCATTTTCATTTTTGGACTCTACGTACAAAATACTCTGCCATCAAACCCGCTTTGAAGGTTAAACCAGGTTGAACTTTGATCAATCAGGGAGTCTGATTGGATAGTGATGTTGGATGGTTCTCTTTATTTCATGGAAATGCCAACCATTTGAAAATTTATTGCGCTTTGTGCCAGACTGGAACTAATAAGACACCAAGTCTTTCATATATCAGAGTAGAACTGTGAAAGAAAAATCCTGGAGCAAGATTCACAAGATTTGCACCGCTTTGACATTTTACACCAAGCCTCTTCCAACTATGAGTACATGTGCTAGTATGTCTTCTGCTATATTGTGGGGTCCAAATGACCCAACGTTAACGTGCCTCCAAGCCACGTTAATGTTGGGAGTTGGGTCAGCACACAAGACAGAGCGCTGAACCTTTTTTCTTCAATGACTTGTGATCTTCACTGGTGTCCATGGATTACAGGAAATCCTCTCCACCTTTATTCACCTTTGTCATGGTAGGGATAACACCTCAATGTAAGGGTGGGGTCATCTGGACCCCATAGGATAGCACAAGGGATATGGGGCAGTGACAGTCCACTGTGAACACCAAACGCTGCTCTGTCGCACTTTGCTTTTCTTGGTTGGTTAAAAAATGTTGTTTTCTGCCTCAGCTCACTGAAATCTACAGGTTCCTGGCTGTGGGAATCTCCTTGTGGAACCAGTTTGCCGTCCCAGCACTCTTCTCTCTCTTCTGGTGTGTTCTGTTCACGGTCCAGCTGTGCTCAGATGCTCTGTCTGTCGAGGCCTCTGCACCCCATTCAGGGATCATCTTCCTCCTGCTGACAAGGTGCCACTTCCCGTTCTTCTTCTCCTTAACTCTGGCTTGGTCCTGTCTGATAATGTGCTGCCTCTCTGTGCAGTGTGTCAGAGTGTTGCGCCACGCCCTACTCTCTTTTGGGTCTGACCTTTGTCGTGTCCTACCTGGCTCTTGGTCTGCTCAACCTGTGCAAGTTCTACCTGGGAGGATTTGCAGCCGTTCAGAATGAGAACGTCATGCACAGGTGAGAGGCCGTCACCTATGGACCTTAACTCTCTGAACTCCATCCTGGTTTCATCAGTTTCCACCATTCTGGCATTGAGACACTGAGCTCCTTCAGGAGATCCCTGCTTGTGTGTTTTGCTCACTAGAAACCTGTTTCTTCCTGAAAACTCTCAGCTACAAAGATCCTTCAGACTTCAAACACTTCTGCAGGCATTCAGCTCTTTCACTTAAACTTTGCTTCAATCACAAAAAATATGCCCAAGGCTCCCTGCAACACCTTGTTTTACTGTTTTACATGTTGCTTTTCAGACTTTGAATTACTTTTTGTACATATCTTGTTTTTTGCATCCTTTGCACAAGTGAGTTGCTGCTACAATTGTGTTGTACCTGTACAAAGACAATACAGCTATTCTATTCTATTCTGTAAAAGGTGAGTCGTAAAAGGTGAATCCTTTGATCTTTAATTTATCTTTAATTTAGTGTTTCTCATTATTTTCCATATATATATATATATATATATATATATATATATATATATATATATGGAAAGTGCTAAATATATATATATATATACAAAGAAATGCTACAAAAACATGTTAAAAACACCAAAAGCGCATTTTTCATTTAAGTGAGTCTCTAAATGAATAAAATATATACATACAGCGCTGAAATATAGTAGCAAATAATATGAAATATTCAAAGGTAAATAAAAAGAGAGTAATAATTCAATTAAATAAAAAAAAATGTATAGGACCAAACTAAAACTCATGATCATATAAAAGTTCAAATAAATCAAACAAAGGTTAGAACATTAGGGTAAATCAAGGTTAAAAGCTCAGTTTCAAACTAGCCATTGAGATTCTACTTCCTGTTTGACTTCAGTTCATTCAGCAGGATGCGAAGACGAGAGGCACAAAACCCAACTTTTTCCTCCTTCCAACCATGACATCACACTAATCAGAATCAAATTCCGCTTCCTTGCAATTTTTCAATCACTTAGTTTTAGTCAATAAAATAGGATCAGTTTTTTTTTTGTATTTGATGGTCATTATTTGTAAACTTTATTTGTATATTTAAGCATTTAGTAATTTTTTGACATGTTTCTGTAATAGAAATAATTACTGTGGCTTTTTATCTTAATCATTATTTATTTTTAAATCAGTCGTTTCAACAATTTCTCCCATTTCAGACTCATCTCAGCTCAACCTGTGAGCCTGTGTGGTTCTGTGTTTGTGCCAGAAAAAAAGCTGCTACAAAATAGAGTCTTAGAAATGGTTTCCTTAGGAAGGACTTCACGGGGAGAGCAGGCTTGAATCTGCAGCTCGACCTTTCTGATGTGTGAAACGTCCAAAGAAGTCTGGATGGCCTGAGCAAACAATGAAAGCAGTCATCGTTATGATGGAGAAATGACGAAAGACAGATTTTTTTTTAAGAAAATGTGCAGATATTACCAAAATGGTCTGCACTCTTATAATGTTTGTTATTTCTTAAGGTGCTTCTGTATTATCAAACGAATCTGTAATTGTTTGTTAGCGGGCCTATATTATGCTTTTCTTCAACCTTTCAGGGTAAAGAATATTCATAAATGCGATCATCTTTGGCACACTGAAGAACAATTTTCTCATGAAATATGAGTTATTTTCACAGCTCATTTTCCAGCACAGACATAGGACGACTTGATCTCTGAGGCCCCGCCTTTTGCTCCTTGTGGGCGTCGCCCATTTCACGACGTCAACCCAGAGTCGGCCTCAGCAGCATCTGTGATTCTCCCACGAAAACAAACAACATCCATAATTTTACAAAGATGGATGTGCATATCGTACATAGAAAAGGAAAGCGTTTTTGCCGATTACCGCTAGCTAACAAAAGTGTGTGTGTTTTTGTGTTAGCCTGGGGGCGGGGCTGGCAGCACAGCCTCTTCCTGGATGGGGTGGTTCTCACTTTGTGACATCACAATGTGAGACCTCACTAGTTTTCATGGGTTGGGAGGGCCTGGTGCTCAGAGAGCAGGTTTTTAGAGGAATACTCAGAGATGCGTGAATGGCAGTGGTTTGATGAGGAGTTAGTTAACATTATGATACACTTAAAAGTTGATTTTGCATGATATAGGCCCTTCAATGTGTTTTTGTTAATAAAAACTGTAATAATTTTTTTAAAGATGGTTTTCTTGATTCATTCTGTTTTTTTAGCTTAAGATGACTTTTGTTAATCAGGATTTTTTTCCCCCTTTAAACCAGTCTTTTTTGCTTTTCCTTGTGGTTTGTCAGGGGCGTGACAGAAGGCGTGACTCTGCTGCTACTCGCTCTTCAGACCGGCCTGTTGGACATGCAGGCTCTGCAGCGCACCTTCCTCCTCAGCATCATCCTCTTCATTGTGACCACGTCCACTCTACAGTCAATGATTGAAATAACAGACCCCATCATCCTGGCGCTGGGCGCCTCCAGAAACAGGTGACCGCAGCAGTGGGAGAATTCTCTTTTTTTTGGAGGGCGAGGGCATTGCCATTTTTTATTTATTCCATTTTTTTTTTTTTTTCTGTGCTTCCAGGAGTGTGTGGAAACACATCAGAGGCCTCAGTCTGTGTCTTTTTCTGCTGGTTTTTCCAGTGTTCATGGCTTGTAGAATATCCCAGTTCTTCCACATGGACTTCTGGCTTCTGATTCTAGTGTCCAGCTGCATGCTCACATCACTGCAGGTAAGGAGGCGGAAGTTGACAGTTGAAATGTCAGTGAACAGGATATGGACCACAAAAGTCTGACAAAATAATGATCTGAGCAAACATTATGCTTCAGACCAATAAAGTAATCACAGTTGTCACTTATTAATCTCAGCTGCAATTGATGAATGACAACAGTGATTACTGCAATAGGTGAAATCTGGAAATAATTCATCATTATTTTTATGGCTTTAAGATTTCCCTTCCACTTTTCTGAAACAGACATGAACATTTTCACCATTTTCTCTCGTTTAAACTCTAATTATAAAAATGAGTTCAGTTCTAAAAAAATGAAAACCAAGATCTTATCGCAATCAAAGATTGTCACCCTGAATGTGTTCATACAGAAGCACAGAGGAGATTAATTTCACAATGTCAACAGCCAATCAGGATGCAGAACACAGTTCAATTCAATTCAGTTTTATTTGTGTAGCCCAAATTCACAACAACAGTCATCTCAATGGGCTCCATATAGGTAATTGAAGAAGTAAAACATAAAATCAAAAGGATCATGAATGCATAGAATTCAATAGGATAATACTAAACTGAACTAACTAAACAGACTAAGCTCAACTGGAAATCCCTGCTCTTAGATCCCCCCTAAGGAAAAACTCCTAAAAAATGGATTCCGGAAAAAACGAAGAAACCTCAGGGGTGTCCACATGAAGGAGGTATCCTCCCCCAGGATGGACAGGCGATTTACCAGAACTCTTAGAGGAGAATTAACTTATCTAACTCTACCACTACATATTTAAAGTCCAGCAGACGAGCTTCATCCACCCAGAGTTGGGGGGACAGTCAGGGGCGCGAGTCGAGCCGGAGGCAGGATCCACAGCCAGGTGTAGGAGCAGAAGTAGAGGCGAGCCAGATGGTTATGGTTATGCGTATCAACTCCAACGCTTCTCGTGCGCGGCTGTGACTGCAGCCCACCGCTCCCGCACACCTACATGCCTGACTAAAGGGGCTTTAACAGTAAATACGTTAATAAGATTTAGTCTTAGACACACTAAAAATACGTTGGGAAAATGCAACAATAGACGTGTTTGAGACAAACCAGCGCTGCGTTTGGATCGTGGTGAGACCAGGCGGCTGCAGGCGGGGGGACGGGGGGGACTGTGAGATGAAGGCGAGACTGAAAGAGAACAGGAAGTTGGAGTACGGAATTATTCAGTTTAGTTTTAATATGCCTCTCCCCCTTAGTATGATCTGTGTTGTATCTTTTAGCATGATTTTAATGTTGTGTAATGTATGTACTGGTAGCCTTTTTTTTATCAATAGGTATTTTAAAAGATTTTAATTGATCACTCAACTACAAAAACCGTCAGGACACATTTCCCATAATACACTGTTTTGTAATCATCGAGGCAGCTTTCAGTCAGCGCTGTACTAAGTTTCCAGCGGCGTTGGCCTAGGTTGGGCCTTGCTCCCGCCCCTTTCTCGTGATATTTTTGTGATGATTGACAAGGGGGGGGGCAAAAACAAAAACATACGTCACTCACCAGGTGATCTGCGCAGCGTTTCGTCCACCTGGGTGATCTCAAACACGCTTATTGTGCATCTTGGCTGCACTTATTTGGTGTCGCCAACATGAATTTCCATCCGTTTTGGAGCCTTTCTCTGATCTCAGGTATCAGTAACGATTGTTCTGATCTCCAGTGAACAGCGCCCGTTCTTTTACTGACCACAGTTTGAATTCAACTCTGAAAGTATAGGAGTGGCTGACCGGCTGCTCTACAATAACTTGTGACCGGGGTTTAAATGTGCAAAAAGTCATACGAAAGAAAATCCAAAAATGGTTACTGAATTTTATAACATATAAACAAAAACATTCAACACAGATTCAAAATTGGGAACACATACTCTGACTTCTCCACCTTAAATGTCAATAAGTCCAGTCCAGATTTACTGACAATCATCTTCATCCACACTGAGGGTCTCAGTTTGGGAGGAAGTGCTGCCAAGTGTCCAGCAGTAAGAAGAAGACAAGAGGAGTCGTGTTCAGAAGAACCATTGATGGAGGTTACAGAACTGTAGAATTGGAGTCTTCTTTTGTGTTTAATAGTTATAATTCAACAGTGTTAACTGAACTGTGTTAATAAGGACGTTTAAATCAGAAAAAAGCAGATATAGAAGATTTAATAAACAGAATTGTATTACTGATTTATTTATGTATTTTATTTGATGTAAGAGTTTTACAAGTACATTTTGTACAGAAAATAGTTAATAATAGTGTATAGTTAATAGTATAATATATTTTCCATACAAATTTACTGGCTCTCAGACACTCACAAGTTGCGTGTGTGTGTGCGCTGAAGTTGCAGCCCCGCCTGAGCTAGACCCTGCCTTTAGTGGCCCCCAGGTAAATTGAGTTTGGGACCCCTAGTCTACACATTGGAAGTGTGTACACAAACCCTAACCCAGTGTTTTTCAACCAGTGTGCCGCGGCACACTAGTGTGCCGTGGGAGATGGTCAAGTGTGCCGTGGGAAATTGCCCTCATTAACTGATCTAAAAACATTTTCCATCTCCAAGATATCAGCTCTGTGTTCATCCAAACAAACCCTGATAAAACACTGAGTAGTTAAGAATATAAAAGATTATAAAATAATTTTTTCTTTGTGTTTATTTGTTTCTATTAAATACATTTTGTTAAGAATCACGGTACTGCGATTTAGCTGCATCTAAAGCCGTTTGCGGAAAAGTCGCGCCCCTTTAATTGTCTCCACCAATCATTCTTGAAGGCTGAATCACATGTCATCAGTCTGACCTATCAGAAGTGGTTAAAGTCTTCACTTCCTTGTTCCAATTTAGCTAAAAAAGTCTCTCAGTTCTAACAAAAATACCAGCTAAAGCTCGTCTTTAGCAGTGTAGCTTTCCACAGAATCCGGTATCAGACCATAGAAAAAGTGAACAAAACAACGAAGCTCAGAGACGCTAGTCTGTCTGCCCTTTAGCGTCAGATTTCACACTACATCTCCCATGATGCATTGGCTTAAAGGGACAGGACTCAGCGTACAATGAGTCGTCCTTGTTATACGTCTTGAAACCACAAAGAACACGCATCAAACAGATTTTTAATTTTCTAACTTAACATTTATTTTATCTTAGAAAAAACAGCTGCAACTTCCATCTTTTTCTGCCACAATTATCACGAAAATGCACGTGAGATTGCGGAGGGGAGGGGGGGGGGGGCTTTCGATCAATACACACTGAGTTTTTGCTTTTTTTTTGCAGTAAGCTGTGATTGGTCCAAGTCAACGTTTCTATGGCAACCACTCTCACCAATCAGAAGTGAGCTTGTTGGAAGTCCACACCTCTAGTGAACTACATGAAATCTGTCAATCAAATGTGACAGTCAGACGTGAGACCACATACTTTTGTTGAGGCATCTGATTGGTCAGTTTATAACTTAAATACCTTGAACTAAAGAGAAAATATGAAAAAAATGAGGATGATCAAAAACATGTTAAAAAATTAATCAGATCCAGAATGGTTCTTCTGACCAATAGAATGACTGAGTAACAGCTGCTTATTTCTCTATAGAAGTCAATGGGATTTTGGCTTCTTGGAGCCACCGGGTACTTCCTGTTTGGAACGTCAGGAGTTACTCAGTCCAGTTCTCAGATAGAATCATTGTGTTGGACAAACTTCCACTCTGACCATTTTCAAGTCCAGAATAGAAACTGTTCTAGTTAGATTCACACGACAGCTGAATGCTTTTTGACTACACTCCTTGTTTTAAAGTGGTTTTTTAACTTGGATTTCTGATTTTAATGTTTTAATTGTGACTGTACTGTTCTGGTGGTGATTTGCCTTTGTTCTCCTGATGCGTCTCTTTCTGGAAACCACTTTGAATCTTGCAGAACCTTGCATGTCCTGATGAGGTGTTGAAGAACCTGGTCAGGTTGGTCAGTTGACAGTTGGTCGGTGCAGGCCTTTAGTACTGTGTTCAGAGTTCTTTCATCTCGTTCTCTTTTAGTTAGAGCGAGCAGGTGGGTGTAGGTTGGAGCCTTAGTGTCTGAAAGGAGGTGGTTCAGTTCTCCCACCAACACTGAGTCGGTATTTTCCTCCTCTGACCTGCCGTGAACCTTGCTTCATCCAGCTGGTTATCAGTCAGATGGCTTTCCACCTCCCTCTTGGCTGCTCTGGTTCCTCTCCTGGGGTTGGTTCTGGCTGGGTTTAAGGCTGTCAGCAATGGTTTTAGATGTTTGATCCATTTGTCCTCATGAACACTGTCTCTGCAGGTTGACAACGTTGTTTGTGCCGGTTCCTCGTCTACGTCATGAACATTTCCAGGCTTACATGCTCGAGGGAAAACCAACTGTGACCTTCATCTCTACAGGTGACAGGAACCATGCTGATCTATCTGCTCTTCATGGTGGAGCTGTTCCGCAGCGACCCCATTGAGAGCCTGGATGAGGTGATCTACTGGGTTCACGCTGTCAGCCGGGTGTTGGAGTTTCTGGTGGCGCTCAGCGTGGTTGCTTACGGAACCTGGGAGTCTCTGTTTGGGGAGTGGAGCTGGATGGGGGCGTCTGTCATCATCATCCACTCCTATTTCAACGTGTGGCTGAGAGCTCAGTCTGGATGGAGGAGCTTCCTGCTGAGGCGGGCAGCCGCCAAGAAGATCAGCTCTCTTCCTGCAGCCTCGGAGCAGCAGCTGCAGCGGCATGACGACGTCTGCTCCATCTGCTTTCAGGTCAGTAAACGACACCTGTTCACCTGAGACACCAAGAGAAGCTTCACTTCCATGTTTCATTTCAAAAGTAAAAGCGGACCTAATAATCACTTCCTTTGTAGTGTTTTCATAGTACTTGGAGGCAAAATATTTTGAAATGAAGTTTTTACCCGTAAAATCCCAGCAGAACTAATCAATCTATTGACTCTCTTTAGTTTGTTACACATTTCTTCCTAAAGTACTTTTAGAATGCATGTTTAGTGGAATATATTTCAGTAAAAATCATTTGTTATAGTTGGGCCTTAGTCACAACTGTTCTTACGGGTGGAGACGAGCTGTCTGCCAGTGAAAAATGGTCAATCTGTATGGGGCATGCAGGTGACCCACCTGAAAAAGCAAAGTCATTGGCTACGTTCACACTGCAGGCTGAAACGACCCGATTCCGTTTTTTTTGCCCCTATGCGGCCCAATTCCGATCTTTTCATGACAGTCTGAACGACACAGATCCGATCTTTTCAAATGCGACCCAGGCCCCTTGGGTTTGCCGGCCTGATTCCGATACGTATCCGATCTTTTCAATTGCGACCGCCGTCTGACCGGCCAGGCGACTTGATTCCGAACCGTATGTCATCGACACGCAACAAACGTCATTTTGCGTTGAAGTAGGCGGGAACGAGAACATAAACAACAACCGTGGTGGACGATGCTGCTGAGATCAGTCAGTGGAAGGGAAGCGAGGTCCCAATTGGATTAATATTTGGGGTGATCGCTCTATTAAGGCCAAACTCCAGGGCTCTTATCACAACCGGGTGGTTTTTGAAAAAATATTCCAGCTAAATGGCCGAGCGTGGTGTTGAACCGTTCCCAGGATGACTTTTTTTCTTTCTCCCTTTTCCGACCGTGCTCAGAAGCGCGGGGGACCCGAGGCGATCCTCCTCCTCCTCCCTGTTCTGATCCTTAGATTCTCCAGGATTCTCCAGAATGGCTTAATAAAGAGTCCATAGCATTTATTCTGGGGGAAACCTTCTTTTAATACCGTTCTCCTTCCTCCGTAACACACATCATGAATGCGCCCCCACACTGCCCCCCCATTCTCCATCGCGGCACGCGCTCTTCTGTCTCTTACGCACGCACACACACACACACACACACACACACACACACACACACGCTGGCACGCAGCCCCAACACACACACATTCCTATTCCACTACAGTGGGTACAGACGATCCCGACTCCATTGCCTTCTTAAAATGAGTAGATTGTAATTGTGCTGCTCCTTCGTGAAAATAAATTTAATATTACAAAAGGAGCTCCGCTGTTGACAACACTGTTGTTGACATCCATTGTTAACGTTGGCTCCACAAACAACGAGTGACGTCGTTCACCGTTAAGTATTCTTCTGCGCATGCGGGTCTCGTTTGGGTCGTGTCACGGTCACACTGGAGACCACAAACGTTCGGATTTACTTAGAAATGTGAACGGTCTTGCAAAAAAATCGGATTTTTTCAAAAAATCTGAATTGAGCATTAAGCCCTGCAGTGTGAACGTAGCCATAGACTGCTCTGTGACCCCTTAGAGGAAATATTTATGCTCTTTTTTCTTACAGGCTTGCTGCCAGCAACAGGTCATAGTGAACACACACACACACATATATATATTCAACCCCCTGAAACCTGTGCACTGTGCAAGTAGCCTGTTACTTCAGCCTGACTGTTAGAAAAGAGGAAATTAGACAGTGTGTAGTTTGTGTGGACATCCCACAGGCACATTCTGTGCGTCTGGTCAGTAAGGAGCCGGCATCTTACTAACGACTGAGTGTGGCGTAACAGCACTATATGACAGCGTCACCCGTACGTCATAAGTGTTTGGAAGTATTCCTACAAATAATTCATGATGCATTTACCACACAAACGACAAAGGTACGTTCCATTTTCGTGACGTCCCTTAAGGTGGCCGTTCGAGCCTCAAGGACAAACCTGCATCCCAAAAAAACCACAGTGCATGTGACTAAGGCATTATGGGATAAGTGATGTATTATGGATGCCGTGGTGCAGAAGTAGAGCGGTCAACTTCTGATTGAAAGATCACAGGTTTGGTTCCCGCCTTGCCCACCGCGGAGCCGCCATCAGTGTGTGAATGTGTGTTTGAATGTGTGTGTGCGTGGGTGAATGGGACTGTGGCTGGAGAGAGCTTTGGTCCTTCTGAGAAGGCATTCAAGTGCTAAATATGTAAACAACATTTACCATGTGTTGGTTGGCAGACTTGATACAGGACAATCCAGAAATACATTTTGAAAACACAGAGCTACTAAGCCATAAATGAATTGGTAAATAAGGAAATAGTTATATTTAAGACACAGATTCATAGCAGTTGAAATAATTTATGAATAAGGAAGGAGCTCAATAAAAAAAAGCTGGAAAATCTTGTTTATTTTGATTTTTATTAAAGACCCACTCCGATGAAAATGATGTTTCTAACATGTTCTTGTGGCACTTTTCTGATGATGGAAGAAATGTATAAAAAAAGTGTTTGGTAATTAAGTTGACTTGCCGCAGCATGCATGTTATTCATACAGAGTCTAAGATGAGCCTAAAATAGAATTTCTGATTGTTTCTCAGTTCACATGCCGGCTGTGTCCTTAGTGAAAGTACTTCCCATCTTGCTTGCCACTTTTGTCGCACCGGTAATGTTGGAGGCGTGAGCGACTGTAAGCTAGCGGGAGAGCATGTAAACAGAGCTCTCAGTTAATGGTGCGGGGAAGGGGGGTGGGGTTGCTTTGTGCCAACAGTCCAGCCCAAAACTCGGAGGTGAATTTCTAATGAACTCCTGCCGCTCTGCAGAAACTATGTTCTAGAAAACCACACAGGTTTTTTTGAGTAAAAACAGCATCATCACAATTAAAAGAGCACTGGGAACGCTTTTACAAGAGATCAATAGATGAAACGAGTGGAACTTAAAGCTTCTTTAATGATTTTTTTTAACAGTAGAAGGAAGTTTTTGTTTCTTTGGTACTGACAGGCAGGTTCTGGCCCGCGGACCCTCATGTCAAACCTCTGTCTCTTCCCAGGACATGAGCTCTGCTGTGGTCACATCCTGTGGTCATTTCTTCCATGGAAATTGCCTCCGAAAGTGGCTTTATGTGCAGGAAACGTGCCCCATGTGTCATCAACCCGTCCAACCTGCACCTTCTGCTCAGAGAGACACAGAATCAGAACAGAACTCTGACAGCCCCGTGACTAATGAGACGCCAGCAGAGGGGGTCCCTGCCAATCCCCCTGAGCATCAGCAGGAGGACGAAGAGGAGGAGCATCCTGCTGAAACACACGGAGAAGACGCTCCAGGTCTTTGCTTCCAATCACTCGGAGACTTTTGTGGGTTTGCTGATCCAATTCCTTCATCCTCCCATGATCCTCCAGGTCACAGCTCTCTTCCTGACATGCACACTCAGGGTGGGGAGACCAGAACAGACTTTCCCCCTACTCCTCCATCTGAAGCTGGGGACCAAGCCCTGGACCGATGTGACACCCAACCGTCAGGCCTTAGAAACAGTCATGCTATGCCCTCCAGGTGTGAGGGGGCGCCCGGTTCATGCTGCAGCTCAGATCCAGCACAGGAGGACCCTACCATCATAAATCAGCTGGCCCTCCCCTCTGGAGTGCACTCTGACGTCAGATAGTCAGAGAATCTCCAGTCGGCAGAACCCCCAGCTGTCCCACCCAGAGGCTGCAGCAGAAGCCCTGTATCAGTGCCTTCGGGGGTGTGAAACGGCGATTCTCCACAGGAGGGCGGGGTTCAAAGCTAGTTTTATCAGTGAATGTTCTTCACTCAAGACAAAACTGCTGTGGGTCGGAACCTTGAGCTGGTTTCGCAGCTGTAAATAAAGAATAAAATCCTGAACCATGAAGCAGAATTTGCTGTTTTCAGATGACGTTTACTTGAAATTGGCTTTTTAAACTCACTTTTTCTTCATACTTGATGCTGAGGAGCTGTCTGAGCCTGGATCTGTAACATTTGGGGGTTTGGAGCCTGCGTCACACCCTTAATGTGACATTTATCTGTTTGACAATTTCCTTATGATGCAGTAGACATTTCATTTAGCAATGTTCTTAAAATGCTGGGAAAACTGATAAACGCGATGTTTACTTCATTTTTTTTGATCATCTGGTGAGCCTCCTGGCTTGTTAACTAGTTGAATAGAGCTGCAGGTGTAAACCAGCGGAACCTTGAACATCATTTCAGAAACATCCTGTGTGGTTTTACAGACCTTCTCAGCTGTGCTTGTTACCAGAAACAACCCAGAAGTTATAAGGTAAGTGAAATTAAAGTCTTTTCTGTCTGTTGTGGGCCTTTATCTTCTTTTATTGGGGGTATCTTTTTGTGATACTTGAGTCTCCAGCTGAGCTTCTGCCTAAATGTCTGGAGAGAAGGTTAATGAACTTTAGTTTGACGTTCAGTCCAACAACAAACAGTTGAGGACAGAAATACTGGCTGCGGTTTCCTGGAACTGTAAGTTCCTGTTTGTCTCTGCGTCACCGCCGGCTGCGAGAAACACAAACATTCAAATTTCAAGCAAATTCATTTGGAACATGCTGGAGATGTTTCCAGATGGTTGTCAGGTCTCAAAGACTGTTTGATGTGAGCTTTTATGCTCTCCATGCTGTGTTCTATAAAGACGGTTGCAGCTCATAGCCATTTTATTTGCTCTTTGATACAAACAACATATTTTAAAGCAACATAATTTTAAATAAGGTGTTTGGTAATTAATTTGACGTGCCACAGCATACCTACTATTCATGTTTTTCCACAAGTTTCTCTTTTTTTTTATCTTAGTAAAACATAACACACAGTGGCTGCAGTTGAATTTCTAGCAGAAATTGAAAGATATACAATCAAGATATTAGAGAAAGAGTGGAGATGAAATTATCTAGGTCTGCATCTGAAGACGTCAACATTTTTTGTATATTTCAGCACAGATCTGAAGGAAATAAATGACTGGTTTCCCACATATGCTCCTCTGCTCACTTTTATTGAATTACATTTCAATTTCTGAAACATCCATAGTGAAAAAAGTTGAACATGACGATCAGGATGGAGAAAAGACAAAAGAGGTAAAGTCATAAAAAAGCAATCATAGAAAAGACATGAATATGTAGTGTCACAAAAATAGAAAAATATAGTCAAATATGACTTCTTTGTAATCGGACGCTCATATTTAGAGGAGAATGACGTGCAAACGGATCAGAGACGGACAGTAAATCCAAGTAAAGACATTTTCTACTCGGCGAGTTTCAAAGTTGAAATGTTTCTACCTGACTAATCTGGAAATATGTTGCAATAGCAAAAGGATTGACAGTTTTCACTCTGTAGAATATTTTCAGATTAAACTGGAATGTCATTCCTGACATGGAGTTTAGCTGAAAAAACAGGAATTCATCTTCCAAGTGTATTTAGGATTTCTAGGAAAATTTACAAAATTTAAAAAAGCAAGACCTGAAGAAGTAACAAGAACTAACGCAGGTGAGCATTTCTGGGACAAACAAGTCAGAAAATGAAACCACCCACTGAAGCGCACAATTCTCATTACAATTAAGAAGGACGCAACCATTTTGACCCCGCCCCTTTATGACAAATTTCAAATTGGATCTGATTATAGTGTCATTCAGTTAAAATAATGGAATCAATATTAATAATCAGTTGTATTTAAAAGCTGCTTTAAAAAACTACATAGTTAAAAAAAAACAATAAAATCAATAAAAAAATGGAAATTTTAAGCACAATAATTCTGTACACAAAGGTGAGAAAAAGTCTTGTGTGAAAAATTGCATTGATGAACCGGAAGTTATAAACAATTTCTCATTCTGCTTTCTCATTCACCCTCATGACGAACTGACCACGCCCTCACAGCAGGATGACGGCGCATTCCCACTGACTGACTCCGCCCTCATAGGATTCTGGCTCCGCCCTCACGGCATAAAGCCTCATCTGTATGTGGACAGCGGCTAGTTAGCTAACAGCATCGACCGAAACCTAAAGAGGGGCAATTATATCAGGCCGGGGTTATCCACCTGGCGTTCGCAATTAGTCAATTCCCAAAGGGACACGGATATTACAGAATCGAACCAAAAGAAAGGAGTTCCTGAGGAACTTAGCCAGTTTTCGTGAAGTCTTGGCCGCATACGTAGTTTTAACCCGCTATATCATATCAGCTAGCTTAAGCAGACAGGCCGTGGAGCTGAGCCAGCGTGAATTATCTAATCGAAGCGGTCATCCTGGAACATCACAGCCCGCCTTTGTGCTCACTTTTTGCATCAATAATACGAAAACCCCAAACACGGAGGGAGGATGGCCCTTAAAAGGATCCACAAGGTAAGAGAACGGCGGAACTGCGTGCTAACAGTGTTAGCTTTCCATGCTAGCCTCCCTAACTATTCTCCGTCGAGGCTAACGAGGAAGTGCCGCTTCCAGGATCAGGTGTGGAGCTCTGCTCGGCTGGATGGCGGTTATAGTTTTGAGCCCTGATACTGTTCTGTCAGAAATGTGTTACAACCGGCTGACGCGCAGCTAGCTAGCCAGCTATCATTAGCAGTTTCGATTTTCAACCTGTTGGGGCTGACGTCTATTCAGGGCCGACCGGTCTCGGTCGTTGTTTTTGTGTTCGGTTCTCCGTGATTCACACCTGACGAAGCCGGCCAGGGCTGTCGTCACGACGAGCCTCGTCGCGCGTGTGCGCGCCCGGCTGTTAGCTCCGGCCCGGATGGGAACCGGGCAGCCCCGGAGTTCGGGCAGGCCGCTCGCGACTGCCGGTGTCTCTGGAAGCCTCTATGAGGAAAGGCCGGGGTGGGGCCCGGCTCCTCCGCTCCAAAAGAGACGGTCACCTATAAATAAACATTATATGGACGGGCTGTATGTTTGCTGTGGATATAAAAACTGTTCTGTGCGGGCCCGTCCGGGGGGAGGGGGTATGGGGGTAACCTTAACCAAGGGAGGACGTTGACATACTCGCTCCTTCGAGATGTTGACGTTCGTCAGACTCTAGTATCTTCATGATTGACTGAAGCTCCTCTCCTGACAGGAACTGAACGACCTGGCTCGTGACCCCCCAGCTCAGTGCTCTGCTGGCCCGGTGGGAGATGACAGTAAGTGGTGTGAACACAGTGATGTAAATCTAAAAACCACATATGTTAGTGGATGCTGTGAACAGGAAACGGCGTTCCTGGCAGGCTGTGACAGTCACATCGACCTGTGAGCTTTTTAATTTCTGATGTTTCATTTCTGTCCTTGCAGTGTTTCACTGGCAGGCTACCATCATGGGACCTGTGAGTACTTTTTGACCTTCCCGTTCTGTTATGGTGGTGGTGGTCTCACATTCTTCATATAAAAGCAAATGTTTATGCTTTGATCTGTCAGTCCCTAACTCGATTTAAACTTCTCCTTTCAGAGTGACAGTCCATATCAGGGAGGCGTTTTCTTCCTGACAATTCATTTTCCAACAGACTACCCCTTCAAACCCCCAAAGGTGAGCTGCTATGACGGGTGTCTTCGGTGCGTTTCCATAGTAATGAATGAAGACAGGAAGTGGTGCTGGCTTTTGATTTAGACGAAGCCTTTGATTTCGGAATAAAGTGAAACTGTCTTTCTTTTTTCATTTCTTTTTCCTGTTTACATGAAGCGTCATTGCTGGTCCAGCCTGCTCTGCCGCAGGAACTGCATTGCATAACTCAAATTTTTGTTGCGTCTCTCCCTCAGGTGGCATTCACAACAAGAATTTACCACCCAAATATTAACAGTAACGGCAGTATCTGTCTGGATATTCTCAGATCACAGTGGTCTCCTGCACTTACTATTTCTAAAGGTAGGAAGTTGTAGTTGGATGTTTCATCATAAACTGTCTTCTATTGTTTTGGAAAAAGTTTGCCTTCTGATGTCAGACTGAGTTTCCTTAAACCTTTCTCTTGTAGTTCTTCTCTCCATTTGCTCACTCCTATGTGACCCAAACCCCGATGACCCACTAGTGCCAGAGATTGCACGGATCTACAAAACAGATGGTCAGAAGTGAGTAAAAGCCACCCTCTTGCATGTGACAAGATCCACATCCCACCCCGTGTTTGGTTGATCTATGTGGGTGGATTTCACTTTGTTAGGTACAATAAACTAGCTCAGGAGTGGACGACAAAGTATGCCATGCTGTAGGGTAAGCCTATCTATCCAGCAGTGCTGCATCTTGACTGGTATTCCTGTTCTCACCAGCACAACCTGAGGCTGGACTTAGGAAAAGATCTAACGGTTGCACTAATCTGTGTGCACACAACCAGTGTACTCGGTCAGATTCAGTCTCCCTTTTTTACCCCAGCTTCAGATTTGACCTGCGATTCTTTTCATACGTCCTGAATGTGATGAGTTTGACCTGAAATTAGCTGCTTGCATGACAGTGGAAAAGTGGTTCAGTTTGACGTGTCCTGCTAAGTAGCTTTTGGGGTCACGCACAAATGTGTCTGGTGTGCTTAAAGTCCCACTCCGATCATCTTTTGATCCATTTTCAAAGCATTCTCACTGGTCTTTTACTGTTGGTGCACAGTAACCCTGCAACCCTTCCCCTCCCATTACTGCAATCTCTGTGTTTACATGTTCTCCCCCTAGCTTAAAGTCCCTCACAGCCCCAAGCCAACAGTAGCAATATCGAAGCTATCTAGTTGTACAGTTTTGAGCCAGATGCAAGCTCGGATGAGGAAACCAAAAATTTTTTTAATCCCGTCTTTATTCACAAGGGGTGAATAAAGAAAAACTCAGAAATCCAGTTTTCAGCTTAATTTTTGTAATGTTTTCCTTCAGAAAACCCCTGATAGAACATATTAAAAAGATTATTTTCATTGGAGTGGGTCTTTAAAGTTCTGCACATCCAGGTTGAAGGTCTGCTAATAAACGTGTTTACTAATGTCATCAAGGTTTGGGTTTCCGCTCTTTGTATCTTGTGGCGCTGCCTGAATGCGAGCCGCATTGCTTAAGGTTGTAGCTGCTGTTGTGGCTCCTCCCATTGCGCCTTCTCACCCTACATCAAGGTTATGTAAAGAGGTGGGATTGAAAATTCAGCCCCCTCTCTAAGATCTGTTTTTTTCCCCTTACAGATACACCAAAATGGCAAAAGAATGGACACAAAAGTACGCAATGTGACGGCGTTCATCGAAGCTGCTGAAACTGTTCGTTTAAGATTAAAGTTTGGGTTTCTGTTTCTTTTTCACTTTTTGTTTTTATTAATCACCACTTGACCCCCCCCCCCCCCATCATTTTCTTTGTTTTCCTGCTCATGAGAATGACAGCATTTTCTCTTCTAGCCCCCCCACCCCCACCACACCCCCACTCAAGTATCATCGCAGGTTTTGGAGAGATCAGTTTTTGGTCTGAGCACATTCAGAACCTTATTGTTCTTGACTCGTTACCTGTCAATCCATGTAGCTGGTCTGACAGACCCCCCACCCCCCCTGAAGTAAACCTTTGATTTGGCAACCCTCTCTAACGTCAGCATTTTCTTTGGAGGAGGGCTGGAAAATCTTTGACCCCGCCCCCTACTGGTCACATAAGGACGTGTAGCAAAATTGCAGGATTGAACCAGAAGCCGTTTCCTGTGTGTTGATGATAAAGACTGGGGTGAAGTGCAGTTTACATCCATCATGATTCCCCTCTGAAGCTTTCAACGTTATTTTTTTTAATTTTAAACACCGTCTTCTCGTAGCCCAAAATAATTCAGCCAAGGTGAAATTCGATACTCGATCCTTCCCTGTTACTTTTTGATTATCCTTCAATAAAGATACTTCAACTATAACTGCTTTTTCTCTCTCTTGTTTTATATTTTTCATTGATTTTAAATGCATTCAATTTTATTAAAGCTGTTTGGAAAAGCAGCAGCGACTAATGTTTGATAAATTTAATCCCCCCATTTCATTTTTTACTCTAGTATTTCTAAGTTTAGGTCAAAGAACCATCTTACTGTCATGTGATGTTTAGTTGGTGGGGTGGATGATCGACATTGATTTGTTTTCAAACCTGAAGAAGCATGCAGAGCTGTGATGGAAGGCTTCTTTAACATGATGCCAAGTTGGGGCTGAACGTCACCAATCATTTCCAGAATTGATTCAGGATCAATGTTGTTCACAATTACTTCAATCCACTCAATTCCATTTTGAATTTACACGGATTACTTTATTAGACATATTTGTATAGAGATTCATATTATTCTGAAAGTTAACATACTGTAAAATGTATTTGTGAAATAAAAAAACCAATGAGATTGTTAAAACCATGTATCGTTACATGGTTTCTCAAACAGAAGCTCCAACAAAAATGTGCCGATCGTTAACACTGTAAAGTCTCTAAACTAGCTGAAGCTGCAAAAATAAATGTTCTGCTGGATGGTTTCAGTTTGGCCACTAGGTGGAGCTCACGGTATAGCATTACATTTTATTCCAGTAGATCGTGCAAAACACTGCTTTGGACCACAAAAAAAGGGTTTCCATCAAAGTTTTGAAATTCATGGTAGTTTGTTTAAACAGCTGTTCATTTAGTCAGCAATGTATGTTTAGGTCGACCGAGCGTTAGCATTAGCGTCTTCTGGGAACTTCCATTGTTCGTTGCCGTCACCAAAAAAGGAAAGGCATAAAAGATGGAGCTTTACTTTTATTGATCGATTATTGATCTAAGCTTGGATCGACTTGATCAACCCAACCATATATGTTCGTATCATTTATATGTGACAAACGTTTGGAGAACCACCTGGTTTGTGCTGCAAGAGCTTAAAGCTCAGAGTTACGTTCAGACTGCAGGAACGCCTCAGGCTCACTGGTTTTTCAAAAATTCATAGAAATGTTTTAGAAACATTGAATAAAACACCAATTAAAAATGAGTCATGGACAAATTCGTTAGGACAACAAAAGAAAACATTCAGTCAGTAACTTATTCTGTAAGTTAGCCCTTTATTTACTCTTTTTCTTTTTTACTTTTCCTGTCCAACAGCTGACCAAGCAGATCAGAGCTGAAGGCCTCTTGTGTTTGACAGATTTTCCTGTCATAATTGGGGTTAATGGATCTTCAGACAGAGTGAGGCTAAGCTTTATTTACGATCATTATATTTGTATGCATTCCTTGTTGGACCGGATGGAAGAAAAGAAGAGATAGAGTTGGATGTTAGGGATGGGGGATAAGGGAAAAACATGAGGGTGTCATAAGTAAATTGCATGACTTGGTTTTCACATCAACAAATAGCCTGCTCACAACTATTTACAGGTTGGAAGTATATTCATACATTCATGATGGAAGATTTAGCGTTACCAATGTTCTTCAAGAGGGGTGTTAAAACCATACCCATGCCCATATGTGTGCAAAAGTGAATAAGCAGGTGAGTTGAATGAATGTGTGCTTCTAAGAGTGTACCTTCTTCACACTGAATGCTCCAGCAAAGGCAGGAGGCCCAGCACCTCACACCCCAGAGCCAGGGGCAGCCAGCGCAGCAACTCCACCGATCCAGGCATCCAACAGCCCCTCTGCCAGACAAAGACGCGGGAGCAACCACCGGACCCCCACCACGGAGACGGGGGCCAAGACCCAGCAGCTCCCCGGCCAAGGAACAGAGGTCGCTCAAGGCCTACCCCGGCCCCTAGACAAGAGGCGCGCCACCGCCCAAGTGGTTGGCCCTTTATAAATCTGAGGAGGTCTGTTCATCATAGATTCACTTAAATTGTGAGAGACAAATTGTAAAAAAAATAATAATAAAATCCAGAAAATCACATTGATTTTTACTGAATTAATTAGTATCATGGTGCACGCAAGTATCTCCAACAAACAACATAAATTATGTTCCTCACAGACGTGGGTTCTTTAGGAAGTTCTATATTCTCCACGTTTCCTGTATTAATGGTTCCTATTGAACTGGTGAGCTGTATAAATGACACTTATCCACCCCCCTAAACAATCAGACTGCAACCTCTCCACCAAGACCAAAGACGTCTAAGGACAGCAGGGACTAGATTGTTCACCTGAACAAGACTGGAATGAACCAGCTTGACGAGAAGAGATCAACTGTTGGAGCAGTTGTTAAAAAACTGGAAGAAAAACAAGATCACTGAAAATCTCCCTAAAGATCTAGAGAACGGTGAGGGAAACTGCCAAAAACTACCCAGAACACAATGATCTGAAGGGAGCTGGGACCCCGGTTACTATAGCAACAGACTGCATCGTTTTGGATTCAAAACTTGCAGGGCCTCAAAATTTCCCCTGCTTACACCGGCAAATGTTTTCTCATTTTTTGTTTTGCATTGCTTTTGGTTTTTTGAGGGGAAGAATGCTGAACTCCATTTCAGGAACGTCACACAGACAGGGAAGCATGGGGGTGGAAACATCATGCTTTGGGGTGGCGTTTCTGGAGGGACAGTACCACTGATCACATCCTTTAATCCCTGAGGATAAAACATGAATCTGACAATGATCACTAATCACTAACACATTGTCCAGATAATGAAGGAGCAGGTAAAAAGCGTTTTGAGGTTCTGGAGTGGCCAGGCCAGTCTCTGGACTCTGGACCTCAATCCATTAGAGAACCTGTGAAGGGGGCTGAAGGTTTGCAGCAAATACTTATTTTCTGCTCCATCATGTAAATTAATTCTTTATAAATCACACAATGTGATTTCCTGGATTCTACATCCTATCTCTCACAGTTGTGTTAAAACATTAATTTATAAACGTTCGTGAATAAAATGGATTGCAATATTCTTGGAATATTTATAATTTAGTTAATTTTCTCTTTTTTTCCCCATTTTTCCGGCAGAGGTTAATCTCTCGTGTTTTTGTGAAGACACTTCCGGGTTGTGATCAGCTGACTGACGGGTCACATGAGGAAGCGTGCTCTCACGCCCTCGGTTCCGGTTTTGACGGAGGGTCCTGTGCGGCGCAGAGCATGTATTGGTGCGCGTGCGCGCTGCTGTTCACTGGGGTTTGGTCGGTGTTTTCTCCGGTTCCGGAACAGCTCAGTTTAAGCGGGACGTGGACGCTGTCCGGCCGCGATGGAGCCCTGGTTCTGCCCGCAGTGGTACCGGGCTGCGTGCACTCTGCCCTGCGGCGGGAACGGCTCATCCAGGTGAGACACCAAACAGGATTCTGATCTGGACCGAAAGGTTTTAATGTATTAACCGTCTATAGAAACGAATCCTGCCAGGATCAATAGTGAGGGACTCGTGCTTGGGGGCGGGGCCACAAGGGGTTATGAAGGGTGACCCCTAAGACAGACCCAGTCTAACCTGTGTTTTTAACATGTCTTGTAGCTTTTGTGAGGAATGAAGACACATGTAAGGAAAATTAAGCTTAACATCTCTGAATATTGTTTTAATTGAGGATGAGGAGGAGAAGGACAAGAGAAGATGAAAGTTTGAAAAAATAAAATAAATTATGCTGGACCGGTCAGAAACTGCCTACTATGAGTAACAAGAAGTTCAGCTCACAATTTGGAGATGAATTTCTAATAAAGTATTTTTTTTACTTTGTCTAAAAACAGCATAATCGTATTTAAAAGACCAATGGGAACACTAACAGATCAAAAGTTAAATGGAGTAGGTATTTAATGCTGAATGTTGAGTTGGATCCCATTTCTAGAGTCATTGATGGGATCTGACCATGGACTTGAACCTACAACCGAGCGGTTTCAGCATGGACACTCTACCACTGGGCCACTGAGTTGGCTTAAACCAGAGTGTCCAAACCTTTTGCAAACAGGGCTTTTAGGAGGGTGAATATGTGTGAGGGCCAGCCAGTCAGCCAGTATTTTTACTGAACTCTAAACATGACATTAAATGCTAGTGAATGTCATGACTAGTGAGATGTATATGTCCTACAAGTTAACTAGTGAGAGAGAAAATTGCACTGGTTCACTTGTGCGGTGTAAAAGGGCCACTAGTTAACTAGTGAGCACATTACTTTCTTACTAGTTCACCAGTGCATCCTCGTAAAAGTCACTAGTGAAGAACTAATTGTCTGCTCGCTAACTAGTGTTACTATATGCTAATGTGGGGGAGTGATGTCATCCAGAAAAAGTCCTCCTATTGGCTCTTCAGCGGCGCTCCAGGATTAACCCTTTCAGTCATGCCTAGTGTTTTTCCCTGTTGATCATTGCAGCCTGCTGGTCTTTTTTTTTTTTAATTATTCTTTCAGAATAAATAGAAATATGGGAAGTAAAGTAATCTTGAATCAGTTGTTTACTGGAGCTGTTTGCAACATTTTCTAAAAATATTACAAACGGGTCCAGAAAGAGTCTGCACTGCCAGCACCGCCCCCAGGCCAACACCCACTGTCTCTGCAGAGCTAGCGGTGATCGGCTAAATGCTTTCATTTTATGTACGCAGACTGCACATCCATCTTTGCAGAAGTTTGGATGTTTGTTTTCGTGGACGAAACACAGACATGATGTCATTGAATGGGCGGCACCCACAAGGAGTGAAAGGCGGGGCCTCAGAGATCGAGGCATCTTATTTCTGGGTGACAAAATGAGCTCACGAAAAAAAAAATTACTTAGTGTGTCAAAGGTAATATTATCATATAAATGGATATAGTTCACTCTGAAAGGCTTAAGAAAAGCATGATGTAGGCTCTCTGATGTTATATGTCATTCATGATTTAATGCTTATTGTAAACTTCTCAATGGAAATCATGTGAACAGGAAAATAATAAACAATTATCTTATTCAGATGTACAATCTCGTCTGGTTTTGATCAGGGAAACAATTAAATCTGTTCCTCTTACTTGGCCCTTTAAACTCTAAAGATCAGGGAGCCACAGTTGTTGCCACAGGTTTGCAACTGAATATAAAGTAAGTTAGCCAATTCCAATCAGGAAATCGTACACACAGTTTTTTGAAACACCCCCGGGGCCATATATTATCGATTTTATGACAAGACCCTGTGGGCTGATGGAAATTTGAATGGGGCTGCATTTGGCCCACGGGCCAGACTTTGGACAAGCCTGGATTAGAACCTCCCTCATCTTAGATCACATTTCAGTGATGTGTTGAGTGAGAATGTTTCTTCTGTGGTGCAACTAAAAATATTAAGACCTGAGAAATTGAAGCTCCTCCCCCCTTTCCAGGATCCTTATTTTAGGTTTAACGACGTGTCGTACCGCTGGATTGCTCTGGAAAACTGGACGTACTCGACCACGTTTGCGGCATCTGCCCAGCTCAGGTCAGATGAGGACTTTTTCTTCTGAGTATTTTTAGGATTTGCAGCTGACATTCCTCTGACCTTCAGGAGCAGACAGGAAGTGGAGCTTATCTTTGACGGCGTGGACACGGTGGCCTCAATAACCCTAAATGGGAACTTAGTTGGGAAGACGGACAACATGTTCCGTAGATATGTACGTCTGCTGAGACGGTTTCCTTATTTCCACATCCATGCTCCTCCTCCTTGTATGGCTGTTTTTTCTGGAGCAGGACTTCTCCGTTCGGGAGCTACTGAAGGAAGCGGACAATCTGCTGCAGGTCCAGTTCCTGTCTCCGGTGGTGTACGCCTCTGAGCGCAGCAAAGCACATCAGTCCTACAGAGTCCCTCCTGAGTGTCCTCCAGACGTTCAGAAGGGCGAATGTCACGTCAACTTCATCCGAAAGGTAAGGAGGTAAGGAGGCCTCACCTCCTCTTCCTCTGCATCAGAGCGTGTATGCAGGGTGTTCTGATCCATTGACTGCATAACAGAACTGGACTGAGCACAACCTCACCCATTGAAAACACTTCACTTCCGGCTTTAACCAAATTAAGTCAATTTAGTCGCCATTTTTTCCATGATGCGGATGCCACCATGTAGGAGCCAGATGACATCAGTAAGCAGGGATTGGTCTGAATTGGTCGAAAGCTACGGACACACCAGGCATGTGACTCGCGTTCAAGAATGTCCATTTAGTCAATGGAGTTCACAAGTGGTGGGTGGTAGGGGGTGGGGGGGTGGGGGGGGGTTGGGTTGGGGTAGCACTTGGTGCTACAATTCAAATCTTGTGAATCTTGCTCCAGGCTTTTTCTTTTATAGCTCTTTGACTTAAAGTCTTATAATTCTAACCTTGTACAAACCGCAATTATTCATTTCTCCTCCATGATCAATTTTTGAACGGTTAGCACTTCTGTGAAATAAAAGGAACTCCATCCAGAGGTCACTACCAAATCTCAGTCCCTTATTGGTCAAAGTTCAACCTAGTTTAACTTTCAACATGGGTTCAATGGACACACCTTTTGCTTGTAGAGCCCAAAAACGGTCTTAAAAATGTGCGTAGCTACACGTAAATGCAAGAATTTTGAATGAGAAAGCCCGAACCCTGCGTTTACAAAGGCTTTTATTCAAAGTGGTTCCTTGAACGCTTGTTGCTGAGGGCGGAGTGAACTTGTTTCTATGGTAACCACTCTCACCAATCAGGAGTGAGTTTGTTGGCCACACCCCTATGACCAGAGAGTGGGCTACACAAAAGCTGTCAAACGTTTTGAACGTTCAACGGAAGACCACATCCTTTTATTGAGGTATTTGATTGGTCGGTTTATAACTTGAACTACAGAAAAAATATAATGAAAAAAAGGAAGATGATCAAAAAACGTGTTAAAAAGGTATCAGAGCGATTATGGTTATTCTAACAAACAGCTGTTACTTTCTCTATAGAAGTCTATGGGATTTGGGCTTCTTTGAGCCAGCGGGTACTATGGTTCCGGACGCCAAGTGGGAGGGGTCACTCAAGTCTAGTTGTCATAAACAGTCAAAGGTTAGGCCACTCTTTTGTCTTTGAAGGTCCCAGTTTAAATCTTTTATTCATTTTTTTAATGTTTGCGTTACTTGAAAATAAAGAAACAGCAAAAAGAAGCACAGAGGAAGTTTGAAGTCAGGACACCAACAGATCCCACTTTTTAAACGCTTACCTTCAGAGCTGTTGGGTAGGGACATCATCGCCCAAACAATGAATCCAGTCAATTTCAGTTTACAAGTTTAGTTATTGTACAAAATTTCATTTAATTTCATACTTTACACAAAAAGCTTTTTTTTTTGTGTTGTTCTTAAAACACTTCATATGACAAGTGGTAGAGAGTGAACAGAGAGGAAATCCCCATTTTAATAAGTAAAGTCAGAATTATAAATGTGTACATAAACTACTGTTGCTAATAAGCAAAGATTGGTTTAAAATTCTTTTGATATTTTTTCAAACTTAACCCTGTTGAGACAGCTCTCTCATCCCCTCTGCATTTTCCTCGCTCACACCATCCACCTTCATGTCCTTCTTCTCTGCGAACCACCACTGTTCTTCCTCTCAACGTGTCCAAACATCTCCTTCTGCTAAATGCAGAAATAAACATTGAAAACTGTGAGAAACTTTGATATGGTTCATACGTTTTTTCTGTCTATTTAAACTTCAGCTCCTTCAGTTGATAGTTTTCGCTGGAGCAGCATGTGGGGGCAAAATATAACCCTTTCATTTATTCCAATGGGTTTTATGACTAATGAACCCAATCTTTACGTCAGGAGCAGAGCTCGTTCAGCTGGGATTGGGGGCCTTCCTTTCCCACCATGGGGCTGTGGAGAAACGTACGGCTGGAGGGGTTTGATGCTCTGCAGCTTCAGCAGCTCTCCTACCTTCCTCTGTACAGTAGGTTTCATCTCATCCTCTTCCTCACAGGAAACAGTCGGAACTGGATGGTTATAAAAAAAAACTCACATTATTTTTTTAATGTTATAAATGTCATTAAATAGCAGCAACAATCATGTAACAAGTTATAAATAATAAACGTGTGTTTTCTTACGACTTTAAAAAACTGAATCCTGTAAAGTTTTGTGAGGATGATGATGGTTTTGGAAAAGTTTCAGCTGCAGCTGCTTCTGGTTTGGGAGTTTCTTCCTGGGTAGACGTGGTTTCTGTGCTCCAGAATCCACTTTAGTTTAAGATGTTTGGACCCTGAGCTCACACCCCAGGACCACAGACACGGTTACCGTCACTGCTCTCTGCTTTAGATTGCTTTATCCTGGTGTCAAACCAAATCTCATCAACAAGTGATCCTTTGAAATGATTTCTCAAAAGAAAGATTTCCAAAAGATCAGTTCATCCTCTTAAGGTGAAAGGCTGTCGAAGGATCCACATGTCAAAGACCAGAGTGTTGAAAGAGTTGGCTTGTCTTTTGGCTGGACTGTGGCGTGGTGGTTAAGTGGTTAGTGCCCTTCCTCACAGCAAGAAGGCCCTGGTTCCTTTCTGTATGGAGTTTGCATGTTCTGGCATGAATGTGTGGGTTTCCTCCCACAGTCCAAAAACATGCTTCATAAGTTAACTACAGAGAAGGGGGGTCTAAGGGCAGGGATGCCCAGTTTAGCTTAGTCTGTTTAATCTAGTTTAACAATCAGCTACTGTGTTTTATGATTGATTTTGAGCCGGCTGTGCTGTAATTTTGGGCTGTATAGATAAAATTGATTTGACTTAGTTGGTGTCTCTAAATTGCCCCTAAGTGTGCATGTGAGTGGACATGTATCCCAGCTGCTTTACCAAACAGTAGCTGGGATAGGCCCCAGCAACCCTGTGACCCTGAAAGGGATTCTCCTTTTTTAATGTTTTTTTTCTTCATTTAAGGTTTGAGTTTCTGCTGTGAGAGTTTAAGTAACTCTTGTGCTATTCTATGACCCCCCCTCTTCCATTGATGTGTTCTCCCTACCATGATAAAGGTGGATAAAGGTGGAGAGGATTTCATGTAATCCATGGACACCAGTGAAGATCACAAATCATTGAAGAAAAAAGGTTCAGAGCTCTGTCTAGTGCCAATGCTAAAGTGCCTAGGATAGCACAAGGGATAAATGCAACGGCCCCCCATGCCGTGGGGTTTGCTCGTCGCCGCGGCGGCGTTTGGCTGCACTTCCCTCGCTGATGCTGAAATGCTCCTCTGGGGTTTAGATTTGGGTTTCTTCGGGGCCCGTTGGCCCAGCTGTTGTTGAGTCTCTAATCTGACAGTCTTTTCTGTTCATGCAGATGGGAGCGGGTCTCAGTGGGGGCTGCAGGTGGAGCTCCTCATTGATGCGGTTCGGACCACGGGGGTTCAGGTCGCCTTCTCCATCTCAGAGCTGGATTTGGAGCAGGTCTTCCAGACCCAGTTCCTTTCAGGAAGGACTAAGAAAATGTTCACTTTTAACATCGAGAAGGTGCTGGAGTCAGGGGTGCTGAGGCCATTTTTGTGTCCGGTAAAGTTCCTTTGGGTTAAAAAGAAAGTTTTCCTTTCAACAGAGCAGCCGAGTGAAGCTGTGGTGGCCTAGTGGACACGGGGACCAGCCCTTCCATTTGCTCTCTGTCAGAGTGTTTGTGGATGGATCCTTGATGCTGAACAGAGAGGTTAAGGTCAGACTCACTAGTGATTTTGTGTTCTTCACATCATTAGAGCTCATAGACTCTTAATGATTCGAAGGCTGTGGTGAAATTCATTTATGCTTTTAAAACCCCAGCCTTAAGTTGCTGATGCAGATTGTAAATTTCCGGTTATGGGATGTCGTGAAAGCTCCGAGCCAAACTGAGTCTGGGGTTCTTGCTTTCTCTTACCTCTCAGTGTGAAGGTCTGACCTCCATCTTTGCTGCAGGTCTATTTCCGCACCGTGGAGCTCATCCAGGAGCCCATCCCTGGATCTCCAGGCTTAAGCTTTTACTTTCAAATCAACGGGAAGCCAATTTTCCTGAAAGGCTCCAACTGGATCCCAGCACACGCCTTCCAGGACCAAGTTACCCCCGCTGTGTGAGTGCAGGTTCTTATGAAAAGCAACCTTTCTTTTGTCTTTTTTGATTTATGAAATGAGAATTTGAAGAATCGATGGACAGACGAGACAGCCTCTGCGTGTTTGTGTTGCAGCCTGAAGAACCTGCTCCAGTCGGCAGCGGATGCAAACATGAATGCTCTCCGGGTCTGGGGGGGCGGTGTGTATGAACAGGATCTGTTCTATGACATGTGCGATGACATGGGGATCATGGTAAGCAGTTGATTCACTTTAAAGGAGCTGAGAGAGAATTGAAAATCATTGTGGCTGAATTCAGGAGAACAGGAGGTCAGAGCAAAGATCCCAGCAGATGACAGACATTTTTAGAAACGCTGTCTCATGGAAACACTGTGTGAAAACTAAAAAACACCTGGACTCTGCTGCAGCTGCCTCCGCAGTGCAGTGGATAGCGTTAATAAAAGGTTAAATGATAGAATCCTGAAAAGGTCAGATGATGCCACCTCCACCCCCATTCTTTTCTTCAAAACACCTGAGCAAATAAAATATGGAACGTTTCCAAAGTGTTTTAATCCGTTTGATCTAAATCTGATGGTTGGCTCAGATGTCCGATGCCCGAAAGACGTTTTTGGACAGAAGGCCCTGTGAGCGAGCACGCTGCTGAATGCTGTCCTCTTGCTCCTCAGGTCTGGCAGGACTTCATGTTTGCCTGCGCCATGTACCCCACCGATGCTGACTTTATCCAGACGGTCAGAGAGGAGGTCGTCCAGCAGGTCGGTCCATGTGAAATTTTCCTTCTGCTGAAATGTGTGAAGCTGTCTGTCAAGACCCACTCTGTTAAAATCAATGTTTTGGGTGTTTTTAACATGGTCTGGTGGTGTTTTTCTGATGATGGAGGTTATATTTAAAGACGATTCATTTCAATATTAAATTTAAGTAACATTTTTCGAATCAGGACTGTGTAGAAAGTATGCTGGGCGGCCCACAAGATGGCTGCGCCGCCCCGTTCTTGTAGACCAGTGTTTTTCAACCTTTTTTGAGCCGCGGCACACTTAAACCTTGACAAAAATCCCGCGGCACACCAGCATTCTAAAAAAAAAAAAAAAAAACGGGAGAAACTCTGTTTTGAGCTACAGCTCCTCCACAATCTCCCATTTTTTTTTTGTTTTTTTTTATATAATTGTGGCAGAAAAAGCAGGAAGCTGCAGGTGTTTTTGCTCTAAAAGATATAATAAAAGTTAAGTTAGAAGATTTAAAAACTGTTTGAATTGTGTTCGTTGTGGTTTCAAGACGTTAAGAGGAGAGATGAGTTGTGCACTGAGATCCACGCTGTTACTTTTAACCCAATGCATCATGGGAGATGTAGTTCAATAATCCGCCGAATGCAGAAAGACCAGCGTCTCTGAGCTTCATTGTTTTGTTCTCTTGTTCCACGGTCTGACACCGGATTCTGTGGAAAGCTACACCACTAAAGACGAGCTTTAGCTGGTATTTTTGTTGAAACTGAGCGACTTTATCAGCAGAATGCACAACAAGGAAGTTAAGACTTTATCCACTTCTGATTGGTCAGACTGATGACACGTGATTAAGAATCCAAGAATGATTGGTGGAGACAGTTAAAGGGGCGGGACTTTTCCTAAAGATTAAGCTGCAGCTAAATCGTGGTACCGTCATTCTTATCAAAATGTCTTTAATAGAATCAAATAAACCCAAAGAAAAAAGTATTTTATGATCTGTCATATTTCTTATTTCTTAGTGTTTTATCGGGGCTTGTTTGGAGGAACAAACAGCTGAAATCCTGGAGATCTTAAATGTTTCAGTTAATGAGGGCAATTTCCCACGGCACACTTGACCATCTCCCACGGCACACTAGTGTGCCGCGGCACACTGGTTGAAAAACACTGTCGTAGACGACCATGTAGATCCATGTACGTCTTCGTTTTCCTCTGCATCTGCCATTGGATAGCTCCAGTTTTGCTCGCCTTTTTTTTATTTATTTATTTATTTTTTTTTAATTGAGCATTAGGAGTACAGAACATGTTCAAAAGCAAGGTCAACTGTCAGACATTATTCAAACAATGCTCTTTTTTTTTTGTTTTGCAAACAAGACAAACACATAGCTGAACCCCACTCCCACCCCACCCCACAGAACATGAGACGTCCGAAAAAACAAAACAAAAAAAACAATAGTATACATATATATATGTAAATATGATAATAAAAATAAATTAAAAAAATGATTATGCCAAGTGTTATAAGCAGGCATGCACCACTAAGGCTCAGTGTTACAATACAAGAAAACAGGAGAGTCGTTGGAAGCTGCTACTTTGGGACAGTTTTGAGCTCATTAAAGTATAATAGTATTGGGCCCCACACAGATAGAAATTTGTCTCTGGACCCCCCCTAGTGAGTATTTTTTGCTCGCCTTTTTTTGTTCCACCAGTAATGTTAGGTTGGGTGTCTGAGGGGCTCTAAGCTAGCAGGAGAGAGTGCAAACAGATGGATGATGGGAAGTGGGGGTGGAGTTGCATTGTGCCAACAATCCTGCTCATAACTCCTGTCGCTCTGCAGGAACTATGCCTCAGAAAACGACACAGGTTTTTGTATTTAGGCTAAAATGGCATAATCATAATGAAAAGACCACTGGGAACGCTTTTACAACAGACCAATAGAGGATTGGAGAGGGGCTTTCAGTACATTGAAAACATTTGTCTTTCTTGCACTCAATTCAATTCAATTCAATTCAATTTTATTTGTGTAGCCCAAAATCACAACAACAGTCGTCTCGATGGGCTTTGAAGTAAAACATGAACTCAAAAGGATCATGAATACAAAGAGTTCAATAGGAAAATACTAAAATAAACTAACAAACTGACTAAGCTATACTGGCATCCCTGCCCTTAGACCCCCCTTCGCGGTAAGGAAAAACTCCTAAAAAACCGGATTCCGGTAAAAACAAAGTAACCTCAGGGGTGTCCACATGAAGGACGGATCCTCCCCCAGGACGGACAGGCGATGTACCAGAACTCATAGAGAAGAATGAACTTATCTAACTCTACATCTACATATTTAAAGTCCAGCAGACGAGCTTCATCCAGCCGGGGTTGGGGACAGTCAGGGGCGCGAGTCGAGCCGGAGACAGGAACCACAGCCAGGTGTAGGAGCAGGAGCAGAGACGAGGAACACGGTCAGGTACAGGAGCACGGATGAGCCAACTGGAGTCTGGAAGCACTCCCACTCCCCAGGAGGGGAGAGGGAAAAAGGACAATGCATGAATCGTACTGCACCAAACAGAGGCATGGAGAACTAACTGATGAATAATGATCAAGAATAGAGAAGAGAGGAAGGGTAGAAGTAGATGAGAATAGAGGACAGAACCCCAGAGCACCATAGTTACCCCAGCTTCAACTTCTAGCAGCCTAAAAACAAATAGTTATTGTTATTAATTTTAATTTAAACACATTAACATTAAGTTAAATAATCTCTGAATACTAGCTAGTCTGACAATAAGCCTGTCCACAGAGGAATGTTTTCAGTCTAACTTTGAATGTAGAAACTGTGTCGGACTCTCTTCCATGAGCTGGGAGTTTATTCCATAAAACAGGGGCTTGGTGGCTAAACGCTCTACCTCCAACTGTACTTTTACTAATTCTAGGAATCACAAGCAGTCCTGCATTTTGTGAGTGAAGTGTTCTGATTGGATGGTAAGGGACTATGAGGTCATTAATGTAGGACGGGGCCATTCCATGTAAGGCCTTATAGGTTAACAGGAGGATCTTGAACTTAATTCTAGAATCAACTGGGAGCCAATGGAGTGAAACTTACACAGGAGTGATGTGATCTCTTCTGTTTGTTCCTGCAAACAATCTAGCTGCTGTATTCTGAACAAGCTGGAGACTTCTTCAGGAACTCTTAGGACACGCTGCTAACAATGGAATGTCGCTTTTCTTTTGAACCCTGTCAGGTTGGGCGTCTGAAGTCTCACCCTTCCATCATAATTTGGAGCGGCAACAATGAAAACGAAGCTGCTCTGGCAACAAACTGGTTCAATATATCCGCCTCCCAGCGGCCAGTGTACGTCAGAGACTACGTGACGCTTTACGTGGACAACATCCGGAAGATTGTACAGAAGGTGACTGTAGGGCAAGGGCGCAAGCACTTCTCAGACGTGGTCCCTTTGCTGAAGAGTTTGGGTTTTCCTGATCAATCTGGTTGAAACCGGAGTGTCACCCGCAGGAGGACCCCAGCCGTCCCTTTCTCGTCTCCAGCCCCACCAACGGGGTGGAGTCAGAGCAGGAGGGGTGGGTGGCTGCAGACCCGTACGACCCGCATTACGGAGACGTCCATTTCTACAGCTACCTGTCAGACTGCTGGGACTGGACCACATTCCCTCGGACCCGCTTCGCCTCTGAATACGGCTTCCAGTCCTGGCCGTCATTTTCCACCCTGCAGCCTGTGAGTGAGATTTATAGACCTGTATTACACCTGAACCTCACTGTAATGAGTATAAACATCCAGCAACTTGTTGCTTTATGCTGCTTCATGGTTTTACCCCCACGCCCTCTAACATCCCTCTCTCTTCTTCCCTCCTTTCCTTTTCCGTCCGGTCCAACACAAAATAATTTAAAATATGATTCAAATGAATAAAGTTTGGCCTCGATTCCAAAAGGGGTTTATTCAGACATTCCTCTGGTTTGTCAGAAGATTAATAACCCCTGTTGTTAAAGTAAAATATGTCCAACACAAGAGGCCCTCAGCTCTCATCCGTCTGCCCAGGTGTTGGACAGGACAAGTTTAAAATAAAAAAAAGTTAAATCTCCATTTATAATTGATGTAGTTATGGATTTATTATTGTGAAATATAGATTCTTTTCCTCATACTTCCACAAGTTTATTCTCGTAAAATCTTGACTTTTTCTCCTACTTTTACGAGTTTAATCGTGTAAAAATGACAATTCTTTTCTCATAATTTAACACAGGCGAGTAAAACAAACAAACAAACAAACAAACAAACAAACAAACAAACGAACAAATGTAATCTAAACACCAAAAAAGGGATTCAGATGAGACAAAAATCACAAAGCAAGATCATAATCCTAACACAACATTAAACACAACAATCCAAATGGGATTGTAAAGAAAACAACAAACAGGACAACACAAAGACAAAGCAGACACGATAAAACAAACAAGACAATTTTAATGTGACAACAATTCAAACACTACAACAAATTGAGAGCAATCACACAAATATGGTACTAGAAAACAAGCAGAAATCTGATTATGGCAAACAAACAAATCAACAACCCAAAAATAAAAAAACTAAACAATTGTAAACACATTTGAAAACATTCAAAACACAACATAAAATCCAAAGAAAACAACAAAAGAATTAAAATGAAATAAATGAAATATGCTTTACACAGCGAAGAAAAACAGCCAAACAAATCTATCAATTCAATTCAATTCAACTTTATTTATATAGCGCTTTTCATGCTACAGAGTATCTCAAAGTGCTTCCCAGAGAAAGAATAAAAAAATAAGATGCAAAATATAGTAGTGAAAATAATAAAAATGGTAAAAATAATAATAAAAATAAATAATAATAATAATAAAAATAAATGAATTAATAAAAAACACAAAAACCCAACACATACACATCCCTCCATTAAAATCAAAACAAATAAAATTAGTTGTTAAAATTTTAGAAAATCAAATAAAAACATGTGGACCAGTAAAAACTAAAAGCTCTGCTAAAAAGATGTGTTTGAAGTTGTTTCTTAAAAACCTCCACAGTGGCTGAAGCCCTCACGTCCTCAGGCTGTTCCACAGGCGAGGCCCGCAGTGCTGAAGGGAGGCCTCGCCGCGGGTTCTAGTTCTGACCTTTGGGACCCCCCGCAGACCTGCACCTGTGGACCTTATCAACAGTTAAAACACGACAATAAAATGATCTAAAACATGACATCCATAAACAAATGACACAAAAAAATCCATCCAAACATGAAAGCAACACAGCAGTCCAGTAAACGACAAACAAGCAGACAAAAAAGCAATACAAACTTTGAATGAATGAATCAAAGAAGTGACTGTTTGTTCTTAGAAATGTCGATTTGACCTGGACTTTCTTCCCGTCTGTCCCATTGCAGGTTTCTGTTAGAGAGGACTGGAGTTTTGACAGTCGCTTCACGTCGCACCGTCAGCACCACCAGAGCGGCAACCAGCAAATGCTGCAGCAGGCGGCGCTGCACTTTCACCTCCCGAACTCCACTGACCTTCTGAGGAGATTCACCCACACCCTCTACATCACTCAGGTAAGCCACACCCACTTCTTAGGGTCGGCTTTGAGATTTTCCTTCGTCAAATCTGGAAGGAAATGTTGTCAGCCTGCTTGAAGGTTTCAGATCTTTCCGTCTGTTCTCAAGCAAACAAACCCAGACCTGCTGAAGCAGCCAAAAAAATATATATTTTTGAACAAAATCCTAATTCCAAGCCTAAGACGTAGTAGTAGTACTGTTCTGCTGCTGTGCTGCTTCACGTGCAGGTCATGCAAGCACAGTGCGTGAAGGCTCAGACGGAGTTTTACCGGAGCAGCCGCAGCCAAGTTGTGGGGGGCAAAGGTCACACTATGGGCGCCCTGTATTGGCAGCTGAATGACATCTGGCCGGCGCCGTCCTGGTCGTCTTTGGGTGAGTGTCTGCCTCTTAGCTGCTGCGGGCGTGGCAACGTGGACCATGACTCCGCCCTGTTCCTCTGGAGGCAGAGTTCGGAGGGAAGTGGAAGATGCTGCATTACTTTGCGAGGAGCTTCTTCGCCCCCCTTCTTCCCGTTTCCGTGGAGGACGACGGCGCCCTGATCATCTACGCGGTCTCGGACCTGAGCGCTGACCTGAAGGTCAGAGCAGTGGTAGGTTCCTCTGAAACACCACATCCTCAATGGATGTCTGCTCTTTTTCCTGTTGAAATTTCTCAACTCTGTTGTTTGAACGTTAAAACCAAATGATTTCCAGACAATTCAGTCTGAAAGACCCGAGTTCAAAAGCAAAGCCTTACCAACACTTCCTTTGATGCTATTCATTACCTAACATTATCTGTTCCTCCTTATTATTGTCTTATTTTTGAAGCTATGGCAGGGGTCGGGAACCTTTTTGGCCGAGAGAGCCATAAACGCCACATATTTTTAAATGTAATTTAGAAAGAGCCATACAATAATGTAGTGTCCCTTTCCCACACTGAGGCACGGAGACTTAACCTCTTTTAAGGTTCTTTATTCTGGTTACTACAGACAGCAACAAACACCGAACAATTAATGCAGCAACTCCTCAATCTCTCCCGCTGACACGAGAGCGCTTCTCCCACTTTATATTCCTCTGCTCCCGCTCCAGTCCTCCCATTTCCCTTATTGGGCCCATAGCTGAACCCCATTGGTCCAAACTACCCAACAACAGGCTGAGTGACAGAACTGAGAGCCAATCAGATCTCTGCTTGATGCGTTCCTTGAACTCCAGAACTTTTAACGCGGCCCAACAGCGGACCCAACTCAGTCCACTACAGTATGTTTAAAACTAAAAATAGACGTGAATGTGAGCATTTGATGGAATTTCAACATTTATAAAGTACAATAAGTCTGTGGATTCTTTTTAATAACATCGTTATGCTGTTGCTAATAAATGATGAGTATTTCTCGTGGTGGTTTTGCTGATGGTCTAGTCTGGTTGATCCGTGGTGAGTTTCAGCTTCATGCAGGCGTTGAGACTTTAAACGTGATCGTAGGTCTGAATGTTCTGGAGATGTGACAAAGACTCACATGCAGACGTGGAGACAAACACACACTGCAGTGAGTGACGGGCAGCGTGTTTCACGTTATTACAATCCCTGTGCGATTCACCTGCTGCCTGTGAGGAGGAAAGCAGAGGGTGGGGGGCACCCCCACCTTCTGCTTTCTTCCTCACGTCCCGTCCCCGCATCTGCGCGCTCTTTCTCAGAGACGGGAGCGCGCAGGTTTAGGCACGGAAATTAATAGGTTTCCTGCTGGAATAAACTCTGTGAAATAGTAGATAATAGTAAACTGATAGAGCTGGCGCAGATTTTTCTCTCCAAGCACCGCTACTACTGCGCGCCCCTCTGGCATCGCAGCGCACGAGAAGGACTGGTCTAATGAAAAAAAAAATGGTATAAATAAAGATTTGTCTGCGAGCCATACGTGACCATCAAAAGAGCCATATGTGGCTCGCGAGCCATAGGTTCCCGACCCCTGAGCTATGGTAACAAATCCATGTCCCAGTGGTGGGATCAGTTAAAGTTCTATCCATCTAAAGCTGTCAAATAATCTGCTTAAAAAAGTCATGGTTAGCGCTCTTGCCTCACAGCAAGAAGGCCTCCGGTTCAAGTCCCAGCTGGGGGACGTGAAAATCAATATCAACAGGGGATCTTTCTGTGTGGAGTTTGCATGTTCTCCCCGTGTATGCGTGGGTTTTCTCCGGGGTCTCCGGCTTCCTCCCACTGTCCAAAAACATGCTTCATAGGTTAATTGGCAATTCTAAATTGTCCCTAGGTGTGACTGTGAGAGTGAATGGATGTATGATTGTTGAAATTCTTCCCTGCAACAGACTAGCGACCTGTTCAGGCTGTCCCTTGCCTTCGCTCATGAGTGGCCGGGATAGGCTCCGGCAGCCCCGTGACCCCGAAAGGGAAAAAACGGATTAGAAAATGAATGATTTCTTCAGCAATACAAGGGATTGCGGATTTTTTGTTGGTCGGTCTACGTCACACAGAATTTTCACAGCCGGTCTTTAAGAAGTAGGTGGAGAACTATTTTAGCAACTGAAGGAGGAACAGATACATGGCAAGACAAACTCTGAGCTTTTATTTTGACACGCACAACATTGTACATCGCACAGGTGTCATCATCCTCCCCCCTTCCCACACTCATGGTGCAAAAAAGAAGTACTGTCTTTTAAATGTAGCTTTCTTCTTTTGGAAGTATAAGGCTCCTCTTCTGTCTCCTGGCTGGGCCTTTTCCCCTCGGCAAAGAAACTTTCCAAAAATGTTTGTTTTTTACTCATTTTGCTAGTTCCTGTGTTTTATTTTAGCGGTATCTCATCATGTGACAGAGAAGAGCGCCTCGGCCTGCATCAAGACTGACCTAGACGGATGTAACTGAGAATCGGGCAATTTTTCAAAATAAAACATCTTTCAGATTCCGAAATAAATAAAACGGAAGTAGTGTGAGAGTTACTTATTCTTTCTGTGCGGAACTGGTACCGGTCCGCGGCCCGGGGGTAGGGACAGCTGGTTTATATGGTTGGACCTGCCTTTAGTGTTTGACGCATTGATCGGATCTGAAAACGGGACTGAGTGAAAGTGACGTCACCCACAGAAAATAATTTACTTCCATTCCCGGCTAGATGGCGTAGATTCGATCTTCATTTTTTATGATAAGAAGTATAGTTAGTATAAATAAAGTCTAGCCTCCAACACAAAATGGGTTTATACAAATATACACCTTGTGTGTCTGAAGACTCCTGATCTCTATGGTAATAGTAACATCTGTCCAACAGCAGAGGCCTTCAGCTCTGATCAGTTTCCTCAGCTGCTGGGCGGGACACGTTAAATGAATAACTAAATCAATAAATACATACATACATAAGTGATAATATAGTTTTTTTGGTTCCAGCTTTTGTTACTAAAAGTTCTCAAAGGTTTTTTTTTATAAATGATCTCTATGAAATGTGGCTGAAAAATGAACTTTTTTGTGATTTTGTTACAAGTTTAATGTTTTTCCTTTCAAATAAAACAATCTAAATCAGTTCAAATGACAGGGATTCTCTCCATAAGCAGGTACTAAACAGTAACTGATCATCATTTGTCACTGAGAAAAGTGGAGCAGTGACCCCGCCCTCTTCACAGTATGAAGTCAGGCGGGGGTTATTTAACCTTTGACCTTTGATTAAATTTCTGAGCAGCCTTCATTTTTTTCCGTTTTTTTTGTTGCCGCTTTCCGTGTCAGGTGACCGTGCACTCCTGGGCTTATCTGGATCCAGTCTGCCGCAGGACTTCGGACCTGCAGGTCGTTCCTGGAGGCAGCGCTGCGGTGCTCTACAGGCAGCCTGTCGCGACCCTGCTGGCAGGGTGCGGGCGCTGCACCCGCCTCACCTGCTTGCTGACCTTTCACCTGGAAGACGGCGCTGGCAGCCAGCAGGGCTCAAACAACTACCACTTCCTGTCCTCCCCCAGGGAGGCCGAGGGGCTGCAGAGAGCCAACGTCACGGTAGCCGTCTCAAACCTTTAAGATCATTGAGCTCCAAAGAAAATAATCCATTCCTGCAGAAGGTCATGTGACCCACGTCCATGTTCATGCTGCCTCCCTCCCCCCACAGGTGAAGGTGCAGCAGGATGGTGGCGGCTTCACCGTGACCCTCCAGTCCTCCTCCATAGCAGCTTTTGTGTGGCTCGACGTGGGAAACATCCCGGGCCGCTTCACCGCCAACGGCTTCTTGATGCTTTCCAGGAACAAGACTGTTGGCTTTGAGCCGTGGCGCCCCACCAGCGCCGCAGAACTGTCACGCTCCCTGACCGTCACCACTCTGAGGGACGTTTACTGACCAGGCGCTCGAGGGGGAGCAGAATGCTGGTGGAAGTTTGGAGCGGGACTCTGAAATGTTCCAGATGTTCCCCCGAACGCCTCCAGAGGAAGGGAGGTGTGCTCTTCTGAGTTGCTTTCTCCTCTCTTCTGTTCACCTAAACTTGAGTCACAAAGGAAGTGGTTCAGTCTTAACCTTTGACCTTGATGGTGGACCGTGCTCTCTGACAGATAATCACACTTTCACAGCGGTGATCCTTCGTTCGATTGAATGAACATTAGAAGAAAGAAACTTGTGATGAAGAATCATTAAAGTGCGTTTATGATGGAAACAGAAGATTTGACAGTTTCCTGGAGTTTTTGCAGCTTCAGGCATGGGTGTTAACAATGACATGATTCTGCAGATGAATGCTGCTGGTTTTTATGTCAGACGTGTCTTTGAATGTCTGATTATGGTCATTCTAATGTCCCTTTTATATGACTGTATTGTAATGACAGACTTTTTTTTCTTCCAAAGTGCTGTGTCAGGGTTACATATTTACCACAAAATCCATTCATTTGTGTCAAAGAATGAGAACTCAAACAAAAATCACGGTCAACTGATTTTACACAGTTTAATAAATGATTTCCTTTTAATAAATTACTATTGATAAAATGTAATACTAATAAAATGAATGGATACATCGGTGTAGCCAGTTTATTTCTGCGTATTTCAAGGATTTAAAAAGATCATCATTGAAAGATCCTCTTTTGATCTTTTGTAAAAGCGTTCCCAGAGGTCTTCTAATTCTGGTTATGATAGATTTTAGACCAAATTTAAAAAAAAAAAAAACTCGTTTTCTAGGACATAGTTCCTGTAGAGCAACAGGAGATCATTGGAAATTCACCTCTGACTTGTGGGGGGAGCTGTGGAGGAGGCCCGCTCCATTTCCAATTCTTCATCTGTCTGCAAGCTCTCCTCTAGCTTACAGCCCCTCATACCCTCAACCTAACATTACCAGTGCAACAAAAAAGGTGAGCAATACTGGAGCTATCCAGTTGTACAGCTTAGATCCAGATTCCACTCAGATGAGGAACATGAAGACGTGCATGGATCTGTTTGTCTGCAAGTGGGTGGATCAGAATGGAGCAGAGCAGGGAGCTTGTGTATTTTCTACATCAGAAGACCTTTTTCAAACAGTATTTTTTTTAACTGCTCCTGGTTCACAACAATTTGAATAAAGAAATACTCAGAAATGCGATTGCAACCCTTGTGCTATCCTATGACCCCAGCCTTACACTGACGTGTTCTCCCTACCATGATAAAGGTGGATAAAGGCTGCTCACCGGCCTCTCCAGACGAGCTGTAAAACAGCTTCAGTACATCCAGAATGCTGCTGCTCGAGTCCTGACCAAAACCAGGAAGTATGATCACATTAGTCCTGTGCTCAGGTCTCTGCACTGGCTCCCTGTACCTCAAAGAATAGACTTCAAAGCAGCTCTGCTTGTGTACAAGTCTCTCCATGGCCGCGCACCAAAGTACATCTCTGACATGTTAGTGCCATATGAACCATCTCGTACTCTGAGGACCTCAGGGTCCGGCCTCCTGTTGATTCTCAGAGTCAGAACTAAACAAGGGGAATCAGCGTTTCAATATTCTGCAGCTAAAATCTGGAACAGCCTCCCTGAAGCCGTAAGACAGGCCTCTTCTGTGTTCATGTTCAAATCTAGACTTAAAACATTTCTGTTTAGCCGTGTATATGACTGAAAGGTCCTATCTGCACTTTTCTGTCCTTTCCTTCTTTTTAAATCAATTTTCTATTTTTATTTATTTTTTCTTTTCTTTTAAAGTAAATTTTACGTTGATTATTTCTATGATGTATTGTGCTTTTAATGCATTTTTCTGTTTTGTGAAGCACCTTGAATTACTTTGTGTACGAATTGTGCTATACAAATAAACTTGCCTTGCCTAAAGGTGGAGAGGATTTCATGTAATCCATGGACACCAGTGAAGATCACTAATCATTGAAGAAAAAAGGTTCAGAGCTCTGTCTAGTGGGTCTAGATGACCCAACTCCCAATGTCAAAGTGCCTACGATAGCACAAAAGTTAAGCTCATGACCTTTCATCATCAGAAAAATGTCACAAGCTTTTTCTGCACTTCTAAAAGCTGCCACAAGGGGTCGACAAAATCACGGTTAATTTTAAAGTAAAATAGTTTCTATAATTTTTTACTTATTTGTCAACGCGCGGGCCTCGACCCACAGGGGCTTTGCACGCGCGCACACACACAGACGTGATTAAGTCCATCACACGTGAACAGCGTGCGTGGGGGCGCGCGGGTCACTGGTCTGCTCTTTGAACCTCGGAGTTTTGTGGCACACCGGAACCAGAGTAAGAGACCCGAACGGAACCGGATTGTGCACCTGCCAAGCAGCGAGCCCGCCCCCAGAGCCGCAGGTTCGGGCTCAGACCAAACCCGGACTTCGGCCTCAGAACATGCTCTGTATGCAGCTGCTCCTCTCCTGCGCGCTGGCGCTCGCGGCGCAGAGCGCGCGGGCGGGGGTCCCGCACGGTCCCGGACCCGAGTTTTTGGAAAATATTTTACATTTCTTTGGACAAAATGACTCCATCAGCACGGGGAATCTGGAGAATCTGCTGCTGCTGGTTTCAGCCAGAAGATCCGAGCTCATCTCTGAAGAAAACCCACTGGAGGACCAGGAGGTTTGTTTGGTCGTTCGGGGGGGGGGGGGGGGGGGGGGGGGGGGGGGTCATCAGTCCCGAATGATCACAGCTTCAAAAACATCTTTAAATCAGAAAACGTTTCTGTGACGTCAGAAAGTTTGTTTGTCTCAGTCCTCCTCATCCGTGCAGTTTTTGATATCAGGAAAGTCACGGTCTTCATGTGAGACCAGACCTCTTCTAATGTAGACCCACATTTCTGAAAACGTCTCTTTTATCCTAAAAATCCATTATCAAACATACCCCCCCCCCCCCCCGTCCCCCCCCCCCCGTCCCCCAGTGTCCCTCTGCAGAGCAGATCCTGTTTCACTTCAACCTCACCAATGTCACGGAGCTGACTGTGGAACATCTGGGGAGGATCTGTCCCGCCGTGTCTACCCAGGTGCTGCTGCCCTCCTGCCCCTACACCGCCCCCCCGCCCCTGCCGCCCCTGGACTACAATGGTGAGTTACTTCTTCCCAGTTTGCCTTGTTATTGGGGACTGAGCCCCCCCCGGGGTCCTGCACAGTGGACCCACCTGTTCAGGTGGAGAGCTGAGAGACACCAGTGTCGTCTCCAGAGGAGAGTCTGTGTCTTTTCTTAGACTAAGTAAATGATTAAATGACAAATCATTTAATCTAATCTAAGGGTGTCAGAATCCAGGCCTTGATGGTCGCCGTCCAACAGGTTTTCCAACCGACCTGCCATTGAAGCTCCTGACTGGCTAAACACACCTGATCCAGGTAATCAGCAGCAGATAAGGCAGGGTTTCTGGAGAACCAGCAGGGGCCGGCCCTCCAGGCCTGGAGTTTGACACCCCTGAAATAATCCCATTTTCTGGGATCATTCACTTCATCTGTGAGTCAATCACTGTTTCAAACAGCAGCAGTTGTTTGGTCCTGGTCAGAGTGGGGGCAGAGCGGTTGGTGACTTCTTCAGTTTACTCTGGGTTTCATGTTGTAAAGTTATTTCCCTGTTTGTTGTTTCGTTTTTATGTCCTGGGTTGCAAGGACCAGATTGTTTTTACAATGCTTGTTTTTGAGCGAAAACTTTCTCCCGCCACATACTCAACAACTCAAAATAGATGACATCACAGCGGGAGAAACCATCAAAAATTGAAAACTAAATGGGGCCAAAATCGCTTATGGGGCTAAAAAAAAAAAAAATTCCAAAATCCACTAATGAAACCAAAACACATGTGGGGGGTTTCCAAAAGAAGCTTAGAAATTATTATGGCTTGGAAGCTATTTCGCGGTAAAGTGGGAAACTTTCACATTTTCACACAATAAAAAAAAACATTTGTTGAAGTGATCTTCATGAAATTTAACACACAGGCTGCCAGATTAAGTCCACAAAAGACTGTGCTGGTCAGGACTCCCTCGCAGAAGATGTGTTTAATCTCAATGGGAATATCCAAGGTTAATAATAATCACAACTAAAGATTTGTTGACCTCTATCCCCAGGAAGAGGCTGCCATCTTGAATTTCCAAGAAAAAGTCACTTTTAGTATCTCCGACAAATTGAAACTCCTGGGATTTTCGATTGATCTCTTTCTGAATCCTCTAGCATCATTTGGAAGCTATAGTGGAAAAATGTTGGAGTTTGAAGCTGTAGACTTTTAAAGGCGTTACCGTGGCAACCTCACAAAAGTGGCGTTTTCCTGTTGCTTGCACTTTTTTTTTTACATTAATATTATTATCAATTAATTGTTGTCTTAAGATGAATGAAACAATATAACATACGATGTGAACAGATTAAGAATGAGGGCAGAAAACCTTTGATGCCAAGGAAATCCAAAAACGGACTTTGGCCTATTCTTTTAATAATTTCAGTCCTTCACCCTCCATTCATGTTAGGTTTGGGGTGTGTCCTCCATTCTGATGTGGGAATTTTATGGATTTGAATGCACCACAGTTGTATGTTTTGTTCAGGGAGTGCACTATCCTCACTGCACTCAGGGGGATTGTGTGTATTCCTATTCTGTGACCAATCAGGAACTCGGATCTCGTAGAGACCTGTGGGTGGCGTCTGCTTCAACATGGAAGTACCAACCGGTGTTCACAAAGGAGACATAAAAATTGGGATTTTGTGTCAGGTGGGATTAATATGACTTCAAGACGGATAATCATAGGAACAGAGCTATGAAAACAAAATGTCTGGAGCAAGATTTGCGGGATTTGCACCGCTTTGATTTTGCGCACAGAGCCTCTTCCTATCGTAGATGGAGGTCAGGCAATAATAAACAGTAAATACACAAAAGAAGAAGAATCTTTTTCCTGTCGCTACCTGGGTGTCTAACACACAACCGGCTGTATGCGCGCTCATACCTTCCTTTTTAGGCCCAAAGCGCTTTACAGTCACAGACCCATTCAGCCATTTACACACTGATGATTGCAACACTACTGAACACCAGATGCAGAGTGGGCTTCAGTGTCTTGCCCAAGGACACTTCGACACATGGGCAGGAATTGAACCTGCATTCTTCCCCTTAGAGGTCGACTGCCCTACCACTGCACCATGGCCGCTAATACCAAATGAGTGTAGACAGCTGTAAATAGTCGTCTAATGGTCGAATGGGCAGTTGGCGACTGCTGGCCATGCAGCACCACTCGTGGCTTTCCTGTTGATTTCTCTGAGCGTTTGCCAAAACCGTAATGAGATTTTTCTGGGTTGGCCAGATTTTTGCGTATTTTCTTGGATCTTCTTCTACACATATTCCTCATATTGATGTTGATGGATTCATGAGGTTTGTTTTTCCTGGTTTTATAATTTGGCAGATCCACAGAGCAATAATTATCGATGAAACATTTTCATCAAAACAATCGTGTGGTTTTCCTCACATTTTGCTAATTTCTTATGACACTTGTGAAACGTTTTTATGGATGGTTTAGCAGCAAATCTAACTTCATGGAATTGTTCTCTTTTGTCTGATCTCAGTTCTGTTTTCTTGGTTTATGTTCCTTTTTTAGGTTTTGTCTTTTTTTTCTTTTGTCAGTCTCCCCTGGTTTGATTGGATAATTGTCCACAGCTGTCTTCAGGGAAGTGGCTCATCCTCAGTGTATGTCTGGTTTTCAGACCTCTACTTTGACATCCTTTAGTTTCACCTTTTTAAAATGGTTTTATTGTTGTTTGAGTTTTTGAGTGAAGTGGTAACTTCCTGCTACAAGCCCCCGTCTCCTGCATTGTTGAGTCCTTTGCTTTCAGGCATTTTCCTATATGCGGTTTATGTCTTCATCTCAGGGATCATCCTGGCTACTGAGCAGCAGCTATGAGCTGCGTGCCCCGAGTGCTGTCTGTCAGGCATGAGTTGGTTTAGGATTAAGACCAATTTTATTAATCCTTGTAGGAAAATCAAGTTGTAGAAGTAGCACAATAAAAGAAATACGAAATATACAGGGAAGAAAAATGTTTACATACATGTACCCACATAGCAGCTGACAAATGAACATAAAATAAAATAAAAATTACTAGTTAATGTAACTGAACATTTGAAGAGAACCTTAGATGATGCATTAATGTTTTTTGTTTTTTTGTAACGCTGAAATTACAGAGGAATTGTAGGATGTATGCGAATTCCCTCCCTAATCCCTAACTACTAAAAAACTACAGAATGTGGGACTGTCTAGTGCCCTGGATTTTAGACGGACACTATGCTCTTTTTAGCTTTTTGTTTTTTCCCACCGTGTTTTAAAGATGAAAATGTTGTTGGTTTATTAAAAAATAAATTTAAATACATGTTTTTACGCAAAAATTGTTCAAATGCAATGCATTGTGGTCTATATATGGCATTTTAGTGAGCATCAATGCACACCTGCTTTTCACAGAGACCTCTGGGAAATTTCTAGAGCACTCTATATTGGAATTGTAGATTTGAGCAGCACAACAAAATGGCAAACTCACTGTATAGTGCACTATGTAGGGAGTAGTGAAGGAATGTGGACACAGCCATCTAGTCTGATGGTGGAACGGTACAGGAATGTCTTCCTGGACCGTTCTCAGAGGCCAGCAGCTGCCCTGCTCCAAGGAACGGTACAGAAAGTCCTGTACCGTTCCTTGGAGCAGGGCGGCTGCTGGCCTCTGCTGCTACAGCTGCTTCTCAATTTATCGAGAGGGTGGCACAGATTATCCATCATGATCAGCAGTTTAGCCAGCATTCAGTCCCTCGCCACTTCCTCCAGGCTGGCAAGTTTAAAACCAACCAAAGACCCTGCCTTTGAAAGGAGTTTGTCCAATCCGCTGTGTTCCGTTGGCATCCTTTGCTTTGATGCCAGCACCCCAACTGACTGGTAGAACATGATGATGCAAACTTAGATCAGGGGTGTCAAACTCATTTTGGTTCAGGGGCCACATTTAGCCCATCGGATCTCAAGTGGGCTGGACCAGTGACATAAAAGCAAAATAATTTATGGTCAGTTTGTTATCTGTTGCTTTGTTTTTGTTTTATTTTGCTTTTCTCAGTTAGAAAAAATACCTCCTGCAAATGGTGAAACATTTCTTGATGGTGACTCTCATAGTGGTGCTCAGTGTTATATTCTGAGGCAAGTGAGGCCCGACCTCATCTGTCATTGAGATAAAACAGAAAAACGTACATTACTTAAATATTTTTTTCCACTGATCTGTGTTAAAGGTACATTTTCAGTGTACTCAACACGTTTTCCCCAAACTGTGTTGCGCGATCACATACGGAGTGGAAACTCCCAGTGAGGCTCTGGAGTGCTTTGCCTCATGTCTGACTGCAGGACTCAATTTACATAGATGTGTAGTCAGAGCGCTGCTGTAAGTGCAAAGAAAAAGCTGCTGGTTAGGTGAGACTCACTAGGGGGCAGATGTGAGCTAACAGCTGCTTTGTAGCTACACTGGTGCAGTGGAAACAGAAAAGACGAAGGACATCTTTCTTCATTGAGAGGGAGAGACTCATTAAACTAAAGGAAAATGAGGAAGACTGTCCAACAGATCATCGAGCATTTTGTGGAGAAGGAAATAGTTATTGAGGGTCATAATTATATGTGTGCTGAACACATCTGTATATTTTAATTTGTTTACAGCAGGGGTTCTCAATGTGAGGCCAATGGCGGCCCGTGGGAAAAATTTTTGTGGCCCTCAATAAATCCTAATTGACAGTTATTAAACCAGCTGTAGATTGCTTGGACAAGTATTGTTTTGTCGTTTCTGGCGACATCTACAGGAAAAGAAAGGTAATTTCACTCGGGTGTTAACGGTACAGTGGAATAGTTTCACCACAAGAGGGCAGACAACATTTTCTGTGTCACTGCCTCTGCAAAAGGAAGGAGCGTGACGACGGCAGCAGAAATGGAGTCAGAGCGGGATTGGGAGAGAGAGCCAGAGCAGGTTCCTTTGAGAAAAAACGTGTTGGCGAGGAGAAAAGGCGCCTTCTAGCTAAGTGGACAAATGCTTACTTCGTCGTACCTCATTGGATAAAATCATGCGCCTTATTTGCAAGTAGGCAAATGCAATGCTCAAATAATTAAATATAAATCATCACTATGTTACAAATCATAAAAACTATGACAAATTTACCGGCGAGAAGCGCAACAATAAGCTTCAACAACAACTAAAACAAGGCTATACTGCACAGCAGATAAAGGCCAAATTCCCACCCTAACCCCTATATAGTGCACTATATAGTCCGTTCGCCATTTAGTAGTGCTGTCCGAATCTATTATTTCAAAATCGAGTACCCTGGAAATTTCCCAGAAGTCTGCGAAAGACCAGTGTGCATCGATGCTCACTAGATCAGCGAATATAGACCACAATGCATTGCGTTGGAACATTTTTTAACAAAATCTAATCTAATCAGTCTAATGTTGAGCTGCTAATTTGGCCCTCCACTACAAAAACTTTGAGAACCCCTGGTTTACAGTAAGAACAACATTCTGCTAATAAAAAAAACGACTTAATATCCATGTAAATGTTTGATAGCTGTTGCAAAAAAACTAGCATAGCCTGCTGCCCCTTCATTTACAAGATCCAGTTTAAAATGATTTCTTTTCTACTTACCTTACAGACGTTATTTTTGTTGGTTTCGCTCCTGCGGTTCCTTGGACTCTGCAGTGCTGTGTTAAAGGAAGTGGCTCACATGTGCCTGTAGCTCATAATTCTGAGATTAAATTCAGATTTTTGATTAAAAAAAAAGTCAGAATTTTTAGATTAAAGTCAGAATTCTGATAAAAAAAGTCAGAATTCTGAGATTAAAGTCAGAATTTTCAATGCCCTTTTTTTTCTCTCTCCGTGGCCCTAATCCTCTTCCATAAGGAATGGATTAGAAGTTTGCTTTTTTTTTTTAACATCTTTTACAATTTATACTCTTCATGAGTCGGCCGGATTAAAGCATCTGGCAGGCTGGATACGACCTGCTGGCCGTATGTTTGACACCCCTGACTTAGATGATTTATGAATTAAATATATTTAAGGAATTTTCTTCTGCAAATTACTGTTCAAATGCGATGTATTGTAGTCTAAATTTGCCAAATTTTGGGAAATTTTCAGGGTACTGGATTTTGTAATTGCAGATTCGGACACAACGCCCAATATAGCACACTAAGTAGCAAGCATTGACAGCAAAAGAGAACCAGGCTGAGCCGGCGTGAAGTCACCCATAGAAAATGATTTTCCTCCAGCTCCAATGAAATTAAGTCAGTTCAGTCGCCATTATTTTGCAGTACAGATGCTGCCATGTTGGAACCAGAAGTTGTCAATAAGCTGTGATTGGTCCGAGTCGGTATGAGTCAGCATTTCTATGGTAACCACTCTCACCAATCAGGAGTGAGCTTGTTGGAAGGCCACACCCCTACCTCTTGAAAGTGGGCTATACATAATCTGTCAATCAAACGATTCGAACATTGGACACAAGACCACATACTCTTATTCAGGCATCAGTTTATAATTAAATCTCTTAAACGACACAAAAAATATCATTAAAAAAGAGGATTATTATGAACATGTTAATAAAGGGTATCAGAGCATGAATGGTTATTCTGACCAATAGAATGACTGAGTAACAGCTGTTCATTTCTCTATAGAAGTCTATGGGATTGTGGCTTCTTGGAGCCGGCGGCTACTTCCTGTTTGGAACGTCAGGGGGAGGAGTCACTCAGTCCAGTTCTCTCATACAGTCAATCCTATGAACTGGTCTTGAGGCTGCTGATTGTCTGTTTGCTATTTGATGCTGTGTGCTCCATAACACACAGACAAAAGAGTAACAACGTTTTGTTCAGCTATCATTAAGGGTAGGGGGGCGGCGGTGGAAGAACCAGAAGAAGTGATAACCCCCTCTGCTTCTGTTTGTTATTCCTTCTGCCCTGGCAGTGTGGGGGTATGGCTTCCTGGCCGTCACTATCATCAACCTGGCGTCCCTGCTGGGGCTCCTACTGATCCCCTTCACAAAGAAGTCCTACTTCCCCAAAGTGCTGAGCTACTTTATCGGGCTGGCCATTGGGACGCTCTTCTCCAATGCCGTGCTGCAGCTCATTCCAGAGGTGGGTCTCTGTAGAGAGGTCTGACACCCGGAGAAAGAAATCTCTGATCCCCCTCCCATCTGCAGGCGCTGGGCTTCAATCCTAATGCTGACGGCTATGTGGAAAACGCGGTGGCAATTTTTGGAGGATTTTACCTCCTTTTCTTTGTGGAGAAGGTCCTGAAGATGTCTCTGGGCTTGGACAGCGAGGTGAGTGAGTTCATCTTCCATTTTCCAAACCCACTCGTTCCTCCTTTGGGGTCATGGAATTGCCAGAGTCTATCCCACCCACTGTTGGGCGAAGGCAAAGGAACACCCAGGACAGTTTGCCAGTCGGTCGCAGATTGAATGACATGCCCCTTTATGGGCATTTATTGCATGCAGCTAGAAAAAGAAAAAGAGGTGATCTAATATTTTTAAGAACTACAAAAGCAAAAGCTTATAAACTAACTAACCTGATCTGCTCATGAAAACTATAAGATCAATAAAAAGTAGAAAAGCCACAGAGTGTCCGTGTCACAGACATGACCCGTTTTGTTCATGTGCTGGTCACTATAGCACCGTCTGTTTGGTTCTTCCTACCTCATCCACAAACATTTCACAGAAAAACGTTGGATGTAGTTCTGCTGACCAGGATGAACTGTTTATTTTTGTCTGTGGTGATGCAGAAAACGATTACAGCCGGGGTTTGGCTTGATGTGAAGCTGCAGAGGCAGGCAGGGACTGTCAATAAAACGCCCCTGACAAACAATAAAAGTTTCTCAATAACTCACCCTAAATAATCTCAAAAACATCACAAGAAGTCATTATTGGTAAAAAAAAAAAAAATAAAAATACAGAAACCCCAAATATCCTTACTCTTTATCTTAGAGTGAACCAGTGTGTTCAAGTAATGCAAGTTGTAGACGCGTCCTTATCTCCTCGCTTTAGGACTACAACTATCTAAAAAAAATTAGAGCAAAATTCTGAAATAATTATAGAAAAAATCAGAAAAATATATTTAAAAAAGTATTTTGAAAAACAGAAGAAATTATTGCAAGAATCATAAAAAGTATATTGAAAAACAGACTGCGAGCCACAACGTTTTTTTTTTTAATAATACATGAAACAGAACAAAGATCACCCGTTTTCTTTTTTTTTTGTTTAATGGAATGCGATACGCTTTCGGAGCCTTTAAAGCCGATGAAGTAACACAGACAAGACTTTTCCAGCTGCCTGATGTTACTGCACTTCAAGGAAGGATGAAGGACAAATACAAACGGGAGAAGTTTACTCATTAACTAACGACTTTTCTTCTGCCCTAATCAAGAAAATCTCTACTATCTTGTTTCTGGGGAAATGACTTAAAGAAATGTCTTCTATTGATTGGATCAATATTGTGACAACAGATAGATAGATTGTAGTCTGTTTCTGTAGATACATTTTAATTTCCACCAATCCCAGACTTAAAAATGTTTAAAAACCACACTAACCACAGTCAGGTGAGTTCTGCAGGTAACACCAGGAAGCGTCCATGCAGACATGGACTCTCTGGAAGTTACACCTTCTCCAGAGTCGGTGAGTTATCACCGCACATTAAAACGAGTTGATAAGCTGGAGGTTGAAAACACAGGTTTGAGTAGCGTTAGGTGGGTTTGAGTTATCCACTAAAGCCGAAGTCCAAACATCAGACCTTTTTTTTTCTTGTCCAACAGAAAAACATCCCAGAACATGTCATCACTTTGGGGTGTGGGCGGGGCACAGCTGAGAAACAGGATCACCTGTTGGATTTGTTAACCCTTAAAATGCTGTCATTCTTTTTCAAAATGCAGCTGGAATTTAGTGTAAATTCAAACTTTGGATTATGGTTATTATTGTTTTAAAAACCATCTTTTCCATTTTTTTAATTAGAAATGAATTAAATGAGCATCTTAACCACATAACACCTTTTTTTTTCGTTCATAAATCCTTTTTTATTCCTTTTTGTTGTTACTGTGCATTGAGTTGATCCCGAGTTTGAGTTTAACTAAACACTTCCTGATCCTGAACCGGGTTAAAGGGCGTCTTTATTTCCTGATACTTGGGCTCTGACCCGGTTTAGGATGTTTGCGGTTCTGGAAATGATGTGTGCGGTTTGTATCCTCAGTGCGGACACAGCCACTCCACCCCTGCAGACCCCCCCACTGAGAGCTACCTGCAGAATGGCGGCGTCCCGGAGAAAAAGGACTCGGTGGCGCTGGCCCAGATCGTCACAGACAGAAACTACCCGGAACCCCCACAGACTCCCACCCAGGTTCAGGACTCCGTCTCCTAAAGTTAAACCCTGAGTGGTTCTTTGACGTTCATGTTCTGCGGCGGACAGAGTAAAAGCAAACCGAGGGAGGGGGCACAGCCTCTCCCTTCATGGTAAATGCCTGGCCGTCTGACAAAGGCTCCTTGTTTGTGGTGGAGAGCTGGGTTTGTCTCCCCCCCCCCCCCCCCCCCCCCTTCCATTGTGTGGTCAAACGCAAAGGAGTATTTCAGCAGATATTATGTTAGCTTTGAGATGTGGGGGGGAGGGGGGGGGGGTCGAGCAGTTATGTTGCAGTAAGAAGTGATGAGTTACTCAGTTACTATCAGCAAAGTACTGCTGAGAAAAGAAAGTAGTTTTTTTGGTCGCATACTTTTAACTTTTTTATTGGATTTCTACCAAATGTCCTTTTGTCAGAAATGTATTAACAGCCTTTTTGGTAAACGTTTTATTTCAGTATTTGAAATACTGAAGTACTTTTACACATTCACATACGCAAACATGGATAAGGGAGGGGGGGAGGTGGGTAACAAAGAGCAGGTGAGAGTATAGAAATGATCCAATTCTGTCCAGCAGAAAAAGTATTTTATATAAAGACTGGATTAAAACTTATGTTATTTATGTTTATTTCATGTGGAAAAGGTGGGGGTGTTCATTTTTCATTAGTACTAATGACGCCTCTGACCTGCCCCTCCAGGAGGTGCAGGTATCTGGGACAATGTGCCACTGGCTGCGGGGGCAGCGCATCACCAACATCAAGACGGTGGCGTGGATGATAACTCTGGGCGACGCTCTGCACAACTTCATTGACGGCCTGGCCATCGGCGCCTCCTTCACTGTGTCCGTGCTGACGGGATTCAGCACGTCTACGGCAATCTTCTGCGAGGAGTTCCCCCATGAGCTCGGTTAGTCCCAGACCCCCAACACGCATATACACACACACGGACACATGCACACAATCGTACGGACAGACGCAACCACAAACCTGTACACTATAAATAGATATGCATGAAGACACACAATCAATTAAAAAAATACACATACACAAAAAGAGCCACACTGAAACACAGTCTCACAAAGACAGACAAACTCAAATGTCGACAGACGCATACACATGTACACTTTAACCCATGTACACAGAGACAGACCCCTATACACACACACATCTGGACTACATATACACACTCTCACACACTTATACAAACAACCCCATGTATAGTCGCACACAAATTCACACACAGGAACACGCACAGATTCTGAACAGCACAGGAACAAACATGCACACACAGAAACACTTACACATGCTACTATAGGCACGCAAGCGCACAGACATCACACAGATACATATGCACATACATGCAGGAAAGCACAAGAACGAAGGTACACACTCTTGAATGCACACACAACACACAGACATGATCACATAAATCAGTGATTATACAAAAAACTATAACATAAACTCTAAAGGTGTGTTCTTCTGGGTTCTTTTGCCTTCCGAGCGTTTCCCTCTTGAACAGCGGAAGAATTTTTGAGTGTTTGTTTCAGGAAACTTTTCCTGAGACAGGGACGTTTTTAGGAAAGGTGTAACTGAGCTGTTTGAGATGAAAATGTTCCATATTTGACATATCTTCTGTAAAGCAGTCCTGTCAAGGAAATGTCCTCTCCCATTGTTGAATGCTGGGGTGTTTAACCAGGAGGACTTCTGTACAGTCTACCAGTGACGTGCAGTCAGGGCTGTGGCGGTGAGGCACCGACTCTATAGAGACTGATTCACAAACACTGAAACCCAGTATATTTGCCAACTACTGATTGTGTTTCATATATCATATCACTATTCTTTTTATAAACATAGCAGGTTCATGTAGGACCAAGGAAGAATTTAAATGTATTGTGGTTCAAAAAACACCAAGGTGAGTGCTACAGACAGCCCATAGACACAGCACAGAGGATACACACCATCTACAGCAGTGGTCCTCAACCCCTGGGCCAGTACCAGTCTGGGCCGGTACCAGTCTGGGCCAGTACCAGTCTGGACCGGTACCAGTCTGGACCAGTACCAGTCTGGGCCGGTACCAGTCTGGGGGCAACTTAGTACCGGGCCACAGACAGAACATAAATGTATACACTTTCTGGATTATTTCCGTTTTGTTTGTTTTCCAATGCTAAAGGAAGTTTTATTTTGGAAAACTACTAGATTCTGTTCACCACTTTAAGCAGCTGCTCGGACTGCAAAGTTAAAAGCCCAAAGCTAAAAAACTAATGAAAAACAAACAAACTTATTTGGAAAGTTTCTTTGAGGAGAAAAAAAGAGTCAGTGAGGAAACTGAATCTTCTACTTCAAAGAAAAATGAAGCTGCTGTTTACAGAAAAACCAGGAGACATACGAATTTCTGAAGACAGTTGTTCTCACGTAGCAGAAGCCGCTCTGCCTGAAACACGGCGACTGATTCTTGAATGTTTCACATAATAACAAATGCAGACATGGCGGATTCCCGTTTGTTATTATATTTAGAATAAAACAGTTTTACGACGGTTGTGATGTTTTATTTTGCTTTATTTATCCAGATGACATCTTCATCTTCATCACATAGTCTAAGTTAAAACCAGCCGCACACATTTTACAGAAAATGAAAATTTAAAAAAAGAAAGTTCCTGACCTGCTCAAGATGCTTCTGATCTGAGGAAACAGAAAATCTTTTTGCTATGAAAGACGATCTGAGCCTGGGTTGGTGTTCTATCAAAAATAAAAAATAAACGTATTTTTGTTTCTATTTAATTTTTACAAATCAGAAGCAACTTCTACAAATCCACAATTTCCCATCGACAAATCCCCTTCATTGGAAAAAAAAAAAAAAAAAAGCTAATGCTTTCAGGTTTTAAAAAAAGCGTAATTCTTGTAATAGCATTTTAACATGAAAGATGTTGTTTCAGAAACTGTGGAAGTTAAAAAATATGAAATGCAAACATTGACTCTGTTTGGACCGATTCATGAAAATATTTGTCTGACATTAGACATTCTGCAGCTTGAAAAAGGTTGGAAACCGCTCACCCACAGAACTCCTATCTAATACTAACACACAAACACACAAACACATAGAGCTGTGACGGTGTCGGATTTTTGATCACCACGGTGATGAACCACCAGGGGGCGCGGTGTTGCGGTTAACCGCGCCCCCCCAAATTCCCCGGCGGCCTCATCGGAAATGAATATAATTACAACGTAATATTCTTTATTAACAAATAACAGTAACAACTAACTACTACCTATCGAACCAATGAACTATCTATGTAGGTGTTGTCGATTGACTGTGACTGTGTGAGTGCGGAGCGTCGTGTGTTGAACAGGAGGAAGCCTGGCACCCATAAGGAAGGCGGGGCAGGAGGTTCCGCCTTTATTTATACAGACACGTAACTTTACGCTGCACAAAATAGTTCCCAATCCAAAAAATTTAGTGATATTCATGGAAATCTAACAATGCGCGTTCATGTTTGGTGTAACGGAGTGACTGAGAACAGTAATCCCCCCCCCAACACAAAATCCTCCGGCGGGCGGTGGTGTCGCGCACTCAAGAACGCACGCAGCTTAATGGAAATGAATACAATGGAAATTAATAATTAGAACGCAGTAAATGTGTTGTATTTCCTCGCAAGACGGATACTTCTTTTGTAGAATGAGGATGTGTGTGTGTTTCTGAAACAGCGTGCGTGTGTGTGTGTGTAAGTAGAGTGAGCACGTGCTGCGTGCCAGCCACGCGTGCACAGGCGAGAAGGAGAAGAGTGATAAAAGGTTTCCCATAGAAACCCTTGAAGTCTGAACACAGGACTAGCAGAAAAAGTAAATTATCATCAAAGATGAATGTGTTTCATGTGTTTACTATAGTTCCAATCACGCACCATATGCAAAACTTAAAAAATAAATAAATAAAAGTGTGGTGATGCAGTTATCGTCACAGCCCTACACACACACACACACACACACACGGACTGGTCTAACCTATAGATCAGTGTTTTTCAACCTTTTTTGAGCCACGGCTCACTTTAACCTTAAAAAAAAATCCCGCAGCACACCAGCATCCAAAAAAAAAACAACAAAAAAAGGAGAAACTCATAGTCTGTATTGATCTACAGTCCCTCCACAATCTCACGTGCATTTTTTAGATGATTGTGGCAGAAAAAGCTGGAAGCTGCAGCTGTTTTTTTTCTAATAGATGTAATAAAAGTTAAGTTAGAAGATTTAAAAACAGTTTGAGGTGTGTTTGTTTGTTATAAGACGGTTAACAACAGACCTCCTTGTGCGCTGTCGCTTTACCCCAATGCATCATGGGAGATGTAGTGCATAAAACGGCCAGAGATCGCTTTTCAGAACTTCATGGTTTTGTTCACTTGTTCCACGGTCTGACACCGGATTCTGTGGAAAGCTACACCGCTAAAGACGAGCTTTAGCTGGTATTTTTGTGGAAACTGAGTGACTTTACGAGCTAAATCAGGACAAAGAAGTTAAGATTTTAACCGCTTCTGATTGGTCAGACTGATGACATGTGATTAAGCCCCCCAAGAATGATTGGTGGAGACAGTTAAAGGGGCGGGACTTTTCCTAAATACAGTCGAAGCTGCAGCTAAATCGCGGTACCGTCATTCTGATCAAAATGTCTTTAATAAAATAAAATAAATACAAAGAAAAAAGTATTTAACGATCTTTCATATTCCTAACTACTCAGTGTTTTATCAGGGTTTGTTTGGATGAACACAGAGCTGAAATCCTGGAGATGAGAAATGTTTTTAGATCAGTTAATGAGGGCAATTTCCCACGGCACACTTGACCATCTCCCACGGCACACTAGTGTGCCGCGGCACACTGGTTGAAAAACACTGCTTTAGACCACACGCCTCTCCTTCTGGACAAAATTCTCTGTGACCTCCTTTAGTTTTAGAAATCTCACTCTCAATAAAGGCGGGTTGGTCCAGCATTTCTCATTTTATTACTTGATGTTTTAAATAAAGTCCAACTTTGAGACATTTTTAAGGATATTTTCCCCACCATTTTTGCACTCGGTCAGAACAAAACATCAACAAATGGACTCCAATTACACTTTATTAGCAACAACTGAAGACCAAATGTGAGCTGAGGAGCGCTCCACACTGAGGCAGAGTTACAGACTGACTCTCCTCATGTCTTTAAGTCAGGTCCGACAGACAAACGTAAAATTCCTTCATGTAGTACATGTAGTGGCAAGAATGCATAAAACTATTTTAATAATATTGGCCAATGTGCTAAATTATTAAATGATTGCATATTAGCTGAGTATAATACTCCGTGTATTGGCATACGCTGCCTTACCTCTCAGCCTATACTGTTTTAAATAAGAAATCCAAAAAAAAGAGATTTTGATTATAAAAATAATTTGGATGATTAGAATTGCACATATAGGTTGCAGTGATAGCACAGATTAGTGGATACATATTTATTTTATTATTACATCTTATGATAGCAGATGAGGATAATGACCTGTATGCCTCCTCTGACCTCACGTCCCTGATTTACACTCAGCTTCTGACCTGTTGGACTGGTTCTTGGTGTTACTGTCTTCTTCTTGTCAGGAATTTCTTTTGAACACATGGATGAACCTTGCTTTTTGACGTGTCCTCCTCCTCCAGGTGACTTTGTGATCCTGCTGAACTCAGGCATGAGTGTCCCGCAGGCTGTGTTCTTTAACCTGCTGTCCGCCATGTCCTGCTACATCGGCCTCGTGTTCGGCATACTGCTTGGAAGCAGCTTCGCCCCCAACGCTATCTTTGCCATCGCAGGGGGGATGTTTCTGTACATCGCGCTGGCAGACATGGTGAGCTGTGAACGTCTGATTCTCCTAGATTGACTCCTAAAGGAAGAGTGTACCTGCTGGGATGCTCAGGCATTTTTGCTCTTTGAAGAGAGAGCTGAACCAGAAAGCAAAGCTCTTAATCTGCTGGTCAGTCTTAGTTCCAATACTCACCTATGGTCATGAGCTCTGGATAATGACCAAAAGAACCAGGTCCCGAAAATGAGCTTCCTCTGTAGGGTGGCTGGGCGCTCCCTTAGAGACACGGTGAGAAGCTCGGTCACCCGGAGAGAGCTCGGAGTTGAGCCACTGCTCCTCCACATCAAGAGGAGCCAGTTGTGGTGGCTCGGGCATCTGGCTTGGATGCCCAATGGACGCCTCCCTGGGGAGGTGTTTTGGGCATGGGCCTCTGAGAAAAACCTAGGAAATGCTGGAGAGACTGTGTTTCTCAGCTGGCCTTGGAACACTTCGGGCTCCTCCCAGAGAAGCTGGAGGAAGTGGCCGGGGAGAGGGAATTCTGGACATTTTTAATTGGACTGCTGCCCCCAAGACCCGGTTCTGGATGACCGGAAAAGATGGACGTATGGATGTATAGAAAAAGAAAATTATTTTTAGGGAACCAAAAGCCCCCTCACACAAACATCAGCCCCAAACACGAAACAGTTTGGAGGCGGCAGGTTCATGAACAGATCCTCCAGAGAGCGTTAATGGCGTGGGAGCACCGGATCAGGGGGAGGTCTCTCATCTGTGGCGGCACACAGCGCCCCTGCAGCCCTGCTGTTTGGTTTGTGGGAAATGCTGACAGGAATCAGCAGTTTAACCCCTTCGCGCCTGAATTTATGCCCAATTATATAGGAAAGTTGTTTAAATGGAGTCTTCAAATGCTACGTTGCTAATTAGCCACATGTGGTGTGAAGGGGCTGAGGATTTCATCTTTTTCCCTGAAGCAGCGATTCTTAAGCAGCTAAAGCTGCAATTTAAAGGAAAGTAACAGAGACGCAACTCTGCAGGGTTTTCAGGATGTCTTTCTAAAACTAAGACATGGTGAGAGATTAGCATTATTTTTACGTCACAAAAGAACCTCTGAAGAACAAAACTGTAGTTATTTATGGAACATTTCAATGAAAATAGTCAAATAAAGCGTAGCTTTGAATTTTTGAAAATAACTGGCAGAATGTTACAGCTGAAGTCCAGGATCTATTAAAAAATGTCTTTTTTTATGCTTTTAGTGCTTCATAAACAACATTTTACTTTGAGCTTTTGTTACCTGGCAGCTTTAACTACTAGATACTTTCTGGAAAAAAAACTTACAGGTTCAGAAATAAACAAGTTCAGCAAATTAAAGATGAAAACCATGTTTTTGGTGTTTTTAACATGTTATTGTGGCATTTTTCTGATGATTGAGGACATTTATGACGAAAATTGAGCTCACAATTGCATTTGAATCAGGAGCAGATGAAAAATGGCATTTGAAAAAGCTTTTATTTGTCAGATAGATAATACACTGGATGGGCCACGAGCTCCCTGCTCTGCTCCATTCTCATGCATCCCTTTGTAGACCAATAGAAACGCGTTCGTTTTCCTTGTCCGAGCTGGTATCTGGATCTAAACTGTACAGTTGGATAGCTCCAATATTGCTTTTCGTTACACCGGTTATGGGAACACAGATCAAGATATGATCAGAGAGGGTCTAAAAATAATTGAAGTAAAAGAATTGATCACGTTTTTCCAGTGATTTCCCTCTTTTGACCAAAACAAACACTGTTTTCATTATGATTCACTCTAAAAACACAACTAAACTCTTTTTCATTTGTTTTCACGCTTCTTTGCTGTATATTTTGTTACAAGTTTGATTTTTTTTTTCTCTTTTTTTTTCCAATATAAATCCTCTTTTAAAATGACAATGTTTTCAAATGGAGGTTTCTTTGTGAGGCGTGGTTTGACCAAAGGGGTCGTGCTGCTGGTTCTGACGGTCTATGCTTCAGTTTCCAGAGATGGACAGCATAGCAAAGGGACAGAAGCAGACCTCCAGCAAGATCATCTTCTTCCTGATCCAGAACGCTGGCCTGCTCAGCGGCTTTGCCGTCATCCTGCTCATCACTCTGTTTGCAGGCAACATCAACCTCGGCTGAGGAGCTGGACGTCACAGAGCGGCTGCACCTCCTGCAGCAACAAACTCTATAAAGGAAAGACTTTATGCTTTTATACCTTTGGACTAAATATCTAGTGAAATGTTTACAAATTGAGAGGCTTCATTATTGTGCATTTAATCAATTTAGTATAAGGAGACAATAAATTATTTTAACAGTCTTCACATAAATGTACTTTCTTTATCCAAACACGACATATTCGAGTGATAAACATTCAAAGACATCTACAGGTTTTTTTAAGCAAAAATCTTTATTTAAAACACTGAGACAGACAGTGGAACAACGAATAAAGAGCAGATCTTTACAAAACTAAATATAAATAAATTACTTAAGGAAAATAATATTACATAAACGTCCGCAGTTTGGTCAAAGAAATATTGAGTTTTTTTCTACATTCATTCTTGAAAATCAAGAATGATTCATAGAATCTGATTAATTGTACAGAATTGCTCCATGTGAAAATGTTATTGAATACAAAATTGTTAAAAATGAATCCTGGCTTACAGAAAACCTGTATGGTTAAACTATAATTCAATTCAATTTTATCTATATAGCCCAATGTTACAACAATAGTCATCTCACTGGGATTCAACCCGTTAATTGTATAAGAACATGAAGTCATACAGTTTAACAGATAATGTCTAACTACCTGCCATGGGCGGCCGTGGTGCAGCGGTAGGGCAGTCGACTCATGATCGTAAGATTGCAGGTTCGATTCTCGCCTTGTCGAAGTGTCCTTGGGCAAGACACTGAACACCACCTTGCCTCTGGTGGAAGGTTGGCGCCAGTGTTCGGCAGCGGAGCCGCCGCCAGTGTGTGAATGTGTGTGTGCATGGCTGAATGGGACTGTGACTGTAAAGCACTTTGGACCTTCCTAGAAAAAAGCGCTATATAAGGATACGCCATTTACCATTACTACACTAAACAGGGCATCCCTGCCCTTAAACCCTCCTTCTAGGTAAGGAATAACTCCTAAAAAAAATGCATTCTGGGAACAAAAAAGAAGAAACCTCCGGGGGTGTCCAATTAAAGAAGGGATCCTCCCCAGGACGATCAGGGGATGTACCAAAACTCTTAGAGAGTTAAACTTCATGTTTAAATAGTGGGGCAGATGAGCTTTATCCAGATGGAGTTGGGGACGCGAGACGAGCCAGAGGTGAGTAGAAGAGGAGGACGGACGAGCCAACTGGAATCTGGAATCACTAATGCTCACCTGGAGGGGAGAGACAAAGGGGGACAGTAAATGAATCGCACTGCACCAAACAGAGGAATGGAGAACTGAATGACAAATAAATGATCAAGAATAGAGGAGAGGAGGAGCAGATGAAATAGAGGACAGAAACCCGGTGCACCATACGTTCCCCCGCTTCAAACTTCTGGCAGCCTACTGACAACTAATTGTTATTGTTATTAAATTTAATTCAAACATGTTAACGGTAAGTTTCATGCACTATGGTACTTCTAGCGAATGGTAATAATAGTAATAGAAAATAAAATAAAATAAAAATTGGTGTGTATTTATTCACATCTAGGGTGAATTGGAATTAAAATATGGGATTGGTCAGCTATACATTAGAACTTAAACATTGTTCATATAACCTAACCTGACAGAATCAAATTTTAAGGGATTTATGCTAGAATAACAAGCAAACGTGTTTTCTATGCAGCTGTAATTGTCACTTAAAAAAGTTAGAATAAATAAATAATTAATTATTTAACATTTAGTAGTTACATTCATTTTTCATTACATTTAGTTACATATATAGGTTATATCTGGCCCTTCGAGGACACCTGGTCTGTACTGTATATATTTTTAAGTATTCCACAGAAGTGTGTGGGACTTTCAACAAGCTCACTCCTGATTCATGAGTGGTTGCCATAGAAATGATGACTCAAGTCCGACTTGGACCAATTACAGCTTAATGATGTCATCTGGTTCCAACATGGCGGCGTCTGTATTGTGTAAAAAATAGTGATTTAACTGACTTCATTTGGTAAACCATTTTCAATGCTTGACGTCACACTCACTCACTCAGTCCAGTTCTCTTATACAGTCACTGGTTCAGTGAGCAGATGTTCCCCACAGCTGTTCTGCTGTTCCTTTAAAGCAGAGACTGTAAGCGGCTGTCCTTGAGGGCCAGGTGTCCTCCATGTTTTTTAAACAAACCTGCTCTTGTAGCTTCTATTGGCAAAACACACCTGGTTCAGGTCATCAGCAGCAGGTGGAGGCAGGGTTTCTGAAAAACCAGCATGCCGGCCCTCGAGTCCTGGAGTCTGACACCACAGGCTTTGAAGATCTCAATGGAACAGCATCAAAAACAACAGAGAAGTACTTCACAGAGACAGGAACTTGACTGTGTGGAATGAATTCAACACAACCCTACTGGCTAAATATCTGACTGAGCGTTTTTACGTTGCATTTGCATTTGTTCTTATAATATTTCAAATGTGGAACCAGGCAACAGAAAATTGACGCATTAAGAAAACAAAGTAATTTGCTTCAATGGAAGAGTTTTGATGTTTCCGAAACAGTCTGAGCCAACGTTTTCCTAAATCCTACAGTGAGTCCATCACCATTAAATTCATCCATTAGAACAGATCTCCTGAAACGAGAGCTGTTTTTCTGTAACAACAGTTTTCCATGTGAATTTTCTCATACTTTTGAGGTTTAAGTTCTGATTAGAGACTGTATTTAAGAACTGGACAACGTGAGTGTGATGTCACCCATGAAAAATGACTTATTTCCAACTCCGACCAAGTGAAGTCATTTCAGTTGCTGTTTTTTCGCCATGTTGGAACCAGACAACATCAGTAAGCAGTGATTGATCTGAGTAGATCTGAGTCGTTGTTTCTATAGAAACCAATCTCGCCAATCAAGAGTGAGCTTGTTGGAAATCACATTTGAAAGCAGGCTACACAAAATCTGTCAAAGATTTCAAAGGTTGGACCTACGACCACATCCTTTTATTGAGACATCTAACTGGCCAGTTAGTAACTTAAATAGTTTGAACTAAAGAAATAAATATCAAGAAAAAAAGGGTTAGCAAGAACATTCTAAGGTAGCAGAGAAGGAATGATTATTCTGGCAAATAGAATGACTGAGTAATAGCTGCTTATTTCCTAATAGAAGTCTATAGATTTTTTTTCCAAACATAATTTTCTTTCCATATATATTTAGAATAAAAAATAATGTTCTGCTTTTTGCATCAGTATAAATAGTTGAAATGTCTTATATTTTCTCATTTTTTCCCCTCGAGTCAAAAATGTCACTATAAAGTAAGAAATACAGTAAATACCTGTTTTTGAGTTATAACCTTTTACTGTCTTCCATAGCTTTCTGATGTTTTTAAGTGTTTCATATAGCAGACATTATATTCTAAAACAATAAATAATACTTTAGTGTCTGCATCATAAAATGGATACTTAAACTTTAGATACATTTATTTTGAAATATTGTCTTCTTGGAAGCAGGGGGTACTTCCGGTTGGGGACGCAAGGAGGAAGGGGTCCCTCAGTCCAGTTTTTTTTTCCAAAACTTTATTGAAGATATGCAGGATACATATTCAAGTCAATTTTAAGTACACAAATAAAAAAAGAGTAACAAAATGTGCCAGGGGAACATAAAGAACAAAGGAGAAAAAAAAAAGATTATAAACAAGAGCAGAAAAAGCAGTAAGTTGCTATTCTGTACATTTAAAAAATTCCAGGGTGTTAAAGGTTCTTATAGCTTTGGGGTTGGAAGAATATTTTATTGCTTTGATATATTGGTTTAACTCAATCATAAAAAGTTTGAATAAGGGCTTTTTTTCCAGAAAATTTGCATTCATTTATGTGGAATTTGGCAAGTATTATCAAAAGGTTAATTAAATAGTATTCCCTTCTTAGTGAATTATTAACACTATAAAGACCAAATAATATATCCTTGTATACCAAATCAAAATTTTTATTAATTTTACATCGAACAAAGGAGGTAAAGTCTTTCCAAAAAATTGCTGTTGGGGGGCATTTCCAGAAAAGATGTATAATTGTTTCAATGTCTAATTTACAGAAGGAGCAGTTTTTATCAATGTCTATGTGCAGTGAGGATTTGGCTGGGTAGCGTCCCTCAAAAAGTACAATTAGGATCAATTGTTTTAATGTATTTTAGCATGAATTGATTGGTGGGGTAAATTTAGTCAATTATTTAAAAAAAACTTCTTTCATTTTATTATTATTAATTTTTGGGTCATTCCCTCAGTCCAGTTCTCAAGATCGAGATTTCCTCTGTGACGTCACCGAGACCTCACATAATAAAAAAGAAAAGAAAAAGAAAGACTATAAGGTGTCACATTTTTTAATTTTGAACAACTGAATCAAATCGGTGAACTGGAGAAACTAGTGTTTACGTTTAGGTGTCCATTCACCGTTAAAATGCGAACAGCAGCACGTCACGCTGGTTGCATTCCATGGCCGTGGTTAAATCCACACTTGGTTAAGCACAACTAAAATGCTCGAACAAATAAAAGGCGCTTATACGTGAGTGATGATTTACATCGACACTCGTCTTATAACGACGAGAGTAACAAATTACCGCGTCACTGCAACCCAAGGACCGCAACACGGCCGTTTTTTTATTTACATTTTTCCGAGGCACTTGAATGCAGCACTGCAGAGCAGCTAGCATGGTTCGTTGATTCGTGACAGATTGAAGACGTCTGCTGCGACGGACTTCTATTGCAGCCCCCCGTGAAAAAGAGAGCAGGTGAGTCTGTTTAACTTAACGTTTATGCGTTTTATGCTGACAGAAAATCCAAACTAACTAACCCAATGCTTTGGAAGGCTAACATCGATGCTAGCAGCTGCCAGCTAATCAATCCCATTGTTTCTTAAAGGAGACGCGCCTTTTTTGTACCTACAAAGAGGTTTTCGATGTGATCGCACACCTGTGCAGGTGACGTGACTGCGGGGCAAACCATAAATGTCTGCATGAGGCTAATGACTGTTAATTGCGTTCAGTCGAGCCGCTCCAGTGAGTCATGTGACCTTCACGGGTCTCGCCGTGGGTTAATCATCTGTTTCTCTTAACCGCCGGGTTACAGGGTCTCCCATCCGAGATGACTAACAAACTCCATTTATATAAAAAAAAAATATCTGCAGTATTTCTTTAAAAGAAGAACATTTCAAGTAATTTATTATTGATATCATTCGAGAGTAGTAAATAAATTGAGAGAGAGATTGTAGAAAATTGCCATCGCTATAAATTAAAATTTAACTCATCTTAAAATAGTTGGATAGATGCAAAACTTGCTAAATAAACGTAAAAATTGTTTAAAAAAACAAAATAAGACACAAAATGGTCACCTGAAAATTAAAAAATGTAGAAAAAAGTCGAAATACTTAAACATAATTTCAGGCCCCACTATAACTTATAATCGAATGTTACACCTTTTAGATTTTTGATCTCATGACACCTGCATGATGTCATCAGCTCTAAGCTCCTCCCATCAACAACAAAACCTGTCCATGTAAACTCAAAATGAGTTCAACCTTTTTCCCCTCATGGACTGCTTTAATGTCAGACCATATTTGCACTGACCCGTCTGTACAAAAGTGAAGTGAGCGTCTGATTTTTTGTTTGTTTAACCTCCAGTTTCTTATAATTTTAGGGTAAAGTTTATAACTGTCAACTATAAAAACTCAGATGCCAATTTCAGCCTCGTCTGATTTTAAAGAGGGATGGAAAAAAAAGTTATTTTCTAAATATGAACATAAAAATCCAATATTTGAACAAACTTTATTAGCAGCATCCTCGTAACATTAGACAGCCGCGTGCTAAATATTCTACATTATTATTATTATGTTGTATCGGAACAACAGTTGCAATAAATCCATATTTAGAGTAAAGACTTCTGGTGTTTGTCTGTTCAATGCAGCTTTCTTTTATTTCGAAGTCAAATGCTCTTCTGTTTCCTCACCGGCTTCTTTTCTGTGAAAAGCTATCCAAATATGTTTGTTTTTGTTAACTTTGTTAGCTTGGAGGGTTCAATTTGGTGGTTGGTGCAGCCGCATGAAGAAAGCCGTTTTGGAGGGATTTCCGAGACATGACAGAGCGACGGAATGAACCGGGCGTGGAGGAGAGAATCCAAAGTTTTCCCAAATAAAACTTCCTACAGAATCTGATTATGAATGAAATGGAAAAACACATGTTGTTGTGTTTTTGTGTGTTCTTTTCCTTTCACTGCAGTTCAGGACCAACTGTCCCACATACCTTGGTAACTCCTCTTTTCTTCTCGTTTCCTAGAAAAGCAGAAGCATGTCCGGCGTTCAGATTCGGAAGTACCAGGAGGAGGACGCGGAGAGCGTGAAGGAGGTGTTCACGTTGGGCATGAGCGAGCACATCCCCTCCTCCTTTGTGCACGTTCTCAAACAGCCTCTGACCCAGATGGTGCTGATGTGCACCTTCTGCGCGCTGATAACCAGCTCCAAGTCCTTCCTGCTGCCCGTCCTGGCCGTCACCCTCCTGCTGGCGGGGGCCCGGCTGGGCATCGTCTACATGTTCAACAGGTACATCGAGGCCACGCTCAGCAGCGACCTCCGGGACGTGACCAGCAGCTACCTGAGGAGCCCGGACTCCTGCTTCTGGGTGGCTGAAAGCGAGGGCCGGGTGGTGGGCACGGTGGCCTGTCTGCCTGCAGAGAACGCGCCCGGCTGCTTGGAGCTGAAGCGCATGTCAGTGCGGCGCAGTCACCGCGGACGGGGCATCGCTAAGGCTCTGTGCAGGACGGTGGAAGACTTCACCCGGGACAGGGGTTACTCCGCCGTGGTCCTCCACACCTCCATGGTAGCAACAGATGCCCAGAAACTGTACGAGCACATGGGCTTCAAAAGGATCAGGGAGTTTGTTCTGCCCGACTTTTTTGGTAAAATCATCAACTTCACTCTGATTGAGTTCAGACTTGATCTCCAACCAGACGGACAAAGTGATTGAAAGTTCAGAAGTTCATGTAAAAGCCTCATCTGCATCTAAACATGGCCAAAAAATAATAAAGCTGCTTTTAACTTTTTGATTGCACTGCACTTAATCTTTCAGTGTGAAACAGAGGAAAGTAGAAATCCTTGATTTTTGTCTCTTATTTATGCAGAGTTCTGCTGCGTTTTCCGCCACAACTCTCGGTTTCTAGATGTCCTTGTGTCTGTAAATGAATATTTGGCAACTCAAGAAATCCTAAAATAGTTTGGAAACTAGAATTTATACAAGTTGTTCTTGAATGCACCAGGTCAAGGGTCTGGACAGTGTGGCATTCAGGGAACCTTAAGTAAAGTTTTGTTTCAATGGAGCCTTGGAATGCAGAAAGTGATTCACGAATGGAGAAACTGGTAACATAAAGCAAAGATATCTACATTTATAGCCAATACAACAATCAGCTAATGAAAACAATCGTAAGACATCAGAATTGGTTCTGCAGGAAGGTATTGTCAAGGCCCATTTTGAAATGAACCGTTTTTCCTGTAAGACACTGAACAGACCCTTTTAAGACAGACTGATTTCTCACCAACCGTATAAAAGCAGCTGACGTATTTTGATCAGATCAGTACCTGCAGTTATTCACACGTCAGCCGTGTCATTTTTCTGTTTAAAAATAAGATATTTTAGCTCCCATATTCCTATGAGCCAAATATTATTTGTAACGCCTTTGGTCAAAAAGGTCATTGAAGCTGAAAAACCCGCGCGGCAGAGACTATCTGTATGAAGACCCACCGACGTGTTAGTTGTGAAATTTCCCAGTGTCCGTGAACGCTGCGTGCCGAGCGGAAGAGCGATTTGCTTTCAAAGTGGTAAAACTTTATTGATACATAACATTGTCGTACCGGATGTAAATGATTTTTCTGCACGTGTCTTCTCTAAGAATGATCACATGACTCACCGGCAGTCCCTGTAAACTAAACTCAAGTTGTCCTCCGTGGAAGCGACAGAAGAAGAACAGATGAGCGCGGAGCAGCCTGGGCCGTAATCCGTGTCCTCTGTCCGTTTTGTGGGTCAAAGACAGCTGGGTGTCTCCGACCGAACTTCAGCCGGCAGGTAAGTTAACCAGACTGTCGTCTCCTTCAGGCTTTGAGCTGTTGATTTATAGCAGCGATCAGTTCTGCCGTTTAAGATCCAAAGTCCTTCAAAAATCCTCAGTTACTACAATTCATCCGTTTTCATGGAAGCAGTTGACTGCTTTTCTTTTTTCAAACTAATGAGATTTTAAGTGAGTTCTGAATGTTACAATTCATACATTTTGAAATAGTTCCACCTTTGTTCCTCTGGAGCAATGCAAAATAAATAAATAAATAAACGGTTTTATGACTAAATGAAGAAGAATAAATAGTTTACTTTTAATCGAACATTTGTATAATCCAGTAAAAAAAACTTTATAAAAATACAATATAAGAGTAAAACACAGTTCTGAATACAAAACATTGTTTAGACCTTTTGAAAGTCTTAAATATTAGAACAAAATTATAAGAAATATAATTCCCCCCATACAAACTGGTGTTCAATAATATCCAAATATAAAGCATCACAGAAGGAAATGAACAAGTAACTAAAATTGAAAAGAAAAAAATTGAAATTTTGAGAGTTAATTTATGTCACTAATCCAAAAGATTTACAGATGTTTTTGGGTTGTTTTTTTTTTTTTTAGCCTTTGCATGTTTTGAAGCAGAATTTAATTTAAAATATTGCTGCAGTTCAGATTTCAGTATTCAGGTTTTTTATGACCAAATTTACTTTAGTGAATGTGAAATTTTGCGATGAATACCAACATATTTTTAAAAAAAATCACGATCTTTGTGTTCAAAACTAGAATAAAGTTGAAAAATAAATAGAGTTGGTGATGAATTTGTGGATGTTTTTCCATAATTTCTACGTGAATTCACAAGACCAGAATGAATGAGAGCATGTTTCTGGCTGCTTCTGACAGAAAGCACAAGTGGTGTTTAAGTCAGCTTCAAACGTAGATCAGTAATGCTTTGCTGGATAAAAACTGTGTATTAGTTTGAATGAGATGTCTTTGTCTTTGTTTGTTTAGAAGAATTTTTGTGGTAGAGACCAGACTTTTTTCCATTCAATGTTACGTATAAAATTAGCCCAATAAAAAGTAGCAGATGGAGCTGAAACCAGATGATCTTGGAACAAAGTTCTGAATTTTGAGTTCAACTGTTTAGCAGATGTGAAGCAGAAACTAGAGAAGATTTTAACTCATCAGGAGGATTAAGAGTCATAGGAGGATCGCTGTAGGAACACCTGAATAACATGCAAAACCCAGACGGTTTGGCATCAAACACTGCTGTGAATTCTTTGGGGGTTATTGGTATATTATACTGCATCATCAATTCTGAGTAGTTATATAACAACTCAGGTTCTTTGAATAGTTGACTGAGGAAAATGATGCCAATCCCAGTTACTTAAAAACAGAGTTTTGTTTTAATAAACAAAATTACAGTTATTCCGAATAATACAACTCTGTGGGGAAAAGTTGTGTTTTGTAAATCAATGCTAAGGGAACCTGTTGATTATTGGAAAACTGTAGTTACAGCACAGGAGGAAGTTAAGGCCACCTAACTTTGAAAATACAAGTGTGGAATAAAGTTCCAAATAGATGTGGGGCTATTTAAATATTTATTAATTCAGATGACCTTTAGTGTATTATTAAGTGCATTAAAATCAGTACAATTTAAGCCACCTTTCTAAGGTATTTAAAGTAACAGATTTTCAGATACAGTGAGTTATATTTCTTCAATAAAAGTGATATGATATTTTAATCATTGCATTGTAGACTGTTATTAACCTGTAAAGATTAAACGGCGTCAAACGAGAGATCCCTCCTGCTTTTGTAAGCAAAACTCTGCCCTTCAGAGATAGATCTCTTTGATGAAGAATAAATGTTTTTTTTTATGTGTAACGTCTGAAATTATCTTAAATTCCACCCTAAATATTTATATAAATATATTTATGTGCGACCAGCTTTCTCCTGCAGTGTGACCCTGCACCAGACTGCAGGGCTCCAGACTGCGACCAAAATTTGAGAGTGTGTGACTGAATTTTACATCCAGTCGCACATGCGCGACCCGTAAATTTGCCTCCCCCACCCTACGTATTTTTCTTTATACATTAAACGTGGAAGGGGCACGTCATTGATCAATTAAATAATCAATGAGACGCGAGCGCACACGCACGCAGGCAGACACACACACTCGCGCACATACTCATGAAGCGCGAGCACACACTTGCGTGATGCCCGTCTGTGAGGCGGCCACTGCGTGTGAGAAGAATAGGGAAAGCCGCTGTGAGTGGCTAAAATGCGTGGAGGGGGAGGGGCCTAGAGATAATCGAGCGCGCGTTAACATCTGTGGGAAGGAAACAGAGACAAATATCATCACAACCTGATATGTGCGTCTGAGCTATGAGTAAGTGAACTATTGATTCATTCTTCCGACCTGCGGCTAGTGTACCAGTGATAGAACTACAGCAGGGGTCTCAAACTCGCGGCTATTTGCGGTCTCCAAGCTATTTTGCGGCCCCCGCCTTAACATGAAAGTTTAATGTTACTGCAGCCCGCCAGTTTGTATGAATGACACTTTTTCATTGTCGCGCACGGAGCTGACCAACCAATCACAGTGGGGTATATGACTCTTGGGGGCGGGACAATGACAGGGCTTGAAAGCAGGACACCTGACAGCCCCCTCCCTCCCTGGACCACATTAAGGAGTTCCTTACTTTCCTTTTTAGAACGTATTTATTCGCTCGTAATTTTCTACATACATGCAGTCCGTGCTGAACTTTTCTCTGGGTCACACAGAACCGGAGGAAGGTTAAGTTTTGGTTACGGTTACGGCGGCGCATCAAACGGTTTATGCACGGCTGTTACGGCAGCACAGCGCTCCCGCGGGAGTCAGGTCAGCTGAGGAGAATAAATGTCCCACACCTACATGCGTGACACCTAAGGGAGCTTGAACATTAAAGTGTGGGTGACATGGCCTATTTTAATAAGCCAATATATAGTAAATAGTCTCTATTTCATGTTGCGATTGTTTTTAATATTTTTCGAAAAAGAATAAATAACGAAAAACGCGATATAAACAACGAGGACGGCCGCCGGCTTCACGCATTCCGCCGAATTCGCGCCGCCCTGTTTGTGACGTAACGAAAGGCAGACAACATGGCTAGCACCGATAGCGAAGCACAGAGTGATGCTACCGTCTTCCAGCCAAGACCACTTAAATTTGTTTTTTTTATCGTCTTCTCACAACTGAGGTCGTGACCACGCTCAATAATGACGATGCCCGCATTATTGATCGCAAACTCTTCAGATTTGTTTGTGAAAGTTTAGCGTGTGTCCCCAGTTTTGGTCTCTAGGGGATCCGTCACGCTGACCACGTGGTACAGACAGAGCCAATCAGAGCCGTCGACGCATCCGAAAGCAACTAAAACGTCCCATCATTGGTCAATTAGGCCGGGTAGACGAGAGATAGCCGCGACCATAGAGGAAGCGATCCGCAGAGAAATATAGAAAATAAAGCTAAAATTCGCCGATTTAAGACAATTTTTTCATCCGGAAAGCGATTTGTCCATAGAGATCAGGTCTTTATTTCCAGGAAAGTACGTTCGGTTTGCTCAAAAACCCGGATTTCCGGGAATTCCCGGAAGACTTCCCCTTCCTCTTTTGTGCCAGCTTTTCGGTCACAGATTTTCTCTTTTTGTACTGGCTCCTGCCAGTGCTGGTACTGGGCGTTTCTGTTTTTCGGACGTGCGCTGAACTTGTTTTGTCCATTGTTTCAGCAGCGTTTCTTGTTTTGGGAATTTATACACAGATACACTTTCACTAGAAGTATTGCTACATCCAGCTGCCACACAACGACTTGGCATGTTGATGATTAACAGAGAATTAACGAGAATTAACGATGATTAACGAGAGAAACGAAGACTACCTGCTTTGTTTATCTGCTGTCCGAAGCGGAACTACGGAAGTCAATGCCTTTCGTGACGTCACAGGTCATATCGGGGTCACTTCCAGCCTGCGCTCTTAGCGGCAAATTCAAATCTCTGATTCCTTCGAAAGATGTCTATTATTCATATGCTTCGGATTTTTTTCGACGCGAACTATTGGTATCAATAGAATCAGCGTTTAAAGGGCTTTTTTATTTGACAAAGTTGTTCAAAGCATGGCATCCACACTTTAAACACACTCGAGCAAAAACAACATTAGTTTTAGACACACTGAAAATACGTGGGGAAAATGCAACGATAGACGTGCTTGAGATGAACCGGCACCTCGCCTGGATCTTTGGGGAGACCAGGCGGTGGGGGGGGGGGGGGGGGGGGGGCTGTGAGATGAAGGCGAATCTGCAGCAAGACTGAAGGACAACAGGAAGTTGGAGTTGTCCTTAACATTCAATTTAGTTTTAATATTCCTCTCCCCCTTAGTGTGATCTGTGTTGTTATATATTTTATGATTATTTTAATGTTTTGTAATGTATGTAGCCTTTTTTTTAAATAATTGGTATTTTTAATTATTTTAATTAATCACTCAACTACAAAAACCATCAGGACACATGTCCCATAATGCATTGTTTTGTAGTCATCTGGGCAGCTTTCAGTCAGCTCAGTACTAAATTTCCAGCTGTGTTCGGGTAGGTTTGCCCCTTGCTTCCACCCCTTTCTCGCGATATTTTTGTGATGATTGACAGGTGCTGTTCGAGCAAAAACAAAAATATACGTCTCACACCCAGTGATCTGCGCAGCGTTGAGTTCACCTGGGTGATCTCAAACACGCTTAACTTACTGTGCATCTTGGCTGCACCTATTTGGTGTCACAAAGATGAATTTCCATCCGTTTTCTTTACTATTTGTACTGTCATGACAGTGATGGTTCTGTCAGTTTACCTGTTGTTGCATCTTCAAAAGTGCAGAATAAAATGTGACACTGAATTTGAAACAGCACATTGTAATTTCTGCATCTATTATTAAAGTATTTAGAAGTAATACAGTGGAAATTTGTAGATTTGGTTAGCATGTTGATTTACGGTATGCGCCCCTAAATTTTCTGGTTGTGCCCCTAAAATTTTCAGTTAGGGGCCACTGTGCTCCTGGTGAAAAAAGTTAGTCTGGAGCCCTGAGTCTGATGATCTGTTCAGGGTGAAGCCGGCCTTTACCAAACAGTAGCCCCCGCAGCCCAGTGACCCCTAAAGGGATTTAATGGGTTCTGAAGATGGATGCATAGAAGTTGGATTTGCTCTATTTCACCAGTTTTGAATTATTTCTAACAGTATAGGTTTTATTTAGCTACTTCAGCCTTAAAGGGCCTATATCATACTATTCTTAAGCCTTTAAGAGTAAACTATATCCATATATAGGATCATATTTTACCTTTGGCACACTAAAGAACAACTTTTTAAATGAAATATTAGTTATTATTGCAGCTCATTTCCTCGCCGGAGAGAAGACAACACTATCTCTGAGGCTCCGCCTTTTGGTCCGTGTGGGTGTCGCCCATTCAGTGACATCAACCTAGAGTCGGCCTCAGCAGCGTGTCTGCGTTTCGCCCAGGAAAACAACATCCAAACCTTTGCAAAGATGGATGTGTGTTGTGGAACCTTACCAAAGTGTTCATGCTGATCACTGCTAGCTGCATGGAGAAAGTGTGTTAGCCTGGGGGCGGAGCTTGTAGTGCAGACTTCCTGGAAGGGGCGGTTCTCACTTATCTATGTCACAATGTGAGAACCCATTCGTTTCAGTGGGTTGGGAGGGGCTGGTGCTCAGAGAGCAGAATATTAGAGGAATACTCAGAAATGCGTGAACGGAACAAAATATCGCTTTGGGGTTGTTCCTTAAAGCTTAAAAAGTTGATTTTTCATGATATAGACCCTTTAAAGTCCCACTTTGATCATCTTTTCATCTATTGTAAAAGGGTTCTCGGTGGTCTTTTAATTATTATTCTAACAAATTTAGCCCAAATCAAAAAACCTTAATCATTTTCCAGGATGTAATTTCTGCAAAGCAACAGGAGTTCATTAGGATTTTGCCTCCAAGTTGTGGGTGGAGTTAGCCTTACCCCCTTCCCAGCATTCATCTGTTTACCTGCTCTCCTGCTAGCTTAGAGCTCAACACCCCTAACTTAGCATTACTGGTGCACCAAAAATGGCGAGCAAAGTTGGAGGTATCCAGCCGTACGGTTCTGATCCAGATTCCAGCTCAGACGAGGAAACAAAGACATTCGTGGATCTATTTGTCTGTAAGTGGATGCATCAGAATGGAGAAGCAGGGAGCTTGTGGCCCACCCAGCACATTTTCATGTCACAAAGATTATCCTTTTCAAATGGCATTTCATCTGCTCCTGATTCACCGAGATTTGAATGAAGGAAAAACTCAGAAATGCAATTTTAATGTTTTTTATTATCAGAAAAAAGTCACAAGAACATGTTCAATAACACCATTTTCATTGGTGTTGTCTTTTGGTAACTTATAAGTTACTAAACTTGTAAGTTACTTATAAGTTTTATGAAAGTATAATCTTTTTTTTTTTATACTTTATTAACTTTTCAAAGCACCCGGAGCCACAACCCGTTTTGACATCATTATATATATTATGCATGTATATATTATATCAAGGGTCCTCATTACGTCGATCTTCAAGGACATGAGTGTAGATCGCGGCCAGAAAAGATTAAAAAAAAAAAAGTACTTCTTAAAAATCCACCAGCCAATCAAAATCCTCACTGAGAAATACGGGACTTGATTGACATGTAGATTGGCCAATCGGACATCCTCTGCAACATACATCACTGCAAATGCACATTGTGTTCTTTAAAGGATGATACCGCGGCAGCTGAAGTTATGGTCTGATCACTGCATGGAGCGATGTGTTTGTCAATGCATGGTAGACACTGAGAACGTGGAGAGATCAGGTTTATTATTTTGGAGAGTTCTACTTGGTAATCATGTTTCCATGTTTGAGTTCATAAAATGATCCCAGGGAAAGTCTCTGCTTCAATTCCAGCAGTGAAAGCTGCGTCTCAATCTGACGCCAGTGTTTCCATCTCTGACTGAGTTTGAAGCCAAAGCCCCTCCTCCGCCTCTCTACCTGCTTTTCCTCTCTACCTGTTCACCTGTTCACATCCTCTGCAGCTGAGGGTTGTTTCCGCCGCGCTCCTCAGTGTGTCCTACACAGAGAGCGCTAAATACGGTCATCATAGCAGCAGGTTGACACGATAGTCGGGGCGCTCCAGCGAAGCACACGGATGAAAGAGCCGGACGCAGGTTGTAGTGGGGATAGACCGGGTTAAGCAAATGAATGGAAGAAGGCGGCTCGCTGAAGAAATATTCAATAGTGTACACATTTTATTATTAGTCTGAACTATCTTTTATTTAGAAAAATCTTTTATTTTGCTAAATCAGTCCAGTACGAAAAAAAAACATCCACAAAAGATGTGTTGGGTGGTTTTTGGCTGGGTCTGGCGGTTTTCAGATGACTTTTGGGCTGGAAAACTGTGAGTCTATCTGGCAACACTGGCGCAAATTTATTGAAGCCGCCCCGGGTGTGTCCTCCTGCTATCAGCTCTGCAGTTCTTGCCCGATAAATACCAGCTCATTAAGGAAGCTGTTTTTTACGTGGCACGCGCTTCGTATGGAGCCAGCAGTGCCTTTGAAATGCCATGAAAAATGAACAAACTGAAATAAAATTTAATTTTTGTAAAATACTCATTATTTTCCAAAGTCACAGGGAGCCACAACAGAAGGATGAAAGAGCCACATGTGGCTCCGGAGCCATGGGTTGTCGACCCCTGGTCCAGGGAAAAAGATTTATGAAAAATTGAGCAGAGCTCCGTAGCAACATTTTGCCAAAATCTGGAGATGAACTGACACTGCCAAACACAGTGATAGTAAGATCCAACAGCGTTTTTACATTTTATACAGAGAGGTGAACGCTGTGGTTGAATCCTATGTAAAACCTCTGGTGTATATTAAGTCCTGTGTAAAATTCGATACTGGTTTTCCCTAAGTTTGTTGCATGTAAATGTTTTTTGTGCAGACACAAAAGCCTTTGACCGAGTTTCAACATCAAGGTCAATTCCCAAATCCGTCTCCCAACGATACTTAGATCTCTCACTTGTTAGAGGGTTCAGTGCCATTAATTGTGCATAACAGAGAGAAAGAATTTTTTTCTTGGTGGTGGCATTTTCATTAAATTTCAGAAAGAAAACTTTCTAGTGGGTGGAGGATTGGTTGGTCACCTGGGAAAGAGAGGGAGGTCCGAACAAAGTGTCTCACCTGTAGGAAACCTTAAAAATCTTGGCGTGATATTCTAAATCTATCTTGAATTTGTCCAAAAGACAGAAAAACACCTTTTTCGAAAAAGTTGCAGACAAGTTTTAAACCCTTATCATGCCATTTGTTAAATATCCCAAAATCTAAGCCCGGGGAGAATGCTACGTTTTTAATAAGAGGCTGCATCACAGTGGAAAAGTTTTTCGACCCGTTTGATTCCTGATGCTGTTCCAAATTCTAAGTGTAACAATAAGAATAGTGTTGTTCTTTATCCCCACTGGAAGTTTAGTTGGATCTAAGGATAATAGACTCAGTAGTGAGAAAGGCTCATACAACAACTGTCTACATGCGGTTCAGATTGATGCAAAAATGAGTGTAACCATTCTGATATAATGTGTAAATGACAGGCCCAGTACTGAAGGTTAGGCAATGCCTGACCACCCTGACCAACTGGAAGCTGCAAAATCGTTATCTTAAGCCTAGATTTCTTTCCATGCCATATAAATTTGGACTAAAATCTTTCAACCTCAGCAAAAGTGTTTTTGTTAATCTTGAATGGCAACATTTGCATGGGGTAGAGTAACCTGGGAAGGATGTTCATTTTTATCAAGCTTATCCTGCCAATTAATCATAGGGGGAGGTCAAACCACCTAGTTAGGCCACTCCTAGCTGATTGCAAGACCATCTTAAAGTTTAATTTATACAACTCTGAGGTGTTTGCAGATATTTTAAACCTAAGTATGAAAACCCTTCATATGACCACCTAAAAGGAAAATTAGTAGGAGGGTTCCTTCCCAACCGATGGCCCCCCAGTGGTAAGGTTTCAGATTTGTCAAAATTAATTTTTGTACCCTGAAATTTGGCTGAATTGCTTAATAATATGAAGTAGAATTGGAATAGACTTCTCTGTTTTTGTTATAAATAACAACACATCATCTGCATAGATAGAAATTTTGTATTCACTTTTGTTCAGTTTGATTCCAGATATCCCTGGATGGGTCCTTATAGCCTCCGCCAGAGGCTCCATAGCAAGTGCAAATAATAGGGGAGAGAGGGGGCAACCCTGGCGAGTTCCTCTGCCCAGAGGGAAACCATCAGATATTGACCTGTTCACCAAGATCCTTGCAGCGGGGGCACTATATAATAATTTAAACCACCTAGAAAATTCAGGGCCCATCTCAAACCTATGCATTACACTGAATAGGTACCGCCACTCCACCCGATCAAATGCCTTCCCAGCATCTAATAAGATTGTAAGGGCTTTGGAGTTATTACTTTGTGAGAATTGAATAATATTTAAGAGTCGACTTACATTGGAGTGGGAGTACCTGCCCTTAACAAAGCCCGTCAGGTCAGGCTTCACCAAAATCGGCAACACCCCCAGTAAGCTGATAGGTCTATAAGATGTACACAAGTATAATCTTTTAATATTGGAGCTGTTGTTGTCTCTGGACAACAGTTTTACTTGGAAAATAAAGGGATTTTCAGCAGCAGGAAGCACTTGCTCTACACGCAGTAATATTGACAGAAATGCAAACATTTGTTCAAAATCGTGGTTGTTTGTAAGAATATCAAACACACAATGCATTAAAAAAATTGTAAAGCAAGAATATAGTTAATAACGTACAGTAAACTATTCTTAAACAGAATACGTAGATGGACAGTAAATAAAAGCTACGTTGAAAGCTATATTTTGGCGATTGAAAATAATTCTTTTGAGCTGCTTTTGCTGATGGCTGGTTTTATCTGCTCATCTTAAATGCCGTGACTTTCAGATCTTAAATCAGACGTTCTGCCTGTTTAAAGTTTCACGTTGATTTCAGCTCTAAATTCACCGGAAATCTTTTGACATACTGCAGCCTTGTTGGAGATTATCATCATTCCCTCCTCCTTTCTTCTCGTTTCCTAGAAAAGCAGAAGCATGTCCGGCGTTCAGATCCGGAAGTACCAGGAGGAGGACGCGGAGAGCGTGAAGGAGGTGTTCACGTTGGGCATGAGCGAGCACATCCCCTCCTCCTTTGTGCACGTACTCAAACAGCCTCTGACCCAGATGGTGCTGATGTGCACCTTCTGCGCGCTGATAACCAGCTCCAAGTCCTTCCTGCTGCCCGTCCTGGCCGTCACCCTCCTGCTGGCGGGGGCCCGGCTGGGCATCGTCTACATGTTCAACAGGTACATCGAGGCCACGCTCAGCAGCGACCTCCGGGACGTGACCAGCAGCTACCTGAGGAGCCCGGACTCCTGCTTCTGGGTGGCTGAAAGCGAGGGCCGGGTGGTGGGCACGGTGGCCTGTCTGCCTGCAGAGAACGCGACCGGCTGCTTGGAGCTGAAGCGCATGTCGGTGCGGCGCAGTCACCGCGGACGGGGCATCGCTAAGGCTCTGTGCAGGACGGTGGAAGACTTCACCCGGGACAGGGGTTACTCCGCTGTGGTCCTCCACACCTCCATGGTAGCAACAGATGCCCAGAAACTGTACGAGCACATGGGCTTCAAAAGGATCAGGGAGTTTGTTGTGCCTGAAGCTGCTGCCAAAATCCTGAACTTCATGCTGTACGAGTACAGACTGGATGTGTGTGAGGATGGGGGGTTTCGTTTTTAAAACGAATTTAAATGAATCGACCTGTTTCATGAAATGTTTCTGTTATTTTTTCACCATTACCTCTAGCGTCAGATGTGGCTTTCCTCTATTGAATTTCAGCCTTCACCCCAGCCGGAGCTTTCAGGTCACCATCACTTCAACTTCATGTTACACGGGAACTAGACTGCAGGAAAACTGGACATGCTGCTTGCATAGAGTTAAAGTAATCTGGTCTGGACGTGACATATGCATGAATGAGTTTTTCAGCATCACTTGTATTTATTCATTCATTCATTTTCTATTCCGTTTTTCCCTTTCGGGTCACAGGGCTGCCGGAGCCTATGCCGGCAACTTGTGGGTGAAGGCAGGGGACGCCCTGGACAGGTCGCCAGTCTGTCGCAGGGTAGAATGTCCTCAATCACACACACATTCACTCTCACACACACACCCAGTGGCGGTTCTACACCAACTTACTCCCTGGGCGAGTAACCCCACTAGCCCCCCCCGCACACATACAAAATTTGACAGCATCCTGTTGTGTTCCCTATCTTCTATTTAGCCATTTTACACAAAAAAATGCATGAATTTTCTAGACTCGTATTACAGGGGGGTCAAACTCAGTCACACAGGGGGCCTAAGTAAAAAACACGCTTAAGGTTTTGGGCCGAAGAAGATAAACATTTACTGAACACACTAAAGCTAAACTTTTAAACCTTTTAAACTGAACTTTTTGAACATAAATAGGAATAAAAACAGTAACACAAGTTAAACCCTAAATAACTCCTACTATTTTTCTCTCCATAGAAATATATTCTGTCAAAATTATACAAATATGAACATGCTGCAGGACAAAACAAAGAAAGCCTGGAAATATTAATAGGAAATGACAAATCAAATAATTCTGTTTTTTTTGCTCTTATCATTTTTTTTTAGAGCTGGACTCCTGCTTCATTTTTAGCAATAATTTCTTAATGTGTGACGTCCTGTGTGTGTCTTTGTGAAACATATCAGAGGGATTAGATCTAAAAAAATAAAATTTATTGTGATTAATATGTTTAGGTCTTATAAAACATTAAAGACTAAATCATAGAACTCATCAGTGGGATTACTCCAAAAATATTTGGCATTTCCCTAAATTTGTGCAACACCAACAGTAGAAATCCTCCAAAAAAAACCTTAATCCATAAAAACTGGTCTGCGCTCATCCCCCCTCCCCTTCCCTCTCACACACGCGGCTCCGTCTCTCTGACGACAGCGCGCAGCTGCGGCTCAGAGTTGATTGTCAGATAGAAAAAGACTCCCAATTACCTGTTAGTGTGAGTTGCGCTCCCCTCTCGAGTTTTTTGACTTATGTTCCAAAGACTACCTCAAAGAGGTGTGGCCGCAAGCGTTTGCAGCAGAGGGCGGTGATCACGTGCGCGTCGGGTCTGCTGTGTTGGAGCAAGGCATTCTGGGAAATAATCCCCATTGCCTGCTCTTGTCGAAATTGGGTTGAGCACGGGTGTTTGTTCTGCCTAATTCCTTTTCATGTGCCTGTTTTACGTTGTTTCACTCTGAGTTATTTCATCCTTTATTTATTTATTTATTTTTTTGCACCATAAGTGTGAAGAGTAAATAGGAGGAAGACATTCTTAAGGGTCTGATGTGTCAAAGAAAAGTGTTGAGTGTCGGCAGCTGAAGCAACTTCAAATTTAAAGCTCCAAGGTACCTCTTTGAAAATAGTAAGTAGGTAGCACATTGTGTGTAACGCATAGGGGGCGGCATAGGGCACGACAAATGCCGCCCTGGGCGACCGCCCACCTCGCCCATATCAAAAACCGCCACTGCACACACCTATGGACAATTTAGAATTGCCAATTAACCTATGAAGCATGTTTTTGGAGCCGGAGACCCCGGAGAGAACCCACGCATACACGGGGAGGACATGCAAACTCCACACAGAAAGGCCCCCCATTGATGTTGTGTTTTTCATGTCCCCCCCCCCCCAAGTTAAACCGGGGGCCGTCTTGCTGTGAGGCAAGAGCGCTAATCACTGCGCCACCGTGCAGCCCGCATCACTTTTAGATAATGTTTTTTTAATTTCATGTAATCACTTTAAGATAATACATTTCTGATCTGAGCTATATTGCACTGGTGAAAAAATGCGGTTTTACACGCCTGAGATGTATGAGCCTTAAATGATAAATCCTGGTCAAATAAAACCCATAGGTTTCTAACTGAGGAATTGGAAGTTATACTTACGCCATCTAGGGAGAGTAACAGATCAGACAGAGCATCTCTGAGGTTTGAAAATCAAGTTTTTCTATATTATTTACTTCATAAAATAAGATGTCTATTTTAAAAATATTAATGCAAATCATTTTTATGAATGTGACTTTCAAGATAATGTATACGCTTGTGATATAAACAATATTGAAACTCAGAAACATCATTTAATAATTGTATTTTGGCAGGATTGATATGATTGCCTTTCAACATTATTTATTCAGATTCATATCCATTTATGTAAACTAATTATAGCCTTTTTCTTTTTTGTTGTTGTTTTTTTTACTTAATCGAATTACGTTGGGTTTTTTGATGCATTTGACTACTGTTGTTTGCTGCTTTGTCTTTGAGGTTTTTTCTGGGGGTGGGGTTATAGTTGTCACATACCTTTTGATTTTAATTGAAGCATGTTATTGTGACTTTGAAAGTGTCAGTAAAGGAAAACTAAATTTAATATTCAGTCAAACTTTGAACACATTTGAGTGTAATATAAAGAGACCTGTAGAACTTATACAGTTTTTACTCAAAAAAACCAAACAAGATAGTCCATCTTGTTTAAATCAATAAAGTTACATGAAATTTTAAAAATGGTCTCTTAGTTAGAAGTAATACATTTAAAGTTTCTAAATCTTCTAATTCCATCCATTTTCAGAACCCACTAAATCCCTTTTGAGGACACTGGGTTGCTGGAGCTTATCCCAGCTATTATTGGGTGAAGGAGGGGTTCACCCTGAACAGGTCATCAGACTGTTTCAGGACCACCCAGTAACACCTATGGACATTTAAGAGACACCTATCAATCTATAGCATGTGTTAGCATCAAGCATGTGTTTAAATTGTGGGAGGAAACGGAAGTTCCCAGAGAAAACTATTGACTGTATAAGAAATTTGGACTGAGTGGCCCCTCCCTCCTTGTGTTCCAAATGGGAATTACCCGCTGGTTCCAAGAAGTCAAAATCCCAGACTTCTATAGAGAAATAAACAGTTGTTTCTTGGTCATTCTATTGGTCAGAATAACCGTTCTTACTTTGAGATTTTTTTTTTAACATATTCTTGATAATCCTAAATAAGGCTTTTTCTATGGGTGCTGTTAGATTTGCTCAGTCCAGTTCTAGTATACAGTCAATGGAGAAAACCCACGCATGCATGAAGAGAACATGCAAACTCCACACAAAAAGAATGCAGCTAGGATTTGAACCGGAGACTTCTCGTGTTGAGACAAGAGCACTAACCACTATGCCACCATGCAGATGCAATAGTGTAATTGTTTATAATGGGTTCCCATTAATGCTTCTGTTTTAATGATTCCCTGTTTTAAACAGAAAGTCACCTGTTGACTAACATGTACATGTTAGTTAATGTAACAATGATAAAACTCCAGCAGCTTATTGCCTCTTTTTGTTATTCTACCACCTCCTATTTTTTTTATCCTAACCCTAACCCTAACCCTCCTTCAACCCCTTTTTTGGAACCTTATCCCCCATCTCCAACATCCCATTCGCTTCTTCTTTCTTCTCTTTTCTGCATGGTCCAACAGGAAATGTATGCCAACATAGGTATAAAGTCTAGCTTCAAACACAAAAGCGGTTTATGTAAATGTACACCTCATGTGTCTGGATATTCATAACCCCCCATTATAGCAGTAAAAACCGGTCCAACACAAGCGCCCGCCTTCAGCTTTCGTTTGCTTTCCTGTGAGAAACCATATTCCTGTCCATCTGTGTTTATTAGATTCTGATTTGCTGAATCTGAAGAGCAACAGGCTTTCCTTTCTCTATAATGCCAGGTTGCTTCTCCCTGATGCCTACTGTAGGTTGTGGGATCCTCTGCATTTCTGAAGCCCCCCTCCCCTTACTGTTTGCTGAACACAAACTTTGCTGCTCTTTTTTTGTATCATGGAGCAAAAAGTATCAGAGTGGCCCCAGACTGAGTGGAACCCCCCCCCCCCCCCCCCCCCCCCCCCCCCCTGGCGTGAAACAGGAATTACCTGCTGGTTCCAAGAAGCCAAAATCCCATAGACTTCCATAGAGAAATATACAGCTATGGGGGCCTGCTTTGCCACTTAGCTGTGGTGGGGCGGGTCCCCCGCCTGTGATGCTGCATTTGGCTGGTTATGGAGCTGTTCACAGAGAGGGTGGTTCCAATTATCATTAGTATTTCCAATAACAAACATTCTGTTTTTAAGCTCAGCCTATTTTCTCATTGTCTTTCCCCATCATTTAGGGGGTGGGAGGTGTGAAATGGGTGGTGGGTTGAGTGTAGATATGGGGAAGGGGCTCTTTTAATTTTCGTTCTTGTTTTTATATTATTTTGTTTTAATTTAAAGCAGTTTGTGTTATGCTTTCATAGCAAAAGGCCTATATAAATAAAGTTTGATTAGATTTGATTCTTTTAGTCATATTAACCATTCTTTCTCTTATACCTTTCTAACATGTTCTTGCTAACCCCAATTTTTTCATGATGTATATCTGTGTTATTAAGTTAAAATCTGGCAAATCAGATACCTCAATAAAACTATGTGGTCTCACGGTAAATGTTTGCAACTTTTGATTGACAGATTTCATGTAGCCCACTTTCAAGTGTTAGGGGTGTGGACTTCCAGCAAGCTCACTCCTGACTGGTAGGAGTGGTTGCCATAGAAACAATAGAAACCATGACTCAGATCACTCGGACCAATCACTGCTTACAGATGATTTCTGGTTCCAATATGGCAGCGTTTCATTTGGTTTGAGCCGTAAGTAGAGCACTTTTAATCGGTAACGTCATACTCACTCCAGTTCTAATATACAGACAATGATTCATAGAGGATGGGAATATTCTGCATACCTCTTTTACGTGTTTGGTTTAATGCCTGTTTTACAAATGACCCCTTACTCCCCAGCGCTGAAAAAAGATGACTGTGCAGAAAAGGGAATGGGGGGTTTAAAAGCTCTATCTATTCATTTTGTCAATAAAGGACTAAATCCCAGCTCTGTGCCCCCCAGCCCGGCTAGTGCACACTCAGAGGGGCAGAACCAGACTAAATGATTTTAAATTAGCCTCTTCTCCTGGTGGTGCTAGATGGCCGTCTGTGTTAGCATTAGCACGTCAGCAAGGACTGAAGCAAATTCAATATGTTCCTCACCCGGTTCTGCAGTGGAGAAGGACAGTGGTAAAACCTGTGTTTAGAGCTGCAGGTTTTAGGACCCAGCAGCGCTGTCCTCAAATAGCAGGTGCAGACAGAAGCAGAAGGCAGTGCTGCTGCTAGGCTCATGCACTCACATCACACCCAGACTGGCTCTTTTTCTCATCTTTGCACCATTGTAAGCCTCTAATTCATTGATCAGAGGGTTGAGGCAACACCCCCACCTTCCAGATCTTACAGCTGAAGTCCGTAAGGGGGGGTTGTCAGCTGCTGAGAGGAGGGACAGGGGCTCAGAAAAGGGATGGTGCGATCCTGTAAGGAGACAGCACATAGGGACAGTCCTTCTCTTCTCGCCCCTCTGCTGTCTCAGTTTGTCTGATCTCTGAGACCTTCTATTTTCCTGATGAGCCCTTATTCAGAAACATTTAGTCTTCAAAGTTATGGCCTTCTTTCTCCACATCCTACATTCACTTTCAGGCCAACACAGATCTTTGGAGCTTTTTAAAGAAGGACAAACTGGTGAAGGTTTAGTTACCAGCGACACAGGGTCAGTCACCTTTGGATTTTGTTTCAGTTACATGAAGTCTGACGGTGCTTTGTAAGAGCAGGGCGGCTCTGAATAATTCAGCGCCTCATCAGGTCTGGCAGCACGTGGCACACAGGCAGTGGCGGTTCTACACTATATTACTTCCTGGGCGAGTACCTCCACCAGCGCCCCCCCCGGCACACATACAAAGTTTGACAGCATCCTTTTGTGTTCCCTATCTTTTATTCCTTTTTTTTTTTAAACAAAGATATGTATAAAAACAAACAGGAACATTAATCAAGAGTAATTCAAGGTAAAACCTTAAAATAATCTCATTTTGCTCTCCATAAAAATATATTCTGTCAAAATTATACAAGTATGAAGATGTTGCAGAACAAACCAAAGACTGGAAATATTAATAATAAGAAATTACAAATCATGTCTCTCCGTTTTCTTTGCTCTTTGCTCTGAGTGATCCAACAGCAGCAATGATCCAGGTGTTGCGTAATGAAGGCTGCGCTCCTCTGTCTGCTCCCACCACCCCTCTCCTCCCCTTCCCTCCTTCTGACAAACGCGGCTCCGTCTCTGTGACAGAAGCGGGCAGCTGCGGCCTCGAGAAGATTGTTAGACTGAAAAAAAGATTATTAACTGTTAGTGTGATTTACCCAACCACCGGTGAGTTGCGCACCCCACCCCCCTCTCGAATGTTTTGATTTGGTATGTTCCAAAGACGTGCACGTTGGGTCTGCTGTGCCGGAGCGGGAATTGTGGGAAATAAACCCCAATGCCTGGTTGAAAATTGGGTTGAGCACGGGGTTTTCTTCTGCCTAATTCCTTTTCATGTGGCTGTTTGATGTTGTTTCATTCTTGAGCCATTTCTTCCTTTTTTATTTTTATTTTTTTGCACCATAAGTGTGGAGGGGGGAAAGGATGAAGACATAGGTTCGATGTTCAGTGTGGAACGTGCCAGAAAAATGAGGGCGCGACATGCAGGCCGCCATAGATCTGCCAAAACAAGAGCTGTGGCACCACATCGATTAATCTCATGACCTAACATATTACTCTTCGGGTACGGACAATTCTGCCCCTTACAGGGTGCTGCCCTGCTTCAACGCCCACTTCGCCCATATCAAAAACCGCCACTGCTCACAGGGAAAACCAGGACATAGACCGTTCCCTAACCCAGTGTTTTTCAACCTTTTTTGAGCCACGGCACACTTTAACCTTGACAAAAATCCCGCGGCACACCAGCATACAAAAAAAAAAAAAAAAGCAAAAACGCAGTCTGTATTGATCGACAGCCGCCCCCCCCGCAATCTCACGTGCATTTTCGTGATAATTGTGGCAGAAAAAGATGGAAGTTGCAGCTGTTTTTTCTAAAAGATAAAATAAAAGATATGTTAGAAAATTAAAAATCTGTTAGTTCTTTGTGGTTTCAAGACGTATAACAAAGAAGACTCATTGTACACTCAGACGCTGTTCCTTTAAGCCAATGCATCATGGGAGATGTAGTGTAAAATCGGACGCTACAGGACGCTAAAGGGCAGAAAGATTAGCGTCTCTGAGCTTCATTGTATTGTTCACATGTTCCACGGTCTGATACCGGATTCTGTGGAAAGCTACACCGCTAAAGACAAGCTTTAGCTGGTATTTTTGTTAGAACTGAGCGACTTTTTGAGCTAAAACGGAACAAGGAAGTTGAGTCTTTAACCACTTCTGATTGGTCAGACTGATGACATGTGATTAAGCCTTCAAGAATGATTGGTGGAGACAGTTAAAGGGGAGGGGAGGGACTTTTCCGCAAACACCTTTAGTTGTAGCTAAAGCGCGGTATCGTCATTCTTATCAAAATGTCTTTAATAGAATCAAATAAACACAAAGAAATTTTTTTATGATCTTTTATATTCCTAACTACTCAGTGTTTTATCAGGGGCCTGTTTGGATGAAAAAACAGCTGATTTCCTGGAGATGGGAAATGTTTTTAGATCAGTGAATGAGGGCAATTTCCCACGGCACACTTGACCATCTCCCACGGCACACTAGTGTGCTGCGGCACACTGGTTGAAAAACACTGCCCTAACCATCTCAGGACTCAAATGATGACTCTGCTGGAGGGACGTTTGTGTTTACTCCCAGGCTGTGAAGAGTGTTTGCTCTTTTCCATGTTTCTTCTTTGTTAGAATTTTAAAATCAAACTAATTCAAATGTTTCACACAGAGGACACAAATGAATAGTTAGTGCAATTTTAACATAAAGGGTATTGGTAAATACACTGACCAAAAATATAAACGCAACACTTTTGTTATTGCTCCCATTTTTTATGGTATGAACTCAAAGATGGGAAACATTTTCCACATACACAAAATAACCAGTTCTCTGGAATATTGTTCACAAATCTGTCTAAATCTGTGATAGTGAGCAATTCTCTTTTACCAAGACAATCCATCCCACCTCACAGGTGTGCCATATCAAGATGCTGATTAGACAGCATGATTATTGCACAGGTGTGCCTTAGACTGGCCACAAGAAAAGGCCACTCTCAAATCTTCAGTTGTATCACACAGCACAATGCCACAGTTGTCGCAAGTATTGAGGGAGCGTGCAATTGGCATGCTGATAGCAGGAATGTCCACCAGAGCTGTTGCTAGGGAATTGAATGTCCATTTCACATCTTTGAGTTCATACCATAAAAAATGGGAGCAATAACAAAAGTGTTCTTGTTCTTGATAATCATAATTTTTTTTTCATGATCATTTTTCTGCAGTGCAAGTTCTTCAAGTTTAAATTATTAATTTTATTAGCACAATTATTCCTTTTAATAGTCAGGTTGAAATCAGGTCCAAGAAAATAGAGTTTTCTAGTAAGAGATTTTTCTTTCTTTGCTTCAACGCACGAAGAATTGTAAGACGTTCTAACATGTTTAAGAGCTCTAATCAGTTCAGTGTCTATCAATATATTACATTAAATGTTTTAACCTTTTGGATTTCAATTTTTAAAAGTTTTCTTGAGTCCTGATTTAATTATCTCAACTGAGAGTAGAACCAAGGAGCAAGAGTACTCTATTTAATGATTTTTTCTTAATTAACACTTGTGCTATCCTAGGCACTTTACCATTAGGAGTTAGTCATCTAAACCAGTGATTTTCAACCAGTGTGCCACAGCACACTAGGAGATGGTCAGGTGTGCCGTGGGACACATTCATCACAGACACATCTGACCCATTCACTGATCTTAAAACATTTACCATCTCCAGGAAATCAGCTCTTTGTTCATCCTGACAAAACACTGAGTAGTTAGGAATATGAAAGATCATAAAATACTTTTTTCCTTTGTGTTTATTTGATTCTATTAAAGACATTTGGATAAGAATGACGGTACTGCGATTTAGCCGTAACTTCAGCTGTTTTTGGAAAAGTACCGCCCCTTTAACTGTTTCTGCCAATCATTCTTGGAGGCTTAATCACACGTCATCAGTCTGACCAATCAGAAGAGGTTAAAGTCTTCACTTCCTTGTTACAATTCTGCTCATAAAGTCTCTCAGTTCCAACAAAAATGCCAGCTAAAGCTCTTCTTTAGTGGTGTAGCTTTCTACGGGATCCGGTATCAGACCGTGGAACAAGTGAACAAAACAATGAAGCTCAGAGAAGCAAGTCTGTCTGCGTTCGGCGGCTAATTGCACTACATCTCCCATGATGCATTGGGTTAAAGTGACAGCGTCTCAGCGTACAATCAGTCTTTCCTGTTAAACGTCTTGAAACCATAACGAACACACATCAAACTGTTTTTTAAATCTTCTGACTTAACTTCTATTACATTTTTTAGAAAAAACAGCTGCAACTTCCTGCTTTTTCTGCCACAATTATCACAAAATGCATGTGAGATTGCAGTTTCTCCTTTTTTTTATTTTTGAATGCTGGTGTGCCGCTGTTTGTCAAGGTTAAAGTGTGCCGTGGCCCAAAAAAGGTTAAAAAACACTGATCTAGACCCATTAGACAGAGCGCTGAACCTTTTTTCTTCAATGATTTGTGATCTTCATTGGTGTCCATGGATTACATGAAACCCTCTCCACCTTTATCCACCTTTGTCATGGTAGGGAGAACACGTCAGTGGTCATCTTAACTCCATAGTAGATGGCACAAGGGTTAAGTTCATTAGCAAGTTTCCACAAGAAGAGATGAGAAAATGGAAAAAAATGGAAAGAGATAAAAGTCAAATGTAGCCAGTGTTTTATTCTTGGCAGAACAGACCAGGAACAAGGGTTAGAATTAGGCTATTAAATACCAACAACATTTAGCCGTGGATGAACTTCAAATGTTAAATGTGCATCTTGCCTGCATGTAAATATGTGGGAATTACACCAGCCTTTATTTTGTCTGGACACGATTGGAAACGCAGATTCACATGATTATTTGCATGGTTTCTCAGAACTGCGTGGAGCAGCATTTCTCTGCCCCAAAGCCGCTCCTCTGTTCTGAGACACAGTTCTCCTGAGTCCGGCAGCTCGCTCATGCAGTGCAGCCGGTAGGACTACAGCCTGAAGCCTCCTCCGGACCGCACACTGTAACAAAGCAGCCTCCCCTGGCTGCTCTGCTCAGAGACATGGGTCCCTCATGCAGAGCAGCTGGCCGGTCCTGTTCGCGTTCCAAAGCCCTCTCTGGAGCGCCACCCCATCTACACATGATGTAAAAACCAGAGCATAATGACCCACAATCGGAATAACCTGTTTATATGCTCCATGATCATATCAACAATCGGCGTAATGGACCTATCTCGATTGGAAAGAAATTTTGACTCGAATGGTTCTGATCGGGGCAGAGTATCCCAAAACGATGTGTTTACATAACACATTTTATTCTGATCAGGCATTTATTCCAATTACTTTTGTCCATGTAACCACAGCTACTGTGGATTATCACTTTTTAATCCACACCCTGCAGCCAATCAGAATCAAGTATTCACCCGGACCATGGTATAATTGAAGGTAATAGACAGTTAATAGCCTTTAATTGTAGTAAGGACTGGTTAAGGTCAGGTCTTAGTATATTTTTTTCTTTAAGTTAAAAAAAACACTCTACCTTTCATTTTTTTTGTGAACAATTTTTATTGCACCATTTCAGAAAACAGTACAAAACAATACTTGAGTGATCAAATAACCCTCCCCTTCCCTCCCAAGGCGGCAGCCCCCCAGGGGTTCCCCAAAACAACCATTAATACAAAATAATCAACAATGTGTTAGGCACACACCTGCAAAATAATAATATTAAACTGACGGGTAGAACCAAATAAACAATATAAAATAAACAAATGACCAATAATTAGGTGTTCACCTTCTAAGGATTCTGATTTTTAACTGCACCCCCGCCTCTGACCACATGTCCAAAGTCAAGGATTGTGCTCTGTTTATCCTGGCAGTGGATAGTTCCAACAATACAATGTCATGGAAGTATGTCAACCATTTCCTGGTGCAGAGATCATGAGGTGGCAGCCATCTTTGGGCTAACAGTTTTTTAGCTGCTGTAAGACCCGCCAGCAATAATCGCTGTTGCCGCTTATTTAGTCCGAGCTGAGAGTCATCATTGAGAAGTAGCACAATAGGGTCACATGGAATACTTTTACCAATTAACTCAGAAAGTATCTTCGATATTCAACTCCAAAATTCCTGAACAGGGGGACAGTCCCACATCACATGCTTAAAACTACCAAAAGAATTAAGTGAACACAAATTACAATTTGGGCTGTGAACCCGTCCCATACGGAACATTGTAGCAGGGGTGTAATAAAGTCTATGGCAAAACTTAAAATGTATAAGCTGATGGTTTGAGTTTTTGGAAGAATTACAGATATTGTTCCATACTTTCTTCCAAAGTATATCATTGTCATCCAGACCCAAGTCTCTCCTCCATGCACTGAACACCAATAACTTTTTCTGTTGACTAGACATTAATTTGGAATATAATCCAGACACCAGCTTTCTAGTAGGATGAGAGTTTATCCAATCCATGAATGGGTGAAGGGGGGGTTTAGTCTTCAATGAGACCTTATGTGACGTAAGTGCGGATCTAACTTGTAGGTAAAAGAAAAAGGATGTGTTGGGAACATCATAGAGGTTACGTAAGTGTTGAAAACTAAGCATGCCTTCATTGTTAAATAAATCTACAATCTTAGAAATACCTTTGGACATCCATGGTTTATACTCTAAAGGTTTGTTTGCAACCAGAATATTTAGGTTATGCCACAAGGGGGAGTCGCAATGCCAGTTTGTATTTCCTTTCAAAATTCTTTCTACCAGTCTGAAGTTATTGATCATATTAGTAATGATGGGTCCAAAGTGTGTCATGCAGTAATTTATTTTAACTCCTGAGAACAAAATGTCTTCCAGCCTTCTGGGATAAGTTATATGTTTCTCAAGACCTAACCAAGAGGTTGATTGGCTTCTACCAAGCCAGGTCCTGATAGGATACAGTTGAAAAGCCAGATGGTAGATTTTAAAATTAGGGAGAGAGAGTCCTCCTTGATCTTTAGGTCTTTGCAGCACAGAGAGTTTGAGTCTCGGCCGACCGTCACCCCATATGTATTTGCGCACCTCTCTATCAATTTTCCCCCAGAAGTCTGCCGACGGGGATATTGGGATCATCATGCTTAAGAAGTTGATTCGAGGGAGAACATTCATCTTGATTACAGATATTCTAGTTTGCAAAGAAGAGGGGAACTTTGTCCAAATGTTGAGATCATTAACAATCTCCTTAAAGGTTTTTGTATAATTATCTTTCACAATATTCTGAAGAGATGTTGTGATCTGTATTCCTAGATATTTCATGGTCCGTGATAATAAGATTGGGCTGGATATTGAAATACTTTGTGCTTCCTCGTTTAGTGGCATGAGAACAGATTTTGTCCAATTTATTTTATAACCTGAAGGTTGTTTAAACTCTACGAACAGACTCAGGAGAGAGGTGATAGATTGATCTATGTTTGTCAGATATATGAGAATGTCGTCTGCAAAAGCTGATATTATGTGAGAACTTGGTCCAATCAAAATGGGAGATATTACAGGGAACTGTCTTAAATATTGTGCCAGTGGTTCAAGCGAAAGGATAAACAGACTGGGGGACAGCCCACATCCTTGTCTTGTACCCCGAAAAATGCTAATGGGGGCTGAGTTTAAACCATTAGTGGTAACCATAGCGGAGGGGTTAGCATATAGCAGTTTAATCAATTGAATAAACTTTGTGCCGAGCTGAAATCTCTCTAGTACAGCCCATAAGTATTGCCATTCAAGTCTGTCAAACGCTTTTTCCGCATCGAGAGACAGAACAGCACACGGTTCATGTATCTGTTTAGATCCCTCGATTACATGCATCAAGCGACGTACATTGTCAGCAGCCTGGCGGCCCTTCATAAAACCTGTCTGATCAGGGTGGATGAGTTTATCCATGAAGCTTTCTAAATGAGTTGCTAGCACTTTGGAGTATAGCTTCATGTCAGCATTTATCAGAGATATAGGTCTATAGCTGGCACATTCTTGTGGATTCTTGCCTTTCTTGTGTATTAGTGTGATTAAAGCAACATTAGTATGCTCATGAAAGGCACCTTTCTCCACTGCTGCTTCTATTGCATTAAGCAAAATCGGCCCCAAAAGGTCCCAAAAGTGCAACAACACTTCCGGTGGGATTCCATCTGGGCCTGGGGATTTACCACCTGACATGTTCTTCAGTATGATTTTTAGTTCTTGTAAGGTTATTGGTCGACCCAAATCAGCTGCCTCATGCACTTGTAGAGAGGGCAGATCTAGCTCTTGTAAGAATTCACTGCATTTTCCAGAGTCAAAACTACCAGACGATGTGTAAAGATTTTCATAATACATTTGGAAAGCTTTGTTTATTCCCTGAGCGTCCGATATCAGACCCTTTGTGGGGGAATGTATTGAATTTATGGTGGCCTTGGCTTCACACTGTTTTAGTTTAAAGGCAAGGAGCTTGCTGGGTTTACTGCCATTACAATAATAATTCAATCTAGTTCTTTGTATTATAAACTCTGCTTGCCTCCTTAATAAATTGCTAAGTTCCTGTTTTGTGATGTGCAATTCCTCTTTAATTGTCTCTGAGTATCTATTTTTAAGAGCCATTTCCAAATGTAGGCATTTTTCTTCCAATGTTTTAATCCTAAGGTTTCTTTTCTTTGTCTGATATGAAGTGTAAGATATTGTGAAGTCGCGTATAAAACCCTTAGTCGCCATCCATATAAGCCTAGCATCAGTGACTGAGTCTTTGTTTTCCTTGAGGAATGTAGAAATTTTTGCCCTAAATTCTGTCTTGAAGGTTTCGTCAGAAAGAAGTGAGGTGTTGAAGCGCCAACGGGGGGATTTAACCAATCGAAAGCTCAGATTAATTCTCAAAATCAGTGGATTATGGTCAGCTAAGGTAGCTGGGAGCGTTTTAACTGTAACTGTACATTCCTTAAGACTTTGGGACAGCAGGAAGTAATCAATTCTTGAGAACGACTGGTGTCGTGCAGAGAAACATGTGTAGTCACGTGTGTCTGGATTGTGAAAACGCCAAATATCAATAAGGTTAAGATTGTCTATAATGTTGTTCAGCTCTGACGAAGCTTGTTGCTGCTCGTGTGAGAACGTAGCGGTGGATCTATCTAGTGTTAGGTCGCATACTGCATTCATATCCCCTCCAATAATCAACTTGTATTCTGAGAGAGTCAACAATTCCTGCATAACACTGGGGTAAAAGTTCTTCTCAAAAATTGTTGGGGCATATATTGCGACAAAGGCAATTTTTGTGTCATATATTGTCATGCAAACATATGTTAACCTCCCCAAATTATCACTATAGGTCTTTTCAATTTTTGTAGGAAGATTTCTTTTAAACACAATAATGACTCCTTTAGATTTAGAACTGCTGCTAGAGGAGGAGATCACTTTGTATTGTTTATTTTGTATTTTGGAGACATCCCCCTGTCTGAGGTGGGATTCTTGTATCAATACAACATCTGCTTTTTGTCGGTGCATGAGCTGTTGGCACTTTACCCTCTTAATATTATTGTTCAAACCCCGTACATTTAAACTTAATATGGTGAGCTCAACCATTGTCAAAAACTGTATTACGTAGTTCAGTGGGAGCCCCCCGTTCCCCTCCCCCCACCCTCCCCTTGCCGCCTCCCTCAAACCCCGGAATCTGTATTTCTGTGTAACGTGACAACCTCATAACACAAGTCGTGGAGAACTCCAGGACTCCTGCCCATCCCCATTAAAACTTAAATTGACCTCACATTAACAGTATAAAATATCCTAAGCATTACCAAATTTAACACAGAACTATATTCTAAATTGAACCGTGGGCCATTCAAATCAAACTTTATCAGTTTCTTGCCTCTTTAAATGTCGATGTCCAGCTTCGCAACACCTCCTCATCACGCCAGGTGGTGAGAGTTACAGGTTTTCTGATCATTCCTCCATCTGTTGAGATTCTCGCAGAAATCCTTCAGCTGCATCAGGGGTTGTGAAGGAGTGATGTTCCCCGTGTAGAGAGATCCTCAGGGTTGCAGGGTAAATCAGGAACGACATGATGCCCTTTTCGCGTAGCTTCTTCTGAATTCCGGAGGCCTTCCTGCGCTGGCTCGTCTGGGCGCTGTAGTCTGGGTAGAAGCGCAGCGTGTTACCGGCATGTTGGATCGGGCCATTCCTCGCCGCCGCGCGAGCCCCATTTAGAACTGCGGTGTGATCTGCATGTCGGAGCAAACGAAGAATCATGGTTTCTGGAAAATCCCCTCTAGGTTTAGCGCTGCGGACCCGATGGGCTCGTTCTATTTCGATGGTCTTGTTAGCAAGTGACGGTAGCCATTTGGGGAGGCTCTCCTGGAGAAACGCGACCACGTTCCCCCCCTCTGCATTGTTGGGAATTCCAGTGATCCTCACGTTGTTCCTCCGATTGTAATCTTCCAGTAAAGCAAGGTTGAGCTGCACTTTTTCAAGTCCGGATGTATTATCCAAAACTTGACGCTTCATGGTTCTCATCTCACTTTGCACATGCTCGGTCCGGGAACTCAGACCTCGCACATCCACCACCAGGGCATCCAGATCTTTCTGCATATTTGTAATCGAATGGTTGAGTTTCTCCACCGCATTGTCTAAAATTCGGGTCATCATGGCCTCCAACCGCTCTTGCTGGGCGGCTAAAGCCGAGGCTAAGGTCTCTTGTATGCTAGTGCTAGCCGTGTCGCCAGTTTCTTGTTGTTTTCTTTTGGCAGGAGGGTTTTTGACCGGCGACTCACTGGATTTCTTGCTGGTGGACATTTTGAACGGACTATAAACCAACAAAAGTCCGACTAGAGGTCCTAGATTCAAAAGTATTCAAAGTAATGGGGGATGAGGCGGAGGAGCGCTAGTACTCCACAGCCATCGTGTCCGCGGGTCACGTGACCACTCACACTCTACCTTTCATGAACTTTTCATCTGTTGTTTTCCTTTTTCTATGGCAGGGGTGGGCAAACTACGGCCCGCAGGCTGGATCCGGCCTGCCTCCATGTTTGGTCCAGCTGACTGAACAATATCAGAGATCCATGTTTTCTTTGTTTTGTTTTTATCTGGCCACACTATCAAGACGTGACATTTTCTTCCCCCCTTCTGCAGTCTGTTCTCCAACCTGAAAGCCTCTAAAATCCCTGTCAAACAGAACAGAAGACAGTCTTCCCTTTCTACGTCACAGTTCAACTTTCCCAGTTTAGCTCATTCTTTTAGAGCGATTATGCTGGTTTTTTTAAACAGCGCACCCTGTTCTGTTTCCTTATGGAGTCCTATACTGTTCATAATTAAATAAATAAATATTTAATTCAATAAATAAATATGGCCTCATGCAAATACACAATCAACCAATAAATCTGTCATAAATATATAAAAAGATCATGAAATGGTGAAAAAGCTGCACACTAATTTTAAATTAGCCATTATATTATTCAATATATTTCATTTTGCTTTAAAAACCTGTTCATTATTTTAAAACAGCATTTTAAATATTCATTTTTAATCATGTTGAATATTATTATTATTCTACGTCTTTTTTCAGAAGCTCGTATTTCAAAATCAATATTTTTCAAAGTAGCTTTGTTTTTATTTCATGTTGCTGTTTTTCCACAATGGCGTATTTATTTCATGAAGAGCTTTTTCAGGAGAATGTCTCTGTCTGTCAATCAAACTAGACAAGGCGGGGACACTTTTATGATTGGCTACTCCTTTACTCAGACATGAGCAACAGCACCCTGACAACATCGATGGAAGATGCTTCAGTGAACGTGACAGCGCAATGCACACCCCTCAACACTAGGGGGAGTATGCACCTCTGCACATCTACAGTGTTACAATAAATTGGGCAGTTTTGGTTCTAAAAATGGCTGTTGGAGTTCCACTAAGCTTCTATGACCTGGAGTTCCATAAACGCACCATGCCGCCTGTGGGAGGAGCTACCGCTAATGTTTTTTAGCCTGATAGCCACACGGAGCGGTGTCTGTGCCAATCTTAGTAACAATGCATGGGTGCACAATGCAGACGGAGAATGTTGAGAGATCAGGTTTATTTGTTTTGAATAGTTCCACATGATAACAATGTGTCCATGTTTGAGTTCATGACATCATCAGAGAGTCTCTGCTTCAGCTCCTGCAGTAAAACACATCTAAATTACTTGTAAATCAGAGCGCCCAGCAAGTGTGTGTGTGAGCGCAAGTTAAGGGTCTGTTGCTCAGTTCCCCGGAAAGTAATGATAAAAAAAAGGTTTCCTCCAAAGTACAGAGCCTGATTCTTGGGGTCAGCCCTGGCTGCAGAATTGCTCAATCAATCCCGGATCTTCGCTGCGTTTTCCGACCACGGTCAGAAACGTCATCGCAGGAAAGGTTCAACATTTTCCTGGGAGGGAAAAATAAAACCAGAGGACCTGATTATAATCATGGTCTCAATGAAAATAGAAAAATATCATAAGGTTCAGGAGGCTGAGCAGGTTTGTCCCGCTTTCTGCAGCTGCCTGGTCTGACTCTGTCGGTCCGCCAGCTCGCCTCTTCCCAGCCGACATGAGGCACGATGTGAGCTCTGTGAACGGCGTGAGAATGAGGAGTGTTTCAACGGACGACTTCATGTGGACGGCCGGAGCTCCTCTGTGGTTTGGTCCACACAAACCCTCAAACTACAAAAACAGAGTCTTCCATGTTTGCATCTTCTGCAGCAGACAGATTGTTTGTCTCTATTTGATCTCTAATGTCAGCAAAGCCGTGCAGATATCACTAAAACATGTCGTCTCTCTGACTGGGACACCACAGAGCGGGTATCGAGGAATATGAGTCGATTTCCATGGATGAGCCAATGAACGTTTAGATCCCGCCCACTTTCACTAATTGACAGACAGAGTCATTCTCCTGAAAAAGCTCTTCATGAAATAAATACGCCATTGTGAAAAACAGCAACATGAAATAAAAACAAAGCTACTTTGGAAAATATTGATTTTGAAATATGAGCTTCTGAAAAAAGACAGAATTATAATAATATTTAACATGATTAAAAATAAATATTTTAAAACACTGTTTTAAAATAATGAACAGGTTTTAAAACAAGATGAAATATATTGAATAATATAATGGCTAATTTAAAATCTGTGTGCAGGTTTTTCACAATTTCATGATCTTTTTATATATTTATGAGAAATTTATTGGTTGATTTTTTATTTGCATGAGATCATATTTATTTATTTCAGTCAGACAACTCTTGCAGTAAGAAATATTTATTTGACATTTTCCACATACTTTAGTTGGCATTCACATCTTTTGGTTTGGCATAAGGCTCCGTTCAATTCCATGAGAGATTTCCATAAAACTTTCGGGTAACAAAAACCCCCCTTTACGGAGCCCACAGGTGGAAGCCGGGGAGGAGGGTGGGGCGAAGAATGAGCGCTGAAGGTAAGAAAGAGAATGAACGCCTGCGCACCTGGGCTTAAATAGGACGCTGAGCAGGTGCGTTAATTGACTGAACCGCCCTAAGGTAAGCTGTAAACACTGCTACGAGTTATCTGCCCGAAATACGATTAGAATCGTCATTTCAGTCAGACAACTCTTGCAGTAAGAAATATTTATTTGACATTTTCCACATACTTTAGTTGGCATTCACATCTTTTGGTTTGGCATAAGGCTCCGTTCAATTCCATGAGAGATTTCCATAAAACTTTCGGGTAACAAAAACCCCCAAAGCTTAATTATCCAGAAGAAGAAAAAATGTGTATGTATAATCAGTGTGTAATAAAATGAGGTGTGTTTTTGGCAGCATTCCATTTCCATTTCATTTCCCAGTATGACTGCTATGTGTGACCCGGCACCATTGACCGTTTGGGCCGCCCCCGTTCGAGTACAGCGCCACGAAGGGAACATGCTATCTAGTGGATCTGCTATGTGTGACCCGGCACCATTGACCGTTTGGGCCGCCCCCGTTCGAGTACAGCGCCACGAAGGGAACATGCTATCTAGTGGATCTGCTATGTGTGACCCGGCACCATTGACCGTTTGGGCCGCCCCCGTTCGAGTACAGCGCCTCGAAGGGAACATGCTATCTAGTGGATCTGCTATGTGTGACCCGGCACCATTGACCGTAGGGTCGCTCCCGTTCGTGGAAACCACTAGAGGAACATACTATCTGAAAGAGAGAGGGAAAGAAATAAAAGAGGAGCCAACATAAAATTACTCATACCTGATCTTAGAACGTAACTCACTTCCCCAAAAACGCTGTGTGAAACTATAATTTGTACCGCCTAACAACCCGTATGATACAATAACTTAACATCCAATCCAAAGCTTTGATGGCGTATTAGACATGCTGAAGCCATTATTTGAACTTCTATTAAACCAAGAACAAGCTTGATGGCCATAACTTCTTCCATTGTGGCAACTATAAATACACGAGCTTAAGTACATCCATTATTTCGAAGCTCCCAACGACAGTACAACGAACGAGCATAGTAGCCATAATTTTCTCCATTCGGCATACCATTATAAGCGCTCAAGGAACATCATTTAATTGAGATCCCAACCAAATATTAAGAACGAGTTCAGCGCCCATAAGTACTATGCTTCATTGGCATACTACAAAATTGGCTTAAGAACCAAGCTCCAGCGCATACTATGATACAGCTTAGAACATCCTAAATTTTGAGGCTTCCACCTGGCTATAATTTTCTGTAGCATCTATAATCAAAGAATTTACATTCATTCTGCTGTTGACATTGATTGATTAATTCAGTCAAAAGTGTCATTGGAATGCAGAGGAGGTCCACCGCCCCGTCTTTCAGTGCAGCAATAGGTACGTCGAGCAGTCATCGTTGCAACACCAGATCAAGGAATGCAGGGGTGACATCACTTCCTGGAAACGGAGAAGCCGATCGGGGCGTAGGGGTACTCAGGCTCAGGATGTGGTGCATAGATAAAACAAAGCAGTATTAGTCTTGACAAGAATATATAAAATCCCAGAAACTGATCAGTTTCAAAATGCTTGAGATAAATGAAATAACAGTGCTTTTAAAGAACAAATCTGAGAAGTGAAATTTAGGAGATAGTTAAGGTAAAGACCCATTGTGGATTTATCGCACCCTAGAAACCATCATAATTACAAAGTCCAACAGAGAAATGATAGTGAACTATATAACCTGCACAAAGTCTTAATACCAAATTTTTATATATTCCAAAGATAAGAAAAGTAACCTTCGACAGTTTCAGAGGGACGCACCTTCAGGAGGCCATCGAGGAGTAGGTGATGGGAAGAGTAGCCAAGGAGATTTGTAGATGAGGAAGGTCAACATCCCACGTAGCAAAGGATTACAGCCTGGCTGGATTTGATGCTTTGTACTTGATATTAGTGGTCCTCAAATTGGTGGACAACAAAGTACAGGCTACCGAAATTGTAATTAGCCAAGGGCGTCTGGATACTGAAAAAGAGAACTTGAGAGCCATGAGGGATCGTAGGTTTTGATAGTATTTTTTCTAGACTGAACCTTAAGCATTTAGAGGCGGAGTACAACAAGCCACTAATGGGGAAGCATCTAGCAGACTGTCATCTGCTTAAGCAAGGCAGATAGAAGACTGACTTGTGAACACAAGATTTAACTCTTGAACTAAGCTTGAGAGCACAAGTGATATATTTTCTACGGTCAGGGTAGAAATTGCCCAAGGTGGTATTTAAACATTAACCAAGTCAACCGATGACACAATACTATCATTCACTATTGAAACAGCCTTAATATAATCTCCAAGGATGAAATAACCGGACGACACCTTATAAATCAGAGCTGTAGATTCTGGCGGCCGGACAAACACAAACCACTCTTAAATCCTTTCCCCCAAACCAGAAGGCACAGCCTCAGAAGAACAAGTGGAGGGAGCCTGAAGACACGACAGGCATCATAACATAACTATGTCAAGCATAGAGAGGGAAGGAACAAACGCAAGACACGAAATCCAGAACAGGAACACAGGGCCCAGGACGGAACTACCCAGAACAAGAACATAAGATGAACGGATGACCACAGGACCAGAGCCACAGCAAATGTCAGGTGGCCCAATCAGTGACAAATCATATTCAAACCAAACAATGAATAAACAACACGCTGCACAAAAGCCACAGACGACATAATGGGGAGAGACAAGCAGCAATGAACCATCCGATCCGTAGAAGAAAAATAAATCCGGAAGGGTGGAGGACCATACAGTATAGACAACGTGGAACCCAGAGTTAAAAAATACCCCCCCCCCCCCCCCCCCCCCACAGAGATCCAAAAGACCAGGGATACAGAGGAAATTCGGCCACCGAGAAACCATCAATAACTCGCAAAATGAAGGGGACCCATCGCCTACAAATAAACATTACAGAGCTTCTGCTAAGAAATTGGAAAGTATGAGGACTGCCACGGCAGCTGAAAAGTAAACCGGCAAACGTGTCGAGCGCCAACTGAATGCCAAGAGACGCCGAGAGGCATAGAGGCAGAACAGGGAGAAACTCAGCGATAAGACATCCACAGCCTTATATCGTGCTCGGAAGAAAATCGCGGAGACAGCATGGGCAGCCGAAGAAAATATATACTAATCCTGAAGGCGCATGAGGAACTAGGCCACTGATGCCCAGAAAGATGAACTGTGAGGCGCCAACGGGTCCAGATCACGTCACGTGAACCTGAACCTTCGAAGGGGCCACCCTCAGTGGTGGCTTTGAAAACGATGCCCCGGAAGAATCCATCACATAGCCCCCACAAACCTCCAGACCAAAACCAGAGAGAGAACAACAAAGTAACTGTCCAGCCGAGAAAAAATGTAGCGACGAGACTGACACACACACTAATGCGACCGACTCAAGTCCCCGAGCCAGGGCAGGACCCACTGGGGTACACAGAGCGGGGAAAAAACAGACGAAGCAGAACCAGATGCAGAACGTGCGGGGCAACGAACGAGTGATTAAAATGAGCCAAAGACGCCGCATAAAAGAGACCAAGCATAAGGAATTTGTCCACAGAGAGACAGGTCCAAAGAAACCAATTCAAATTCAGACTACCAGCAGCTACAACAACGAAGAAAATAAACAGAAGAACTGCCAGAACAATAAAGCCAGTATCTAATCAAAGATAGTCAAGAGTCACCTTCAGCACCTAAAGAACAAAACAGCAACAAAACAAAAAAAAAGTGCAAAAACCACAAATAATTCAGCCAACAGGAGAAACCAGGCCAGACGAGGACCGCCAGCCTTCACAACCACAGAAAAGACCCCACAACTCCTGAAACAATAACCGGAAGACGCAGAATAACAGCAGAAAACGAATCAGAGTGATCATGGAACAGACCACGAGACACAAAAACTACAACTCCCAGGGTCCTTAGGGGCGCGACGTCACCATACACGGAAGTAAACAAAACAAGACTCAGCCCAGAAAAACAAACCAGGAAAAAAAAAAAAACGAAACCGCACGCCGCTCACCTTAGAAGACCGGCCGACCACGGCAGACGAAAGACCCGGACAGCTCCAGATCCGGGCCCACGGACAACCTGAATACCGCGGAAAGCGCACCCCCTGCAGATGCACGCGACCGCGGCGCAACGAACGCGCTGGGCGCCGTTAGCCGCCTGGAGAACGCCGCTAGCTGCCCGGCAAGAGCCGCAAAAAGGAGCAGACGCGGCGAAAACGGAAAGCCCACATCAGAAACGGGGAATATCCATCCAAAGGATGGGGGGAATACAGCAAGACGTCGAAGAAAAGGAGATCCGCCGGATCCGCGAGCACGGGGAACGGCGAAGAATGAGCGCTGAAGGTAAGAAAGAGAATGAACGCCTGCGCACCTGGGCTTAAATAGGACGCTGAGCAGGTGCATTAATTGACTGAACCGCCCTAGGGTAAGCTGTAAACCCTGCTACGAGTCATCTGCCCGAAATACGATTAGAATCGTCATTTAATTAAATATATATTTATTTAATTATGAACAGTATAGGACTCCATATTTCCTGATTGGCTTGAGTCCTTGTCAATTAATCTCCTCAGTCTGTGCCGTGTCTCCTGTACAGAAACGCGGAGCTCTTCAGATCAGAAATCTGTGATCGATAAGATTCTGGACATAATTTCTATGAAGGTTTGAGAATTTAAACAAGAGAGAAAATGATTAAAATGTTCATGTCTGTCTGAGAAAAGTGTATTTAGGCAGTGAGGAGTTTTACTGCCATAAACGTCTGTAATCCGACTCCATGGATTTCACCAACCACGGGTTATTTTTAGAACGAGGGAACTCTCTACTGGTGAAAAGGTAACACAGATATGTGCGTAGCTGCAGCAGAAGACATAGAAATTTGCTTTTTCATAATTACTGAATGAGAAACAGATGCGCAGGACACAGCACAGCTGCAGTCCACAAAATCTCTTTATTTATTTATCCATCTATCTATCGATCTTAAATGTATACGTATATTTTTCCTGAATTTTTGTCTTTGAAAATCACAGTGCTATTTGGTCATTGTTTTATTTAATAAATAATGTTATTGATTTTATTAAAAGAATCATGAATGAATGAAACTTTCTTTATAGCACTTTACAACTCCTTGAAGGTACCAAAGAGCTTCTCAATCAAAAAGAGATCTAAAATGGGAACAAAAGTTTTAAAGTAAAAACTCTAGAATATTCTGTTTTAGAATATAATTTTCAATCCAAATGTTTTCATCTACATTCCATGTTATATCATTCTTACTTCACACATCTGCTCCTGGTCCGGCCCATCCATCCATCCATCCATCTTCCTCCACTTATCCGAAACCGGGTCACGGGGGCAGCAGTCTAAGCAAGGATGCCCAGACTTCCCTCACCCCAGCCACTTCCTCCAGCTCCTCTGGGGGGACCCCGAGGCGTTCCCAGGCCAGCCGAGAGACGTAGTCTCTCCAGCGTGTCCTGGGTCTTCCCCGGGGCCTCCGCCCAGTGGGACATGCCCGGAACACCTCTCCAGGGAGGCGTCCAGGAGGCATCCGGACTAGATGCCCGAGCCACCTCAGCTGGCTCCTTTCGATGTGGAGGAGAAGCGGTTCTACTTCAAGCTCTCCGCGGGTGACCGAGCTTCTCACCCTATCTCTAAGGGAGCGCCCAGCCACCCTACGGAGGAAGCTCATTTCAGCCGCTTGTATTCGGGACCTCGTTCTTTCGGTCATGACCCATAGCTCATGACCATAGGTGAGTACTGGAACGTAGATCGACCGGTAAATTGAGAGCTTTGCTTTTCGGCTCTGCTCTTTCTTCACCACGACGGACCGATAGAGCGACCGCATAACTACGGACGCCGCTCCGATCCGCCTGTCAATCTCACGCTCCGATCTTCCCTCACTCGTGAACAAGACCCCAAGGTATTTAAACTCCTCCACCTGGGGCAAGGACACTCCACCCACCGAGAGATGGCAAACTACCTTTCTCCGGTCAAGGACCATGGCCTCAGATTTAGCGGTGCTGACCCTCATCCCAGCCGCTTCACACTCGGCCGCAAACCGCCCCAATGCACGCTGGAGGTCCCGGTCCGAGGAAGCCAACAGGATAACATCATCTGCAAAAAGCAGAGAGGAAATCCTGTGGTCCCCAAACCAGATCCCTTCCGGCCCCTGGCTGTGCCTAGAAATTCTTTTTTTTTTTTATAATTTCTCTTTATTGAGTTTTTAACATATTTTACAAATAAACAACACCAACAGCCTACAAGAACAGTTTGTGGAAATAATAATAGAAAAAAATAAAAATAAAAAAATAATAAAAATAAAATAAAAAATAAAATAAAATAAAACAAATTTAACTGTTTTTTACAAATTCCTTAATAAAGGTGGACCAAACATTGAAAAATTTGTCTTCCCGTCCTTGCAGGGTGTACCTAATTTTTTCTAAATTTAGAAAACATAAAATGTCTCTAATCCACTGGATGTGTGTGGGAGGCTGTACTTGCTTCCAATTTAAAAGTATTATTCGGCGTGCAACTAAGCATGTGAACTTAATTAACCTACGCTCCGATTTCTTTTTAACAGTAGAAAGTAGAAATTCTGTCCATAAAAACTATGAACAGAACCGGTGATAAAGGGCAGCCCTGCCGGAGTCCAACGTGGACTGGGAACAGGTCTGACTTACTGCCGGCTATGCGAACCAAGCTCCTACTCCGGTCATACAGAGACCGGACAGCCCTCAGTAAGGCTCCCCGGACCCCATACTCCCAGAGCACCCCCCACAGGATGCCACGGGGGACGCGGTCGAACGCCTTCTCCAAATCCACAAAACACATATGGACTGGATGAGCGAACTCCCACAAACCCTCCAGCACCCTAGATAGGGTGTAGAGCTGGTCCACTGTTCCACGACCAGGACGGAAACCGCACTGTTGTTCCTGAATCCGAGGTTCGACTATCGGACGGACTCTCCTCTCCAGTACCCTGGCATAGACTTTCCCAGGGAGGCTGAGGAGTGTAATTCCCCTATGGTTGGAACACACCCTCCGGTCTCCCTTCTTAAAGAGGGGAACCACCACCCCTGTCTGCCAGTCCAGTGGTACGGTTCCCAACCGCCACGCGATGCTGCAGAGACGTGTCAGCCAAGACACTCCCACAGCATCCAGAGACTTGAGGTGCTCAGGGCGGACTTCATCCACCCCCGGGGCCTTGCCACCGAGGAGCTCGTTGACTACCTCAGTGACTTCAGCCCGGGTAATAGACAGCCCCACCCCAAAGTCCCCACTCTCCACTTCTTCAAAAGAAGGCGTGTCAGTGGGATTGAGGAGATCCTCGAAGTACTCCTTCCACCGCCCGACTATGTCCCCAGTCGAAGTCAACAGCTCCCCACCTGCACTGAAAACGGTGCCTGTGGAGAACTGCTTTCCCCTCCTGAGTCGTCGGATGGTTTGCCAGAATTTCTTCGAGGCCAACCGATAGTCCTTCTCCATGGCCTCACCGAACTCCTCCCAGGACCGAGTTTTTGCCTCCGCAACAGTCCGGGCCGCAGCTCGCTTAGACTGCCGGTACCTGTCAGCTGCCTCTGGAGTCCTGCAGGCCAGCCAGGCCTGGTAGGACTCCTTCTTCAGCTTGACGGCATCCCTTACTTCCGGTGTCCACCACCGGGTTCGGGGGTTACCGCCGCGACAGGCACCAGAGACCCTGCGACCACAGCTCCGAGCAGCAGCAGAGACAATGGAGGTGGAAAACATGGTCCACTCTGACTCAATGTCCCCAACCTCCCTCGGTACCTGTTTGAAGTTCTCCCGGATGTGGGAGTTAAAGACTTCCCTGACGGAGGGCTCAGCCAGACGTTCCCAGTAGACCCTGACAGTACGTTTAGGTCTTCCCAATGTGGCCTGCGAGTTAAAATAATTGCCCACCCCTGATCTAGTCGCTCAGCTGACATTACCCACTGAATCTTTGGATACTTCTGTTGAAGCTGGGTGCAGCGGTAGGACGGCTTACCTATGATCATAAGATCTCAGGTTTGATTCCCGCCTTGTATGCCCATGAGTCGATGTGTCCTTGGGCAAGACACTGAACCCCACCTTGCCTCTGGTGGCAGGCGTGTGCCTGTGCTTGGCAGCAGAGCCACCACTTGTGTGTGAATGTGTGTGTGACTGTAAAGCACCTTGGGCCTTGTAGGTAGAAAAGTGCTATATAAGTATAACTGTAGTATTAGTAGAGGATTATATTTAAATAACAATTTGGGTAATATTTAAAAATGTTTACTAAAATTTAGTTAACACAGTTTATTTAAAAAAAGACATTTGTGCCAACAAGGTTTCTGTTCATCTGACGCATGCACATTACACAATAAAATTTGGCAAGAATTTTACAATTACATTTTTTAGTATTGTTATCTTTAGGGGATTTTAGTACATGGAACAAAAAGGTGTTCCATAGTGTTCAACATGACTCATAAATTCAACATAATTAAAAAATCAACTGAACAGTGGAACAGGTTAGCGCTCTTGCCTCACAGCAAGAAGGCCCCTGGTTCAAGTCCTGGCTGGGGTACCTGAAACAGAACACCTATTTGTGTGGAGTATGCATGTTCTCCCTGTGCATGCGTGGGTTTTCTCCAGGGACTCCGGCTTCCTCCCACTGTCCAAAAATATGCTTAGCGAAAGCGCCCTGCCTTAAGCACAGACACACAGACTTGTGCCATGTCTGCTTTTGTCCTTCCTATATGCGCTAGCGAAAATTGCGGCTTAAAGCACACATACAAACACTCAGTGTGTGTTTAAAAAAAAAAGTTGGAGCAAATCTGAGTTAGTTTTGATTTATTTCAGGGTATGTTAAGTTGCCATAGCAACTCATGCTCTGAACATAACCTGGTCTGGAGCAGGTTTAGTTGAAGGTTAGTTTGTTTTCAGAGAGGTGAGGCAGCATGGCGTGTCCATTTGAAGATGATTTACTGGATGAAGAAGCTCAGATAATACTTTTCCACCGTGAGAGGGTGATAAGACCACATATGGATGTGGGAAAGACAAACTTCTTTACATTGTTGATCTAACTTAATTATTTGCTTCAGTTAAGATCATTAAAAATCTTTTTTTTTGTTAAGTCAGTTTAAAAATAACACGTAGTTATCAGACAATTATTTTAATTTCATTCAAATGAATTCAATTAAGTAGGTGTAACTTTGGTGCTGCTGTTAGATCGGCACAGCAAGGGATTGTGGGATACCATTCCCTTTGCCTGTCTGCTGTTTTACTGTGTTTTACCGAGTTATTTTGTCCTACTTTGCTTAAGCCTCTGAACCATGAGTGAGAGGGAGAGAAAGGATGATGAGTTTATATAGCACCACTACTGCCTTTTACTGTAAGGACAATGTTGGAAAATTCCTAAATATCTGTCTAAATATTATGCATGTTTTTATGTTCTTTTTATTGTTATAAAAATGAGTATATCTGCCGGCTCAAACTTAGACATATGAGAGTTCAAGAATTATAATTAATTAAGATGGAAAAAATATTAATTAAATAGGAGTAATATGACATTTAGTTTAATAAATACGTAAATTTGAGTTGTATAAACAATTATTGAGTTTTATAGGCGTAAGAAATTAAGTTAAATAAATTTAGCTCAATTACTTGTTACCAATTGAAGTAATTCATTTACGTTGGCAAAATGTGATAAGTTGTATATATATGCATCACAAGGAAAATGGAAATAAGATCAGAAACTCGTGCTTTTACTCTGTCTGTTATTTTTCTCCAAGCAGAAACTCTTTCTTTTGCTAATGCAGCTGTATTACTCTTTTGATGGCCGTATAATCTTCATACGCCGTCATTAATCTCGATTCCGTCTCACTGGTGTCGCACTCACTTTTTGAACCATGTGTTTCCATGGTGACTCCAGAAATCGGCGATCCATTGAGAATGTCTTTATGTACATGACGTGCACGTGCATTAACCCAGGGTTACTAAGTCGAGCGTAATTATGCCAACTCATATCCGGTCTTTTGGAACCTACATAGTAAGCAAGTTCAGGCGGATTTCAGCCAGAGTTCAGGCTTAAAGTCAGGGTAGTTTAAACATGCTTACTGGAATAACCCCCAGAGCTTTAGCCATTTTGTAAACATTGTTGTGGGGACCTGGGGCTTAGCCCCGCCCATGGCCGCTAAGACTCATAGGAAGTGTTTAATCCCACACCATGAGTTAGGTGGCCGTGAAGAGAAGTCACTCTTATGTTCTTACGCTAATTCAATGTTTTCAAATAAAATGTGTTTTCCTGCTGGAAACCATAATGAGCAGAATGCTCCTCTGCTTACCCTTTCCCTTGGGAAAAATGTTAGAGTTTGTGAGTCAATGGAGTACAGTTGCAGACAGCTAAATGGCAGATGTATCTCACTATACCTTCTTTGATGCCTCACACCTATATTTTAGGTGCACTGCCTCATAAGGTGCCCCTACAGTTTGGAGAAACTTTAAGACCCTTGAGTACAATAATTTTGAGTAAATCCAATATAACGATTTAATAATAATAATACATTTGATTTATAATGCACTTTTCATTAAATGAAACCTCAAAGTGCTACAAGATATGAATAAAGGTAGGACTTAACAAGCAAAAAATAAAACTATCAGCAGTCATAGGCTTTTTTAAATAGAAATGTCTTTAAAAGGGCTTTAAAAGAGTCCAGTGTCTGTGATTTTCTGAGATGAACAGGAAGGGCGTTCCAAAGTCTTAGTGCAGCAGAACAGAAAGCTCTGTCTCCCATTGTGCGGAGCCTGGGGGGGGGGGTTATCTCCTCAAGGCATGCGGTGAGATGGGATGGAGCTGCAGTGGAGTTTCTAGCAGTTTTTATGTAGATCCGTGTGTCATCAGCATAACAATGGAAGGACAACCCATGTTTACTGATGACACGTCCAAGGGGAAGCATGTAAATTATGAAGAGAATAGGGCCGAGAACTGACCCCTGCGGGACACCACATGTCACAGGGAGCGGTCTGGACTTGCATCCTCCCATGTCTGGACTTGCATCCTCCCATATTCAGTTCTGTCAGTCAGATATGATCGGAACCACTGCAGCACATCTGTTGACAGTCCTACAGTGCTTTCGAGGCGACGCCGAAGGACATTGTGGTCCACTATATCAAAAGCTGCTGTTAGATCCAGAAGAACAAGCAGAGATGGTGATCCTGAATCAGCTGCCATCAGCAGATCATTCGTCTCCCTAAGCAGAGCAGTTTCCGTGCTATGGGCTGATGGAAAACCTGACTGGAACTTTTCAAAATGGTTGTTTTGCTTTAGATGGTTTTGCAGCTGTGAAGCGACTATCTTCTCCAGTACCTTTGACAGAAAAGGAAGGTTGGAAATAGGCCTGTAGTTGGCAAGGAGGGTGTGATGTAGCCAGTTTGTAGTAAAATATTTACAAGCTCAGTGATAGTTGGGCTCACAGTAGGTAAAATAGACTTGACAAGAGCTGTTGGGAGGGGATCCAAGGTGCAAGTGGATGAATTCATTCCTCCCTTGAGTTTCCTCAATGTGGTTTTTTGAAACCACAGTGAAAGATAGGAAGGGTGGTGAGCCTTCAAACAATGAGTCTGGAACAGAGACACACAGGGAGGCAGGGTCCGGTATGGAGGAGCGGATGTTAATAACCTTGGATCTAAAAAAGTCAATAAATGCATTACACAGCTCCTCTGTAGCTTCAATTTGTGAAGAGAGTCTGGGTTTCAGAAAATGGCTTACAGTGGAAAAAAGCTGCTTTGAGTTTCCAGAATTTCTGTTGATTTGACTGGAATAGGATTTACGTTGTGCATCCTTCAGGGCCTGGCGGTAGGCCTATTGATGGTCCTGGTAGACGCATTTGTGAACTGTAAGTCCAGATTTTCTAAAATGGCGCTCCATAGCATGACCAGCTGTTTTCATCTGGTGTAGTGCTGGTGTGTACCAAGGAGCAGAGCCTTCAAAACTGAATTCACATGTTCTGATAGGGGCATGAAGGTTGAAAATACTGCTCAGGGATGCATTGTAATGTTCCACCAGTTCATCAGCAGTTTTGAGGTCAGGGCAGATGATCTGCTGGAGATCTGCAACCATAGAAATTGGGTCAATTTGTTTCCAGTTTCGGAAGAACATTTAGCGCTTAGGTCTAATTTTAGGTAGTGGAAACACAAAGTCTATGGAAACCAGCTTGTGGCCAGACACTTCCAGATCATAGACCTGCAGGTTGTTAATAGGGGCTGAGTCAGTTATGTGTGGGTGTCTCCACATGCTGCTGGAGACCAAGACAGTCTAGCAGGCTCATAGATTCTGTTGCATAACGACTGGAGGGGTTATCAACATGAATATTTACATCACCAACAATAACAATGTTGGTTGACATGGAGCAGAGTGATGTAAGTAGATCATTTATTTCAGGCAGAAATAATGAATTTGGTTTGGGGAGCCGATATATAAGAAGTTATTGAATATGGAGGTTTGCATTTAAAGGCTAGACATTCCATGGAAGAAAAGTCAGGCAGTGGTAGTGGAGAAAGTTTTAGATCAGCCCGATGAATAACGGCTAAGCCACCCCCACGTCCAGAACTGCAGGCTTTCTCCATGTAGCTGTAAGCTTGGGGGCAGGCTTCATTTAGCACTGAGAATTCCCCTGTTCTGTGCCAAGTTTCAACCAGGCACATTAAGTCCAGTTTCTTATCCAAAATATGATCATGGCTGAGGAGGGTTTTGTTTGAAAGAGATTGTGCATTAAATAATTCCATTTTGGCATGAGGCAGATCTGATGGTTGATGCAGCTGTAGACTCCTTAGCACAGTGTAGTCCACCTCATGTTTTCTGTTTCGGCCAGAGCTTCTCGAAGGGGGGGGGGGTGGTGGCTGCTACTTAAGGCAGGTGCGCCAGTGTTCTGATGACGTGAGGCCAGGGACCAAATGGAGGGTATCTTTGCGGGATTTTGCTGGAGATAAACAAACTTTTTCCGGGAGCTTCTATGGACATATCGGGATCGTCGCAGAAGTCCAAGTTGATTGACATGGGAATTGGCAGAAGGAGGCAACCGCCAGTTTAGAGCCAATAGCTGGGAAACGGAGTACTTGAACATGACGCCTGGTGCTGTTCGGAGTTTCCCCGCTTCCAGATAAAGTCGCTCATGCTGTTGATGAAAGCACTGATAACATGGACACAGCGCAGTTATCAAGTTTTATTAGAGGCGTAAAGTCGGATCTCTCTATCATCGAGGAACTGTTGGATGTGGATGTGGCTGCAATCCATGGGACAACGACGGGACAGGACATTTTTGATGCGGTTGAGAAGTAAATAAAAATGCATTGCCTTGGGAAAACTTGGTGGGATTAACTACAAACTGTGCACCGGCAATGTGTGGAAGAAAAGTGGGCTTGGTTGGACTAATGAAGAAGAAATTGCAAAAAATGAACTGTCACATGCCTCTGATAACATATCATTGCATTATCCATCAAGAAGCTTTGTGTGGGAAGGTGCTGGGGATGGAGGAAATTGTGACCATAGTTATGAAAACAGTAAATTTCATTCGGGTGAATGGCCTGAATCAACGTCAGTTCCAGCAGTTTTTGCTGGAGATGGGCTCGGAACACGGGGGTGTGCCGTACCACACACAAGTAAGGTGGCTGAGTAGGAGCAGAGTCCACCAGGAATTTTTTTCAGGGAAGAAATTGCTCTTTTTATGCAGACTAAAGGAAACCCCATGTCTGAACTGTCAGATCCACAGTGGCTGTGTGACTTTGCCGTGATATGTGACATAACAGACCATCTTGCCCAGCTAAATCAGAAGCTGCAGGGACCCAACAACTCATAACAAAGATGTCCGACACAATCACCGCTTTCCAGCGTAAACTGGATTTATGGATGTGGCTAGGAATGGGTATCGAGCCCCGGTATTGAACAAGCCCCGGGGCCACATTCTTCAAGACCGCAGTATCGTTATGATCTGACCTCAACGGTTCTGCTATCAGTACTGGAGAAGTCGCTTTTTTTTTGTCAAACCTCAAACCTATAAACGTTATCTGTCATATTTAACTCACCAAGTCAGTCAATTTTCCGTTAATTAATGATTATATTCATTTCTCGTTGAAGAGATGAGTTCTGTCTGGGTATTTGTGTGCACGGGGGGCGGGCTGTTGTTCAGACACAATGCGGCATGCACGCATAAGACAAGGAAGCGCACACACGAACGCTACCATAGATGTACGATGGTGCAAAACCAACCCTGTGCCCGCGGGTGCCATTGTGCCCCCGAGCACCCCTTGTGGCGCCCGCAGGAAATGCTCCTGTGGTTGCTCTTATTTATTTATTTATTTTTCGCCCTCAAAAAGTATCAATAAGAGTATCGTTAAAATACCGGATCGATAAGCAGTATCAATAAGAGTAGTAGTACCGTTAAACTTTAACGATACCCATCACTAGATGTGGCAAGTGAAAAAGGACAATCTTGTCTATTTTCCTGTTTGTCAGAGCATGTCAGCCTCATTTCCTGGGACTTTGTCATGTGCTCAGTTGCCTTCCAAACTGAGCCTGTTAAAGACTGAGTTTGATCGGCGCTTCTCTGACTTCAGGGCACAACAGTCTGGCTTTGATATCTTAACCAATCCTTTCATCACCGATGTCTGCACTGCACCCCAAGACCTTCAGATGGAGCTTAATGAGCTTCAAAGCAATAGTGGACTGAGAGCAAAGTTCCAGGATGCTGAAATCCAAGACTTTCACTGTCTACTGCCCCCTAGTTTAATGCCACAGCTTTGACTTCATGCTGCTTGTGTTTTATCCATGTTTGGGGGCACATATCTTTGTGAACAGTTTTTTTCCATAATGAATCTGAACAAAAACAAGCACAGATCACGCTTCACAGATGACAACCTCCATGCTGTTCTACGTATTGGGATTATAGGGAAAATTAGGAAAAATACTTCAGACACATAATACAAAAAAAAAACCAAAAGAAAATCTTAGCTGTTGGTAAACTGGTTTTAAATATTTGAAAGAGCCTTATCTAAAAAACCTTTTCTATCATAATAAGGGAACACTCAAACAGCTAAAAACTGAAACAACCTAAAACTTACTGCCATCAACAGAAAATAACCATAACCAACTCAAACCAACTGTTGCCAAAATAAACTAACAGTACCTAACTGCCAACAACTGGAACTTACTGTTACTAACTGAAAATACCTGCCACCAACTGCCAAAAACTGTTACGAACTGACAATAACTGCCAACAACTAACAAAACACTATTACCAACTGACTATAACTGAAACCAACTGACAATAACTATTGCCAACCAGTGTTTGAATGTGTGTGTGAATGTGTGTGTGTCACTGGGTGAATGGGAATGTGACTATAAAGCGCTTTCGGTCTTGAAGAAAGTAGAAAAGCGCTATATAAATATACGCTATTTACCATTTTACCAACTGACAATAACTGCCACCAACTGAGTATAATGCATTTTGGAATGTCTGTAGTTTAAAGATGCAGTTCGGAATTGCTATAGTTTCAATGATGCATTTTGGAATTTCTGTTACCAACTGACAAGAACTGCCAACAACTGACAATAATTGCAACTAACTGACAAGAAATATTACCACCTGACAATAAGTGCAACCAACTGACATTAACTGCCACCAACTAACAAGAAACTATTACCAACTGACAATAACTGTCACCAACTGACAATAACTGCCACCAACTGACAAAAATCTATTACAAACGAGCAATGACAGCCACCAACTGACAATAACTGCCACCAACTAACAAAAAACTATTACCAACTGACAACTGCCACCAACTGAAAAAAACCGCCACCAACTGACAAAAAACTATTACCAAATGACAATAACTGCCAACAACTGACAATAACTGTTACCAACTGACAATAACTGCCAACAATTGAAAATAATGATTTCGGAATGAATGCAGTTTAAAAGAAGCAGTTTGGAATTTCTGTAGTATAAATGATGCATTTAAAAATATCTGTAGTTTAAATGATGCAGTTACGAATGTTCAACTTTAAATGATGCACTTCAGAATTTCTGTAGTTTAAATGATGCATTTTGGAATTTCTGTTTTCAACTGACAATAACTGCCAAAAACTAACAATAAATGCCACCAACTGACCATAACAGCCACCAATTAACAATAACTGCCACCAACTGAAAATAACTGCCACCAACTGACTTGAAACTTTCACCGACTGACAATAACTGCCATCAACTAACAATAACTGTTACCAACTGACTAAAAGCCATTACCAAATGACAGTAAATGGCACCAACTGAAAAAAAAAGTTACCAACTGACAATAACTGCCACAAACTGTGTAAAAAATTTTGCCAACTGAAAATAACTGCCAACAACTGAAAAAAACTGTTACCAACTGACAATAACTGCCATAAACTGACAATAACTGCCACCAATTGACAATAACTGCCACAAACTGACAATAAAAGCCACCAACTGACAATAACTGCCACCAATTGGATAAAAACTTTTACCAACTGACATTAACTGCCAATAACTGACAATAGTTGTTGCCAACTGGAAATATCTGAACACCAACTGAAAAAATGCATTTCGGAATGTCTGTAGTTTAAAAGATGCACTTTGGAATTTCTGTTACCAACTGACAATAACTGCCACCAACTGACAAAAACAGTTACCAACTGACAATACATGCCACCAACTGAAAATACCTGCCGCCAACTGACAATAACTGCCACCAACTGACAAAAACAGTTACCAACTAACAAAACCTGCCACCAACTGACAATAACTGCCACCAACTGACAAAAACAGTTACCAACTGACAATTTCTGCCACCAACTGAAAATAAATGCCACCAACTGACAATAACTGCCACCAACTGACAATAACTGCCATAAACTGACAATAACTACCAACAACTGAGAATAATGCAATTTGGAATGTCTGTAGTTTAAAAGATGCATTTTCAAATTTCTGCCACAAACTGACAATAACTGCCACCAACTGGAAAGAAAACTGTTACCAACTGACAATAACTGCCACCAACTGTCAATAACTGCCACCAACTGAGAAGAACTGGTAACAACTTACAATAACGGCTAACAACTGAAAATAATGCATTTCCGAATGTCTTTAGTCTAAAAGATGCAGTTTGTAGTTTGTGTAGTTTAAATGATGCATTTTGGAATATCTGAAGTTTAAATAATGCATTCCGGAATGTCTATAATTTAAATGATGCAATTGCAGTTTCTGTAGTTTAAATGATGCATTTTGGAAAGTCTGTAGTTTAAAAGATGCGGTTCAGAATGTTCAACTTTAAATGATGCAGTACGGAATTTCTGTAGTTTAAATGATGCAGTTTCGAATTTCTGCCACAAACTGACAAAAACTGCCACCAACTGAAAAAAACAGTTACCAACTGACAATACCTGCCAGCACCTGACAAAAACAGTTACCAACTGACAATAACTGCCACCAACTGACATTAACTACCACCAACTGACAATAAATGCCACCAACTGACAATAACTGTCACCAACTGACAATAACTGCCACCAACTGACAATAACTGCCACCAACTGACAAAAACAGTTACCAACTGACAATAACTGCCACCATCTGACAAAAACATTTACCCACTGACAATAACTGCCACCAACTGACATTAACTACCACCAACTGACAATAAATGCCACCAACTGACATTAACTACCACCAACTGACAATAAATGCCACCAACTGACAATGACTGCCACCAACTGACAATAAATGCCACCAACTGACAAAAAAAGTTACAAACTGACAATAACTGCCGCCAACTGACATTAACTACCACCAACTGACAATAAATGCCACCAACTGACAATGACTGCCACCAACTGACAATAAATGCCACCAACTGACAATAACTGCCACAAACTGACAATAACTGCCACCAACTGACAAAAACAGTTACCAACTGACAATAACTGCCACCATCTGACAAAAACATTTACCCACTGACAATAACTGCCACCAACTGATATTAACTACCACCAACTGACAATAAATGCCACCAACTGACAATAACTGCCACAAACTGACAATAACTGCCACAAACTGACAAAAACAGTTACCAACTGGAAAGAAAACTGTTACCAACTGACAATAACTGCCACCAACTGGAAAGAAAACTGTTACCAACTGACAATAACTGCTACCAACTACCAAAAAACTATTACTAACTGACTACTCTACTGCCACCAACTGAAAAAAACCGCCACCAACTGACAAAAAACTATTACCAAATGAATGTTCAACTTTAAATGATGCACTTCAGAATTTCTGTAGTTTAAATGATGCATTTTGGAATTTCTGTTTTCAACTGACAATAACTGCCAAAAACTAACAATAAATGCCACCAACTGACCATAACAGCCACCAATTAACAATAACTGCCACCAACTGAAAATAACTGCCACCAACTGACTTGAAACTTTCACCGACTGACAATAACTGCCATCAACTAACAATAACTGTTACCAACTGACTAAAAGCCATTACCAAATGACAGTAAATGGCACCAACTGAAAAAAAAAGTTACCAACTGACAATAACTGCCACAAACTGTGTAAAAAATTTTGCCAACTGAAAATAACTGCCAACAACTGAAAAAAACTGTTACCAACTGACAATAACTGCCACAAACTGACAATAACTGCCACCAATTGACAATAACTGCCACAAACTGACAATAAAAGCCACCAACTGACAATAACTGCCACCAATTGGATAAAAACTTTTACCAACTGACATTAACTGCCAATAACTGACAATAGTTGTTGCCAACTGGAAATATCTGAACACCAACTGAAAAAATGCATTTCGGAATGTCTGTAGTTTAAAAGATGCACTTTGGAATTTCTGTTACCAACTGACAATAACTGCCACCAACTGACAAAAACAGTTACCAACTGACAATACATGCCACCAACTGAAAATACCTGCCACAAACTGTGTAAAAAATTTTGCCAACTGAAAATAACTGCCAACAACTGAAAAAAACTGTTACCAACTGACAATAACTGCCACAAACTGACAATAACTGCCACAAACTGACAATAAAAGCCACCAACTGACAATAACTGCCACCAATTGGATAAAAACTTTTACCAACTGACATTAACTGCCAATAACTGACAATAGTTGTTGCCAACTGGAAATATCTGAACACCAACTGAAAAAATGCATTTCGGAATGTCTGTAGTTTAAAGATGCACTTTGGAATTTCTGTTACCAACTGACAATAACTGCCACCAACTGAGAAAAACAGTTACCAACTGAGAATACATGCCACCAACTGAAAATACCTGCCGCCAACTGACAATAACTGCCACCAACTGACAAAAACAGTTACCAACTAACAAAACCTGCCACCAACTGACAATAACTGCCACCAACTGACAAAAACAGTTACCAACTGACAATTTCTGCCACCAACTGAAAATAACTGCCATAAACTGACAATAACTACCAACAACTGAGAATAATGCAATTTGGAATGTCTGTAGTTTAAAAGATGCATTTTCGAATTTCTGCCACAAACTGACAATAACTGCCACCAACTGGATAGAAAACTGTTACCAACTGACAATAACTGCCACCAACTGTCAATAACTGCCACTAACTGAGAAGAACTGGTAACAACTTACAATAACGGCTAACAACTGAAAATAATGCATTTCCGAATGTCTTTAGTCTAAAAGATGCAGTTTTGTAGTTTGTGTAGTTTAAATGATGCATTTTGGAATATCTGAAGTTTAAATAATGCATTCCGGAATGTCTATAATTTAAATGATGCAATTTGCAGTTTCTGTAGTTTAAATGATGCATTTTGGAAAGTCTGTAGTTTAAAAGATGCGGTTCAGAATGTTCAACTTTAAATGATGCAGTACGGAATTTCTGTAGTTTAAATGATGCAGTTTCGAATTTCTGCCACAAACTGACAAAAATTGCCACCAACTGAAAAAAACAGTTACCAACTGACAATACCTGCCAGCACTTGACAAAAACAGTTACCAACTGACAATAACTGCCACCAACTGACATTAACTACCACCAACTGACAATAAATGCCACCAACTGACAATAACTGCCACCAACTGACAATAACTGCCACAAACTGACAATAACTGCCACCAACTGACAAAAACAGTTACCAACTGACAATAACTGCCACCATCTGACAAAAACATTTACCCACTGACAATAACTGCCACCAACTGACATTAACTACCACCAACTGACAATAAATGCCACCAACTGACATTAACTACCACCAACTGACAATAAATGCCACCAACTGACAATGACTGCCACCAACTGACAATAAATGCCACCAACTGACAAAAACAGTTACCAACTGACAATAACTGCCGCCAACTGACATTAACTACCACCAACTGCCAATAAATGCCACCAACTGACAATGACTGCCACCAACTGACAATAAATGCCACCAACTGACAATAACTGCCACAAACTGACAATAACTGCCACCAACTGACAAAAACAGTTACCAACTGACAATAACTGCCACCATCTGACAAAAACATTTACCCACTGACAATAACTGCCACCAACTGACAAAAACAGTTACCAACTGACAATAAATGCCACCAACTGACAATAACTGCCACCAACTGGAAAGAAAACTGTTACCAACTGACAATAACTGCCACCAACTGTCAATACCTGCCACCAACTGAGAAGAACTGGTAACAACTTACAATAATGGCTAACAACTGAAAATAATGCATTTCCGAATGTCTTTAGTCTAAAAGATGCAGTTTGTAGTTTGTGTAGTTTAAATGATGCATTTTGGAATATCTGAAGTTTAAATAATGCATTCCGGAATGTCTATAATTTAAATGATGCAATTTGCAGTTTCTGTAGTTTAAATGATGCATTTTGGAAAGTCTGTAGTTTAAAAGATGCGGTTCAGAATGTTCAACTTTAAATGATGCAGTACGGAATTTCTGTAGTTTAAATGATGCAGTTTCGAATTTCTAGCACAAACTGACAAAAACTGCCACCAACTGAAAAAAACAGTTACCAACTGACAATACCTGCCAGCACCTGACAAAAACAGTTACCAACTGACAATAACTGCCACCAACTGACATTAACTACCACCAACTGACAATAAATGCCACCAACTGACAATAACTGCCACCAACTGACAATAACTGCCACCAACTGACAATAACTGCCACCAACTGACAAAAACAGTTACCAACTGACAATAACTGTCACCAACTGAAAATAGCTGCCACCAACTGACAAAAACAGTTACCAACTAACAATAACTGCCACCAACTGACAAAAACAGTTACCAACTGAAAATACCTGCCACCAACTGACATTAACTGCCACCAACTGACAATAACTGCCACCAACTGACAAAAACAGTTACCAACTGACAATAACTGCCACCAACTGACAAAAACATTTACCAACTGACAATAACTGCCACCAACTGACATTAACTACCACCAACTGACAATAAATGCCACCAACTGACAATAACTGCCACCAACTGACAATAACTGCCACCAACTGACAATAACTGCCACCAACTGACAAAAACAGTTACCAACTGACAATAACTGCCACCATCTGACAAAAACATTTACCCACTGACAATAACTGCCACCAACTGACATTAACTACCACCAACTGACAATAAATGCCACCAACTGACATTAACTACCACCAACTGACAATAAATGCCACCAACTGACAATGATTGCCACTAACTGACAATAAATGCCACCAACTGACAAAAACAGTTACCAACTGACAATAACTGCCGCCAACTGACAATGACTGCCACCAACTGACAATAACTGCCACAAACTGACAATAACTACTGCCACAAACTGACAATAACTGCCACCAACTGACAAAAACAGTTACCAACTGACAATAACTGCCACCATCTGACAAAAACATTTACCCACTGACAATAACTGCCACCAACTGACATTAACTACCACCAACTGACAATAACTGCCATAAACTGACAATAACTACCAACAACTGACAATAACTGCCACAAACTGACAAAAACAGTTACCAACTGGAAAGAAAACTGTTACCAACTGACAATAACTGCCACCAACTGGAAAGAAAACTGTTACCAACTGACAATAACTGCCACCAACTGTCAATAACTGCCACCAACTGAGAAGAACTGGTAACAACTTACAATAACGGCTAACAACTGAAAATAATGCATTTCCGAATGTCTTTAGTCTAAAAGATGCAGTTTGTAGTTTGTGTAGTTTAAATGATGCATTTTGGAATATCTGAAGTTTAAATAATGCATTCCGGAATGTCTATAATTTAAATGATGCAATTTGCAGTTTCTGTAGTTTAAATGATGCATTTAGGAAAGTCTGTAGTTTAAAAGATGCGGTTCAGAATGTTCAACTTTAAATGATGCAGTACGGAATTTCTGTAGTTTAAATGATGCAGTTTCGAATTTCTAGCACAAACTGACAAAAACTGCCACCAAATGAAAAAAACAGTTACCAACTGACAATACCTGCCAGCACCTGACAAAAACAGTTACCAACTGACAATAACTGCCACAAACTGACAATAACTGCCACCAACTGACAAAAACAGTTACCAACTGACAATAACTGCCACCAACTGGAAAGAAAACTGTTACCAACTGACAATAACTGCCACCAACTGTCAATACCTGCCACCAACTGAGAAGAACTGGTAACAACTTACAATAATGGCTAACAACTGAAAATAATGCATTTCCGAATGTCTTTAGTCTAAAAGATGCAGTTTGTAGTTTGTGTAGTTTAAATGATGCATTTTGGAATATCTGAAGTTTTAAATAATGCATTCCGGAATGTCTATAATTTAAATGATGCAATTTGCAGTTTCTGTAGTTTAAATGATGCATTTTGGAAAGTCTGTAGTTTAAAAGATGCGGTTCAGAATGTTCAACTTTAAATGATGCAGTACGGAATTTCTGTAGTTTAAATGATGCAGTTTCGAATTTCTAGCACAAACTGACAAAAAACTGCCACCAACTGAAAAAAACAGTTACCAACTGACAATACCTGCCAGCACCTGACAAAAACAGTTACCAACTGACAATAACTGCCACCAACTGACATTAACTACCACCAACTGACAATAAATGCCACCAACTGACAATAACTGCCACCAACTGACAATAACTGCCACCAACTGACAATAACTGCCACCAACTGACAAAAACAGTTACCAACTGACAATAACTGTCACCAACTGAAAATAGCTGCCACCAACTGACAAAAACAGTTACCAACTAACAATAACTGCCACCAACTGACAAAAACAGTTACCAACTGAAAATACCTGCCACCAACTGACATTAACTGCCACCAACTGACAAAAACAGTTACCAACTGACAATAACTGCCACCAACTGACAAAAACATTTACCAACTGACAATAACTGCCACCAACTGACATTAACTACCACCAACTGACAATAAATGCCACCAACTGACATAACTGCCACCAACTGACAATAACTGCCACCAACTGACAAAAACAGTTACCAACTGACAATAACTGCCACAAACTGACAAAAACTGCCACCAACTGACAAAAACAGTTACCAACTGACAATAACTGCCACCATCTGACAAAAACATTTACCCACTGACAATAACTGCCACCAACTGACATTAACTACCACCAACTGACAATAAATGCCACCAACTGACATTAACTACCACCAACTGACAATAAATGCCACCAACTGACAATGATTGCCACTAACTGACAATAAATGCCACCAACTGACAAAAACAGTTACCAACTGACAATAACTGCCGCCAACTGACAATGACTGCCACCAACTGACAATAAATGCCACAAACTGACAATAACTGCCACAAACTGACAATAACTGCCACCAACTGACAAAAACAGTTACCAACTGACAATAACTGCCACCATCTGACAAAAACATTTACCCACTGACAATAACTGCCACCAACTGACATTAACTACCACCAACTGACAATAACTGCCATAAACTGACAATAACTACCAACAACTGACAATAACTGCCACAAACTGACAAAAACAGTTACCAACTGGAAAGAAAACTGTTACCAACTGACAATAACTGCCACCAACTGGATAGAAAACTGTTACCAACTGATAGGGATGGCCTGTTTGACACGGCGCTTCGGCGCGCGGTTCACTCTCATGAAACAAAATGTTTCGGCACAATGTTTCGGGGCGTGTGTCAACTAGCGCAGATCACGTGGTTGATGACGTATGACGCGCCAAATGTTTCGTTTGGTCGAACCACGGTTCAGATGTCACTTGCGTGTCGAACAGTTGGGCGCGCTGTTCTCTAGAAACACGAAATGAATCCTGAACGTTTCCTGGTCAGTTCTATTGTTTCCCCTGTATCAGAATCAGCGACAGTTCATTGCACTTTACCATGACTCCTAGTAAAAAACATACTGTGGCTCAGGATCGTTTCTACTCGATTTCTACAAATAAAAAAAGAATGCATGATTGTTGTGTTAAAAAAAAGACTTCAATAAATTTCTACTGTCACAGCTTTTTGGTATCTGTAGCGATAGCTCAGTGGAATGATTGCCTGGACTCACTTCCAGAGGTCCTGGGTTCGAAACCAGCTGTAGGTAAAAATTTTTTTTTTTTTTGCTTTGCGTTTTTTTTCTTCATGTGATGTTTCCTACATGTGTTGTTTTACGTTGTTCTTTTTAATAGTCATTAACAACATTGTTTTGTTTTACATTTTTTTCATCATCATCATTTCCACATTGAAGTGTTACAAGGAGTTTAGTTGAAACACATGTCGATATACATCCAGTCCGCCACCAGATGCCGCTATTCGGTGTGGTTTCGAAGCCCTGAATGGGTGGTTCATTTTTCCGGCACAATTACAAGAACCCCAGTGAGGCTTCATGGGGCTTCTATTCCCATCCCTACCAACTGACAATAACTGCCACCAACTGTCAATAACTGCCACCAACTGAGAAGAACTGGTAACAACTTACAATAACGGCTAACAACTGAAAATAATGCATTTCCGAATGTCTTTAGTCTAAAAGATGCAGTTTGTAGTTTGTGTAGTTTAAATGATGCATTTTGGAATATCTGAAGTTTAAATAATGCATTCCGGAATGTCTATAATTTAAATGATGCAATTAGCAGTTTCTGTAGTTTAAATGATGCATTTTGGAAAGTCTGTAGTTTAAAAGATGCGGTTCAGAATGTTCAACTTTAAATGATGCAGTACGGAATTTCTGTAGTTTAAATGATGCAGTTTCGAATTTCTAGCACAAACTGACAAAAACTGCCACCAACTGAAAAAAACAGTTACCAACTGACAATACCTGCCAGCACCTGACAAAAACAGTTACCAACTGACAATAACTGCCACAAACTGACAATAACTGCCACCAACTGACAAAAACAGTTACTAACTGACAATAACTGCCACCATCTGACAAAAACATTTACCCACTGACAATAACTGCCACCAACTGATATTAACTACCACCAACTGACAATAAATGCCACCAACTGACAATAACTGCCACAAACTGACAATAACTGCCACAAACTGACAAAAACAGTTACCAACTGGAAAGAAAACTGTTACCAACTGACAAGAACTGCCACCAACTGGAAAGAAAACTGTTACCACCTGACAATAACTGCCACCAACTAACAAAAAACTATTACCAACTGACAACTGCCACCAACAGAAAAAAACCGCCACCAACTGACAAAAAACTATTACCAAATGAATGTTCAACTTTAAATGATGCACTTCAGAATTTCTGTAGTTTAAATGATGCATTTTGGAATTTCTGTTTTCAACTGACAATAACTGCCAAAAACTAACAATAAATGCCACCAACTGACCATAACAGCCACTAATTAACAATAACTGCCACCAACTGAAAATAACTGCCACCAACTGACTTGAAACTTTCACCGACTGACAATAACTGCCATCAACTAACAATAACTGTTACCAACTGACTAAAAGCCATTACCAAATGACAGTAAATGGCACCAACTGAAAAAAAAGTTACCAACTGACAATAACTGCCACAAACTGTGTAAAAAATTTTGCCAACTGAAAATAACTGCCAACAACTGAAAAAAACTGTTACCAACTGACAATAACTGCCACAAACTGACATTAACTGCCACCAACTGACAATAACTGCCACCAACTGACAAAAACAGTTACCAACTGACAATAACTGCCACCAACTGACAAAAACATTTACCAACTGACAATAACTGCCACCAACTGACATTAACTACCACCAACTGACAATAAATGCCACCAACTGACAATAACTGCCACCAACTGACAATAACTGCCACCAACTGACAAAAACAGTTACCAACTGACAATAACTGCCACAAACTGACAATAACTGCCACCAACTGACAAAAACAGTTACCAAATGACAATAACTGCCAACAACTGACAATAACTGTTACCAACTGACAATAACTGCCAACAATTGAAAATAATGATTTCGGAATGAATGCAGTTTAAAAGAAGCAGTTTGGAATTTCTGTAGTATAAATGATGCATTTAAAAATATCTGTAGTTTAAATGATGCAGATACGAATGTTCAACTTTAAATGATGTACTTCAGAATTTCTGTAGTTTAAATGATGCATTTTGGAATTTCTGTTTTCAACTGACAATAACTGCCAAAAACTAACAATAAATGCCACCAACTGACCATAACAGCCACCAATTAACAATAACTGCCACCAACTGAAAATAACTGCCACCAACTGACTTGAAACTTTCACCGACTGACAATAACTGCCATCAACTAACAATAACTGTTACCAACTGACTAAAAGCCATTACCAAATGACAGTAAATGGCACCAACTGAAAAAAAAGTTACCAACTGACAATAACTGCCATAAACTGTGTAAAAAATTTTGCCAACTGAAAATAACTGCCAACAACTGAAAAAAACTGTTACCAACTGACAATAACTGCCACAAACTGACAATAACTGCCACCAATTGACAATAACTGCCACAAACTGACAATAAAAGCCACCAACTGACAATAACTGCCACCAATTGGATAAAAACTTTTACCAACTGACATTAACTGCCAATAACTGACAATAGTTGTTGCCAACTGGAAATATCTGAACACCAACTGAAAAAATGCATTTCGGAATGTCTGTAGTTTAAAAGATGCACTTTGGAATTTCTGTTACCAACTGACAATAACTGCCACCAACTGACAAAAACAGTTACCAACTGACAATACATGCCACCAACTGAAAATACCTGCCGCCAACTGACAATAACTGCCACCAACTGACAAAAACAGTTACCAACTAACAAAACCTGCCACCAACTGACAATAACTGCCACCAACTGACAAAAACAGTTACCAACTGACAATTTCTGCCACCAACTGAAAATAACTGCCATAAACTGACAATAACTACCAACAACTGAGAATAATGCAATTTGGAATGTCTGTAGTTTAAAAGATGCATTTTCGAATTTCTGCCACAAACTGACAATAACTGCCACCAACTGGATAGAAAACTGTTACCAACTGACAATAACTGCCACGAACTGTCAATAACTGCCACCAACTGAGAAGAACTGGTAACAACTTACAATAACGGCTAACAACTGAAAATAATGCATTTCCGAATGTCTTTAGTCTAAAAGATGCAGTTTGTAGTTTGTGTAGTTTAAATGATGCATTTTGGAATATCTGAAGTTTAAATAATGCATTCCGGAATGTCTATAATTTAAATGATGCAATTAGCAGTTTCTGTAGTTTAAATGATGCATTTTGGAAAGTCTGTAGTTTAAAAGATGCGGTTCAGAATGTTCAACTTTAAATGATGCAGTACGGAATTTCTGTAGTTTAAATGATGCAGTTTCGAATTTCTGCCACAAACTGACAAAAACAGTTACCAACTGACAATAACTGCCACCAACTGACATTAACTACCACCAACTGACAATAAATGCCACCAACTGACAATAACTGCCAACAACTGACAATAACTGTTACCAACTGACAATAACTGCCAACAATTGAAAATAATGATTTCGGAATGAATGCAGTTTAAAAGAAGCAGTTTGGAATTTCTGTAGTATAAATGATGCATTTAAAAATATCTGTAGTTTAAATGATGCAGTTACGAATGTTCAACTTTAAATGATGCACTTCAGAATTTCTGTAGTTTAAATGATGCATTTTGGAATTTCTGTTTTCAACTGACAATAACTGCCAAAAACTAACAATAAATGCCACCAACTGACCATAACAGCCACCAATTAACAATAACTGCCACCAACTGAAAATAACTGCCACCAACTGACTTGAAACTTTCACCGACTGACAATAACTGCCATCAACTAACAATAACTGTTACCAACTGACTAAAAGCCATTACCAAATGACAGTAAATGGCACCAACTGAAAAAAAAAGTTACCAACTGACAATAACTGCCACAAACTGTGTAAAAAATTTTGCCAACTGAAAATAACTGCCAACAACTGAAAAAAACTGTTACCAACTGACAATAACTGCCACAAACTGACAATAACTGCCACCAATTGACAATAACTGCCACAAACTGACAATAAAAGCCACCAACTGACAATAACTGCCACCAATTGGATAAAAACTTTTACCAACTGACATTAACTGCCAATAACTGACAATAGTTGTTGCCAACTGGAAATATCTGAACACCAACTGAAAAAATGCATTTCGGAATGTCTGTAGTTTAAAAGATGCACTTTGGAATTTCTGTTACCAACTGACAATAACTGCCACCAACTGACAAAAACAGTTACCAACTGACAATACATGCCACCAACTGAAAATACCTGCCGCCAACTGACAATAACTGCCACCAACTGACAAAAACAGTTACCAACTAACAAAACCTGCCACCAACTGACAATAACTGCCACCAACTGACAAAAACAGTTACCAACTGACAATTTCTGCCACCAACTGAAAATAACTGCCACCAACTGACAATAACTGCCACCAACTGACAATAATTGCCATAAACTGACAATAACTACCAACAACTGAGAATAATGCAATTTGGAATGTCTGTAGTTTAAAAGATGCATTTTCAAATTTCTGCCACAAACTGACAATAACTGCCACCAACTGGAAAGAAAACTGTTACCAACTGACAATAACTGCCACCAACTGTCAATAACTGCCACCAACTGAGAAGAACTGGTAACAACTTACAATAACGGCTAACAACTGAAAATAATGCATTTCCGAATGTCTTTAGTCTAAAAGATGCAGTTTGTAGTTTGTGTAGTTTAAATGATGCATTTTGGAATATCTGAAGTTTAAATAATGCATTCCGGAATGTCTATAATTTAAATGATGCAATTTGCAGTTTCTGTAGTTTAAATGATGCATTTTGGAAAGTCTGTAGTTTAAAAGATGCGGTTCAGAATGTTCAACTTTAAATGATGCAGTACGGAATTTCTGTAGTTTAAATGATGCAGTTTCGAATTTCTGCCACAAACTGACAAAAACTGCCACCAACTGAAAAAAACAGTTACCAACTGACAATACCTGCCAGCACCTGACAAAAACAGTTACCAACTGACAATAACTGCCACCAACTGACATTAACTACCACCAACTGACAATAAATGCCACCAACTGACAATAACTGCCACCAACTGACAATAACTGCCACCAACTGACAATAACTGCCACCAACTGACAAAAACAGGTACCAACTGACAATAACTGCCACCATCTGACAAAAACATTTACCCACTGACAATAACTGCCACCAACTGACATTAACTACCACCAACTGACAATAAATGCCACCAACTGACATTAACTACCACCAACTGACAATAAATGCCACCAACTGACAATGACTGCCACTAACTGACAATAAATGCCACCAACTGACAAAAACAGTTACCAACTGACAATAACTGCCGCCAACTGACATTAACTACCACCAACTGACAATAAATGCCACCAACTGACAATGACTGCCACCAACTGACAATAAATGCCACCAACTGACAATAACTGCCACAAACTGACAATAACTGCCACCAACTGACAAAAACAGTTACCAACTGACAATAACTGCCACCATCTGACAAAAACATTTACCCACTGACAATAACTGCCACCAACTGACATTAACTACCACCAACTGACAATAAATGCCACCAACTGACAATAACTGCCACCAACTGACAATAACTGCCACCAACTGACAATAACTGCCACAAACTGACAAAAACAGTTGGTGGCAGTTGGTGCAGTTTGTAGTTTGTGTAGTTTAAATGATGCATTTTGGAATATCTGAAGTTTAAATAATTCATTCCGGAATGTCTATAATTTAAATGATGCAATTTGCAGTTTCTGTAGTTTAAATGATGCATTTTGGAAAGTCTGTAGTTTAAAAGATGCGGTTCAGAATGTTCAACTTTAAATGATGCAGTACGGAATTTCTGTAGTTTAAATGATGCAGTTTCGAATTTCTAGCACAAACTGACAAAAACTGCCACCAACTGAAAAAAACAGTTACCAACTGACAATACCTGCCAGCACCTGACAAAAACAGTTACAAAAACAGTTGACAAAAACACCTGACAAAAACAGTTACCAACTGACAATAACTGCCACCAACTGACATTAACTACCACCAACTGACAATAAATGCCACCAACTGACAATAACTGCCACCAACTGACAATAACTGCCACCAACTGACAATAACTGCCACCAACTGACAAAAACAGTTACCAACTGACAATAACTGCCACCATCTGACAAAAACATTTACCCACTGACAATAACTGCCACCAACTGACATTAACTACCACCAACTGACAATAAATGCCACCAACTGACATTAACTACCACCAACTGACAATAAATGCCACCAACTGACAATGACTGCCACCAACTGACAATAAATGCCACCAACTGACAAAAAAAGTTACAAACTGACAATAACTGCCGCCAACTGACATTAACTACCACCAACTGACAATAAATGCCACCAACTGACAATGACTGCCACCAACTGACAATAAATGCCACCAACTGACAATAACTGCCACAAACTGACAATAACTGCCACCAACTGACAAAAACAGTTACCAACTGACAATAACTGCCACCATCTGACAAAAACATTTACCCACTGACAATAACTGCCACCAACTGATATTAACTACCACCAACTGACAATAAATGCCACCAACTGACAATAACTGCCACAAACTGACAATAACTGCCACAAACTGACAAAAACAGTTACCAACTGGAAAGAAAACTGTTACCAACTGACAATAACTGCCACCAACTGGAAAGAAAACTGTTACCAACTGACAATAACTGCTACCAACTACCAAAAAACTATTACTAACTGACTACTGCCACCAACTGAAAAAAAAACGCCACCAACTGACAAAAAACTATTACCAAATGAATGTTCAACTTTAAATGATGCACTTCAGAATTTCTGTAGTTTAAATGATGCATTTTGGAATTTCTGTTTTCAACTGACAATAACTGCCAAAAACTAACAATAAATGCCACCAACTGACCATAACAGCCACCAATTAACAATAACTGCCACCAACTGAAAATAACTGCCACCAACTGACTTGAAACTTTCACCGACTGACAATAACTGCCATCAACTAACAATAACTGTTACCAACTGACTAAAAGCCATTACCAAATGACAGTAAATGGCACCAACTGAAAAAAAAGTTACCAACTGACAATAACTGCCACAAACTGTGTAAAAAATTTTGCCAACTGAAAATAACTGCCAACAACTGAAAAAAACTGTTACCAACTGACAATAACTGCCACAAACTGACAATAACTGCCACCAATTGACAATAACTGCCACAAACTGACAATAAAAGCCACCAACTGACAATAACTGCCACCAATTGGATAAAAACTTTTACCAACTGACATTAACTGCCAATAACTGACAATAGTTGTTGCCAACTGGAAATATCTGAACACCAACTGAAAAAATGCATTTCGGAATGTCTGTAGTTTAAAAGATGCACTTTGGAATTTCTGTTACCAACTGACAATAACTGCCACCAACTGACAAAAACAGTTACCAACTGACAATACATGCCACCAACTGAAAATACCTGCCACAAACTGTGTAAAAAATTTTGCCAACTGAAAATAACTGCCAACAACTGAAAAAAACTGTTACCAACTGACAATAACTGCCACAAACTGACAATAACTGCCACAAACTGACAATAAAAGCCACCAACTGACAATAACTGCCACCAATTGGATAAAAACTTTTACCAACTGACATTAACTGCCAATAACTGACAATAGTTGTTGCCAACTGGAAATATCTGAACACCAACTGAAAAAATGCATTTCGGAATGTCTGTAGTTTAAAAGATGCACTTTGGAATTTCTGTTACCAACTGACAATAACTGCCACCAACTGAGAAAAACAGTTACCAACTGAGAATACATGCCACCAACTGAAAATACCTGCCGCCAACTGACAATAACTGCCACCAACTGACAAAAACAGTTACCAACTAACAAAACCTGCCACCAACTGACAATAACTGCCACCAACTGACAAAAACAGTTACCAACTGACAATTTCTGCCACCAACTGAAAATAACTGCCATAAACTGACAATAACTACCAACAACTGAGAATAATGCAATTTGGAATGTCTGTAGTTTAAAAGATGCATTTTCGAATTTCTGCCACAAACTGACAATAACTGCCACCAACTGGATAGAAAACTGTTACCAACTGACAATAACTGCCACCAACTGTCAATAACTGCCACTAACTGAGAAGAACTGGTAACAACTTACAATAACGGCTAACAACTGAAAATAATGCATTTCCGAATGTCTTTAGTCTAAAAGATGCAGTTTGTAGTTTGTGTAGTTTAAATGATGCATTTTGGAATATCTGAAGTTTAAATAATGCATTCCGGAATGTCTATAATTTAAATGATGCAATTTGCAGTTTCTGTAGTTTAAATGATGCATTTTGGAAAGTCTGTAGTTTAAAAGATGCGGTTCAGAATGTTCAACTTTAAATGATGCAGTACGGAATTTCTGTAGTTTAAATGATGCAGTTTCGAATTTCTGCCACAAACTGACAAAAATTGCCACCAACTGAAAAAAACAGTTACCAACTGACAATACCTGCCAGCACTTGACAAAAACAGTTACCAACTGACAATAACTGCCACCAACTGACATTAACTACCACCAACTGACAATAAATGCCACCAACTGACAATAACTGCCACCAACTGACAATAACTGCCACAAACTGACAATAACTGCCACCAACTGACAAAAACAGTTACCAACTGACAATAACTGCCACCATCTGACAAAAACATTTACCCACTGACAATAACTGCCACCAACTGACATTAACTACCACCAACTGACAATAAATGCCACCAACTGACATTAACTACCACCAACTGACAATAAATGCCACCAACTGACAATGACTGCCACCAACTGACAATAAATGCCACCAACTGACAAAAACAGTTACCAACTGACAATAACTGCCGCCAACTGACATTAACTACCACCAACTGCCAATAAATGCCACCAACTGACAATGACTGCCACCAACTGACAATAAATGCCACCAACTGACAATAACTGCCACAAACTGACAATAACTGCCACCAACTGACAAAAACAGTTACCAACTGACAATAACTGCCACCATCTGACAAAAACATTTACCCACTGACAATAACTGCCACCAACTGACAAAAACAGTTACCAACTGACAATAAATGCCACCAACTGACAATAACTGCCACCAACTGGAAAGAAAACTGTTACCAACTGACAATAACTGCCACCAACTGTCAATACCTGCCACCAACTGAGAAGAACTGGTAACAACTTACAATAATGGCTAACAACTGAAAATAATGCATTTCCGAATGTCTTTAGTCTAAAAGATGCAGTTTGTAGTTTGTGTAGTTTAAATGATGCATTTTGGAATATCTGAAGTTTAAATAATGCATTCCGGAATGTCTATAATTTAAATGATGCAATTTGCAGTTTCTGTAGTTTAAATGATGCATTTTGGAAAGTCTGTAGTTTAAAAGATGCGGTTCAGAATGTTCAACTTTAAATGATGCAGTACGGAATTTCTGTAGTTTAAATGATGCAGTTTCGAATTTCTAGCACAAACTGACAAAAACTGCCACCAACTGAAAAAAAACAGTTACCAACTGACAATACCTGCCAGCACCTGACAAAAACAGTTACCAACTGACAATAACTGCCACCAACTGACATTAACTACCACCAACTGACAATAAATGCCACCAACTGACAATAACTGCCACCAACTGACAATAACTGCCACCAACTGACAATAACTGCCACCAACTGACAAAAACAGTTACCAACTGACAATAACTGTCACCAACTGAAAATAGCTGCCACCAACTGACAAAAACAGTTACCAACTAACAATAACTGCCACCAACTGACAAAAACAGTTACCAACTGAAAATACCTGCCACCAACTGACATTAACTGCCACCAACTGACAATAACTGCCACCAACTGACAAAAACAGTTACCAACTGACAATAACTGCCACCAACTGACAAAAACATTTACCAACTGACAATAACTGCCACCAACTGACATTAACTACCACCAACTGACAATAAATGCCACCAACTGACAATAACTGCCACCAACTGACAATAACTGCCACCAACTGACAATAACTGCCACCAACTGACAAAAACAGTTACCAACTGACAATAACTGCCACCATCTGACAAAAACATTTACCCACTGACAATAACTGCCACCAACTGACATTAACTACCACCAACTGACAATAAATGCCACCAACTGACATTAACTACCACCAACTGACAATAAATGCCACCAACTGACAATGATTGCCACTAACTGACAATAAATGCCACCAACTGACAAAAACAGTTACCAACTGACAATAACTGCCGCCAACTGACAATGACTGCCACCAACTGACAATAAATGCCACAAACTGACAATAACTGCCACAAACTGACAATAACTGCCACCAACTGACAAAAACAGTTACCAACTGACAATAACTGCCACCATCTGACAAAAACATTTACCCACTGACAATAACTGCCACCAACTGACATTAACTACCACCAACTGACAATAACTGCCATAAACTGACAATAACTACCAACAACTGACAATAACTGCCACAAACTGACAAAAACAGTTACCAACTGGAAAGAAAACTGTTACCAACTGACAATAACTGCCACCAACTGGAAAGAAAACTGTTACCAACTGACAATAACTGCCACCAACTGACAATACCTGCCAGCACCTGACAAAAACAGTTACCAACTGACAATAACTGCCACAAACTGACAATAACTGCCACCAACTGACAAAAACAGTTACCAACTGACAATAACTGCCACCATCTGAGAAAAACATTTACCCACTGACAATAACTGCCACCAACTGGAAAGAAAACTGTTACCAACTGACAATAACTGCCACCAACTGTCAATACCTGCCACCAACTGAGAAGAACTGGTAACAACTTACAATAATGGCTAACAACTGAAAATAATGCATTTCCGAATGTCTTTAGTCTAAAAGATGCAGTTTGTAGTTTGTGTAGTTTAAATGATGCATTTTGGAATATCTGAAGTTTTAAATAATGCATTCCGGAATGTCTATAATTTAAATGATGCAATTTGCAGTTTCTGTAGTTTAAATGATGCATTTTGGAAAGTCTGTAGTTTAAAAGATGCGGTTCAGAATGTTCAACTTTAAATGATGCAGTACGGAATTTCTGTAGTTTAAATGATGCAGTTTCGAATTTCTAGCACAAACTGACAAAAACTGCCACCAACTGAAAAAAACAGTTACCAACTGACAATACCTGCCAGCACCTGACAAAAACAGTTACCAACTGACAATAACTGCCACCAACTGACATTAACTACCACCAACTGACAATAAATGCCACCAACTGACAATAACTGCCACCAACTGACAATAACTGCCACCAACTGACAATAACTGCCACCAACTGACAAAAACAGTTACCAACTGACAATAACTGTCACCAACTGAAAATAGCTGCCACCAACTGACAAAAACAGTTACCAACTAACAATAACTGCCACCAACTGACAAAAACAGTTACCAACTGAAAATACCTGCCACCAACTGACATTAACTGCCACCAACTGACAATAACTGCCACCAACTGACAAAAAAAGTTACCAACTGACAATAACTGCCACCAACTGACAAAAACATTTACCAACTGACAATAACTGCCACCAACTGACATTAACTACCACCAACTGACAATAACTGCCACCAACTGACAATAACTGCCACCAACTGACAATAACTGCCACCAACTGACAAAAACAGTTACCAACTGACAATAACTGCCACAAACTGACAAAAACTGCCACCAACTGACAAAAACAGTTACCAACTGACAATAACTGCCACCATCTGACAAAAACATTTACCCACTGACAATAACTGCCACCAACTGACATTAACTACCACCAACTGACAATAAATGCCACCAACTGACATTAACTACCACCAACTGACAATAAATGCCACCAACTGACAATGATTGCCACTAACTGACAATAAATGCCACCAACTGACAAAAACAGTTACCAACTGACAATAACTGCCGCCAACTGACAATGACTGCCACCCAACTGACAATAAATGCCACAAACTGACAATAACTGCCACAAACTGACAATAACTGCCACCAACTGACAAAAACAGTTACCAACTGACAATAACTGCCACCATCTGACAAAAACATTTACCCACTGACAATAACTGCCACCAACTGACATTAACTACCACCAACTGACAATAACTGCCATAAACTGACAATAACTACCAACAACTGACAATAACTGCCACAAACTGACAAAAACAGTTACCAACTGGAAAGAAAACTGTTACCAACTGACAATAACTGCCACCAACTGGATAGAAAACTGTTACCAACTGACAATAACTGCCACCAACTGTCAATAACTGCCACCAACTGAGAAGAACTGGTAACAACTTACAATAACGGCTAACAACTGAAAATAATGCATTTCCGAATGTCTTTAGTCTAAAAGATGCAGTTTGTAGTTTGTGTAGTTTAAATGATGCATTTTGGAATATCTGAAGTTTAAATAATGCATTCCGGAATGTCTATAATTTAAATGATGCAATTAGCAGTTTCTGTAGTTTAAATGATGCATTTTGGAAAGTCTGTAGTTTAAAAGATGCGGTTCAGAATGTTCAACTTTAAATGATGCAGTACGGAATTTCTGTAGTTTAAATGATGCAGTTTCGAATTTCTAGCACAAACTGACAAAAACTGCCACCAACTGAAAAAAACAGTTACCAACTGACAATACCTGCCAGCACCTGACAAAAACAGTTACCAACTGACAATAACTGCCACAAACTGACAATAACTGCCACCAACTGACAAAAACAGTTACTAACTGACAATAACTGCCACCATCTGACAAAAACATTTACCCACTGACAATAACTGCCACCAACTGATATTAACTACCACCAACTGACAATAAATGCCACCAACTGACAATAACTGCCACAAACTGACAATAACTGCCACAAACTGACAAAAACAGTTACCAACTGGAAAGAAAACTGTTACCAACTGACAAGAACTGCCACCAACTGGAAAGAAAACTGTTACCACCTGACAATAACTGCCACCAACTAACAAAAAACTATTACCAACTGACAACTGCCACCAACAGAAAAAAACCGCCACCAACTGACAAAAAACTATTACCAAATGAATGTTCAACTTTAAATGATGCACTTCAGAATTTCTGTAGTTTAAATGATGCATTTTGGAATTTCTGTTTTCAACTGACAATAACTGCCAAAAACTAACAATAAATGCCACCAACTGACCATAACAGCCACTAATTAACAATAACTGCCACCAACTGAAAATAACTGCCACCAACTGACTTGAAACTTTCACCGACTGACAATAACTGCCATCAACTAACAATAACTGTTACCAACTGACTAAAAGCCATTACCAAATGACAGTAAATGGCACCAACTGAAAAAAAAGTTACCAACTGACAATAACTGCCACAAACTGTGTAAAAAATTTTGCCAACTGAAAATAACTGCCAACAACTGAAAAAAACTGTTACCAACTGACAATAACTGCCACAAACTGACATTAACTGCCACCAACTGACAATAACTGCCACCAACTGACAAAACAGTTACCAACTGACAATAACTGCCACCAACTGACAAAAACATTTACCAACTGACAATAACTGCCACCAACTGACATTAACTACCACCAACTGACAATAAATGCCACCAACTGACAATAACTGCCACCAACTGACAATAACTGCCACCAACTGACAAAAACAGTTACCAACTGACAATAACTGCCACAAACTGACAATAACTGCCACCAACTGACAAAAACAGTTACCAAATGACAATAATTGCCAACAACTGACAATAACTGTTACCAACTGACAATAACTGCCAACAATTGAAAATAATGATTTCGGAATGAATGCAGTTTAAAAGAAGCAGTTTGGAATTTCTGTAGTATAAATGATGCATTTAAAAATATCTGTAGTTTAAATGATGCAGATACGAATGTTCAACTTTAAATGATGTACTTCAGAATTTCTGTAGTTTAAATGATGCATTTTGGAATTTCTGTTTTCAACTGACAATAACTGCCAAAAACTAACAATAAATGCCACCAACTGACCATAACAGCCACCAATTAACAATAACTGCCACCAACTGAAAATAACTGCCACCAACTGACTTGAAACTTTCACCGACTGACAATAACTGCCATCAACTAACAATAACTGTTACCAACTGACTAAAAGCCATTACCAAATGACAGTAAATGGCACCAACTGAAAAAAAAGTTACCAACTGACAATAACTGCCACAAACTGTGTAAAAAATTTTGCCAACTGAAAATAACTGCCAACAACTGAAAAAAACTGTTACCAACTGACAATAACTGCCACAAACTGACAATAACTGCCACCAATTGACAATAACTGCCACAAACTGACAATAAAAGCCACCAACTGACAATAACTGCCACCAATTGGATAAAAACTTTTACCAACTGACATTAACTGCCAATAACTGACAATAGTTGTTGCCAACTGGAAATATCTGAACACCAACTGAAAAAATGCATTTCGGAATGTCTGTAGTTTAAAAGATGCACTTTGGAATTTCTGTTACCAACTGACAATAACTGCCACCAACTGACAAAAACAGTTACCAACTGACAATACATGCCACCAACTGAAAATACCTGCCGCCAACTGACAATAACTGCCACCAACTGACAAAAACAGTTACCAACTAACAAAACCTGCCACCAACTGACAATAACTGCCACCAACTGACAAAAACAGTTACCAACTGACAATTTCTGCCACCAACTGAAAATAACTGCCATAAACTGACAATAACTACCAACAACTGAGAATAATGCAATTTGGAATGTCTGTAGTTTAAAAGATGCATTTTCGAATTTCTGCCACAAACTGACAATAACTGCCACCAACTGGATAGAAAACTGTTACCAACTGACAATAACTGCCACGAACTGTCAATAACTGCCACCAACTGAGAAGAACTGGTAACAACTTACAATAACGGCTAACAACTGAAAATAATGCATTTCCGAATGTCTTTAGTCTAAAAGATGCAGTTTGTAGTTTGTGTAGTTTAAATGATGCATTTTGGAATATCTGAAGTTTAAATAATGCATTCCGGAATGTCTATAATTTAAATGATGCAATTAGCAGTTTCTGTAGTTTAAATGATGCATTTTGGAAAGTCTGTAGTTTAAAAGATGCGGTTCAGAATGTTCAACTTTAAATGATGCAGTACGGAATTTCTGTAGTTTAAATGATGCAGTTTCGAATTTCTGCCACAAACTGACAAAAACAGTTACCAACTGACAATAACTGCCACCAACTGACATTAACTACCACCAACTGACAATAAATGCCACCAACTGACAATAACTGCCACCAACTGACAATAACTGCCACAAACTGACAATAACTGCCACCAACTGACAAAAACAGTTACCAACTGACAATAACTGCCACCATCTGACAAAAACATTTACCCACTGACAATAACTGCCACCAACTTACATTAACTACCACCAACTGACAATAAATGCCACCAACTGACATTAACTACCACCAACTGACAATAAATGCCACCAACTGACAATGACTGCCACCAACTGACAATAAATGCCACCAACTGACAATAACTGCCACAAACTGACAATAACTGCCACCAACTGACAAAAACAGTTACCAACTGACAATAACTGCCACAATCTGACAAAAACATTTACCCACTGACAATAACTGCCACCAACTGACATTAACTACCACCAACTGACAATAAATGCCACCAACTGACAATAACTGCCACAAACTGACAATAACTGCCACAAACTGACAAAAACAGTTACCAACTGGAAAGAAAACTGTTACCAACTGACAATAACTGCCACCAACTGGATAGAAAACAGTTACCAACTGACAATAACTGCCACCAACTGAGAAGAACTGGTAACAACTTACAATAACGGCTAACAACTGAAAATGATGCATTTCCGAATGTCTTTAGTCTAAAAGATGCAGTTTGTAGTTTGTGTAGTTTAATTGATGCATTTTGGAATATCTGAAGTTTAAATAATGCATTCCGGAATGTCTATAATTTAAATGATGCAATTTGCAGTTTCTGTAGTTTAAATGATGCATTTTGGAAAGTCTGTAGTTTAAAAGATGCGGTTCAGAATGTTCAACTTTAAATGATGCAGTACGGAATTTCTGTAGTTTAAATGATGCAGTTTCGAATTTCTAGCACAAACTGACAAAAACTGCCACCAACTGAAAAAAACAGTTACCAACTGACAATAACTGTCACCAACTGAAAATAACTGCCACCAACTGACAAAAACAGTTACCAACTAACAATAACTGCCACCAACTGACAAAAACATTTACCAACTGACAATAACTGCCACCAACTGACATTAACTACCACCAACTGACAATAAATGCCACCAACTGACAATAACTGCCACCAACTGACAAAAACAGTTACCAACTGACAATAACTGCCACCAACTGACAAAAACATTTACCAACTGACAATAACTGCCACCAACTGACATTAACTACCACCAACTGACAATAAATGCCACCAACTGACAATAACTGCCACCAACTGACAATAACTGCCACCAACTGACAAAAACAGTTACAAACTGACAATAACTGCCACAAACTGACAATAACTGCCACCAACTGACAAAAACAGTTACCAAATGACAATAACTGCCAACAACTGACAATAACTGTTACCAACTGACAATAACTGCCAACAATTGAAAATAATGATTTCGGAATGAATGCAGTTTAAAAGAAGCAGTTTGGAATTTCTGTAGTATAAATGATGCATTTAAAAATATCTGTAGTTTAAATGATGCAGTTACGAATGTTAAACTTTAAATGATGTACTTCAGAATTTCTGTAGTTTAAATGATGCATTTTGGAATTTCTGTTTTCAACTGACAATAACTGCCAAAAACTAACAATAAATGCCACCAACTGACCATAACAGCCACCAATTAACAATAACTGCCACCAACTGAAAATAACTGCCACCAACTGACTTGAAACTTTCACCGACTGACAATAACTGCCATCAACTAACAATAACTGTTACCAACTGACTAAAAGCCATTACCAAATGACAGTAAATGGTTCCAACTGAAAAAAAAAGTTACCAACTGACAATAACTGCCACAAACTGTGTAAAAAATTTTGCCAACTGAAAATAACTGCCAACAACTGAAAAAAACTGTTACCAACTGACAATAACTGCCACAAACTGACAATAACTGCCACCAATTGACAATAACTGCCACAAACTGACAATAAAAGCCACCAACTGACAATAACTGCCACCAATTGGATAAAAACTTTTACCAACTGACATTAACTGCCAATAACTGACAATAGTTGTTGCCAACTGGAAATATCTGAACACCAACTGAAAAAATGCATTTCGGAATGTCTGTAGTTTAAAAGATGCACTTTGGAATTTCTGTTACCAACTGACAATAACTGCCACCAACTGACAAAAACAGTTACCAACTGACAATACATGCCACCAACTGAAAATACCTGCCGCCAACTGACAATAACTGCCACCAACTGACAAAAACAGTTACCAACTGACAATTTCTGCCACCAACTGAAAATAACTGCCATAAACTGACAATAACTACCAACAACTGAGAATAATGCAATTTGGAATGTCTGTAGTTTAAAAGATGCATTTTCGAATTTCTGCCACAAACTGACAATAACTGCCACCAACTGGATAGAAAACTGTTACCAACTGACAATAACTGCCACCAACTGTCAATAACTGCCACCAACTGAGAAGAACTGGTAACAACTTACAATAACGGCTAACAACTGAAAATAATGCATTTCCGAATGTCTTTAGTCTAAAAGATGCAGTTTGTAGTTTGTGTAGTTTAAATGATGCATTTTGGAATATCTGAAGTTTAAATAATGCATTCCGGAATGTCTATAATTTAAATGATGCAATTTGCAGTTTCTGTAGTTTAAATGATGCATTTTGGAAAGTCTGTAGTTTAAAAGATGCGGTTCAGAATGTTCAACTTTAAATGATGCAGTACGGAATTTCTGTAGTTTAAATGATGCAGTTTCGAATTTCTAGCACAAACTGACAAAAACTGCCACCAACTGAAAAAAACAGTTACCAACTGACAATAACTGCCACCATCTGAAAAAAACATTTACCCACTGACAATAACTGCCACCAACTGACAAAAACAGTTACCAACTGACAATAAATGCCACCAACTGACAATAACTGCCACCAACTGGAAAGAAAACTGTTACCAACTGACAATAACTGCCACCAACTGTCAATACCTGCCACCAACTGAGAAGAACTGGTAACAACTTACAATAATGGCTAACAACTGAAAATAATGCATTTCCGAATGTCTTTAGTCTAAAAGATGCAGTTTGTAGTTTGTGTAGTTTAAATGATGCATTTTGGAATATCTGAAGTTTAAATAATGCATTCCGGAATGTCTATAATTTAAATGATGCAATTTGCAGTTTCTGTAGTTTAAATGATGCATTTTGGAAAGTCTGTAGTTTAAAAGATGCGGTTCAGAATGTTCAACTTTAAATGATGCAGTACGGAATTTCTGTAGTTTAAATGATGCAGTTTCGAATTTCTGCCACAAACTGACAAAAACAGTTACCAACTGACAATAACTGCCACCAACTGACATTAACTACCACCAACTGACAATAAATGCCACCAACTGACAATAACTGCCACCAACTGACAATAACTGCCACAAACTGACAATAACTGCCACCAACTGACAAAAACAGTTACCAACTGACAATAACTGCCACCATCTGACAAAAACATTTACCCACTGACAATAACTGCCACCAACTTACATTAACTACCACCAACTGACAATAAATGCCACCAACTGACAAAAACAGTTACCAACTGAAAATACCTGCCACCAACTGACATTAACTGCCACCAACTGACAATAACTGCCACCAACTGACAAAAACAGTTACCAACTGACAATAACTGCCACCAACTGACAAAAACATTTACCAACTGACAATAACTGCCACCAACTGACATTAACTACCACCAACTGACAATAAATGCCACCAACTGACAATAACTGCCACCAACTGACAATAACTGCCACCAACTGACAATAACTGCCACCAACTGACAATAACTGCCACAAACTGACAATAACTGCCACCAACTGACAATAACTGCCACCAACTGACAAAAACAGTTACCAACTGACAATAACTGCCACCATCTGACAAAAACATTTACCCACTGACAATAACTGCCACCAACTGACATTAACTACCACCAACTGACAATAAATGCCACCAACTGACATTAACTACCACCAACTGACAATAAATGCCACCAACTGACAATGATTGCCACCAACTGACAATAAATGCCACCAACTGACAAAAACAGTTACCAACTGACAATAACTGCCGCCAACTGACAATGACTGCCACCAACTGACAATAAATGCCACAAACTGACAATAACTGCCACAAACTGACAATAACTGCCACCAACTGACAAAAACAGTTACCAACTGACAATAACTGCCACCATCTGACAAAAACATTTACCCACTGACAATAACTGCCACCAACTGACATTAACTACCACCAACTGACAATAACTGCCATAAACTGACAATAACTACCAACAACTGACAATAACTGCCACAAACTGACAAAAACAGTTACCAACTGGAAAGAAAACTGTTACCAACTGACAATAACTGCCACCAACTGGAAAGAAAACTGTTACCAACTGACAATAACTGCCACCAACTGTCAATAACTGCCACCAACTGAGAAGAACTGGTAACAACTTACAATAACGGCTAACAACTGAAAATAATGCATTTCCGAATGTCTTTAGTCTAAAAGATGCAGTTTGTAGTTTGTGTAGTTTAAATGATGCATTTTGGAATATCTGAAGTTTAAATAATGCATTCCGGAATGTCTATAATTTAAATGATGCAATTTGCAGTTTCTGTAGTTTAAATGATGCATTTTGGAAAGTCTGTAGTTTAAAAGATGCGGTTCAGAATGTTCAACTTTAAATGATGCAGTACGGAATTTCTGTAGTTTAAATGATGCAGTTTCGAATTTCTAGCACAAACTGACAAAAACTGCCACCAAATGAAAAAAACAGTTACCAACTGACAATACCTGCCAGCACCTGACAAAAACAGTTACCAACTGACAATAACTGCCACAAACTGACAATAACTGCCACCAACTGACAAAAACAGTTACCAACTGACAATAACTGCCACCATCTGAGAAAAACATTTACCCACTGACAATAACTGCCACCAACTGGAAAGAAAACTGTTACCAACTGACAATAACTGCCACCAACTGTCAATACCTGCCACCAACTGAGAAGAACTGGTAACAACTTACAATAATGGCTAACAACTGAAAATAATGCATTTCCGAATGTCTTTAGTCTAAAAGATGCAGTTTGTAGTTTGTGTAGTTTAAATGATGCATTTTGGAATATCTGAAGTTTAAATAATGCATTCCGGAATGTCTATAATTTAAATGATGCAATTTGCAGTTTCTGTAGTTTAAATGATGCATTTTGGAAAGTCTGTAGTTTAAAAGATGCGGTTCAGAATGTTCAACTTTAAATGATGCAGTACGGAATTTCTGTAGTTTAAATGATGCAGTTTCGAATTTCTGCCACAAACTGACAAAAACAGTTACCAACTGACAATAACTGCCACCAACTGACATTAACTACCACCAACTGACAATAAATGCCACCAACTGACAATAACTGCCACCAACTGACAATAACTGCCACAAACTGACAATAACTGCCACCAACTGACAAAACAGTTACCAACTGACAATAACTGCCACCATCTGACAAAAACATTTACCCACTGACAATAACTGCCACCAACTTACATTAACTACCACCAACTGACAATAAATGCCACCAACTGACAAAAACAGTTACCAACTGAAAATACCTGCCACCAACTGACATTAACTGCCACCAACTGACAATAACTGCCACCAACTGACAAAAACAGTTACCAACTGACAATAACTGCCACCAACTGACAAAAACATTTACCAACTGACAATAACTGCCACCAACTGACATTAACTACCACCAACTGACAATAAATGCCACCAACTGACAATAACTGCCACCAACTGACAATAACTGCCACCAACTGACAATAACTGCCACCAACTGACAATAACTGCCACAAACTGACAATAACTGCCACCAACTGACAATAACTGCCACCAACTGACAAAAACAGTTACCAACTGACAATAACTGCCACCATCTGACAAAAACATTTACCCACTGACAATAACTGCCACCAACTGACATTAACTACCACCAACTGACAATAAATGCCACCAACTGACATTAACTACCACCAACTGACAATAAATGCCACCAACTGACAATGATTGCCACCAACTGACAATAAATGCCACCAACTGACAAAAACAGTTACCAACTGACAATAACTGCCGCCAACTGACAATGACTGCCACCAACTGACAATAAATGCCACAAACTGACAATAACTGCCACAAACTGACAATAACTGCCACCAACTGACAAAAACAGTTACCAACTGACAATAACTGCCACCATCTGACAAAAACATTTACCCACTGACAATAACTGCCACCAACTGACATTAACTACCACCAACTGACAATAACTGCCATAAACTGACAATAACTACCAACAACTGACAATAACTGCCACAAACTGACAAAAACAGTTACCAACTGGAAAGAAAACTGTTACCAACTGACAATAACTGCCACCAACTGGAAAGAAAACTGTTACCAACTGACAATAACTGCTACCAACTGTCAATAACTGCCACCAACTGAGAAGAACTGGTAACAACTTACAATAACGGCTAACAACTGAAAATAATGCATTTCCGAATGTCTTTAGTCTAAAAGATGCAGTTTGTAGTTTGTGTAGTTTAAATGATGCATTTTGGAATATCTGAAGTTTAAATAATGCATTCCGGAATGTCTATAATTTCAATGATGCAATTTGCAGTTTCTGTAGTTTAAATGATGCATTTTGGAAAGTCTGTAGTTTAAAAGATGCGGTTCAGAATGTTCAACTTTAAATGATGCAGTACGGAATTTCTGTAGTTTAAATGATGCAGTTTCGAATTTCTAGCACAAACTGACAAAAACTGCCACCAAATGAAAAAAACAGTTACCAACTGACAATACCTGCCAGCACCTGACAAAAACAGTTACCAACTGACAATAACTGCCACAAACTGACAATAACTGCCACCAACTGACAAAAACAGTTACCAACTGACAATAACTGCCACCATCTGAGAAAAACATTTACCCACTGACAATAACTGCCACCAACTGGAAAGAAAACTGTTACCAACTGACAATAACTGCCACCAACTGTCAATACCTGCCACCAACTGAGAAGAACTGGTAACAACTTACAATAATGGCTAACAACTGAAAATAATGCATTTCCGAATGTCTTTAGTCTAAAAGATGCAGTTTGTAGTTTGTGTAGTTTAAATGATGCATTTTGGAATATCTGAAGTTTAAATAATGCATTCCGGAATGTCTATAATTTAAATGATGCAATTTGCAGTTTCTGTAGTTTAAATGATGCATTTTGGAAAGTCTGTAGTTTAAAAGATGCGGTTCAGAATGTTCAACTTTAAATGATAAAGTACGGAATTTCTGTAGTTTAAATGATGCAGTTTCGAATTTCTAGCACAAACTGACAAAAACTGCCACCAACTGAAAAAAACAGTTACCAACTGACAATACCTGCCAGCACCTGACAAAAACAGTTACCAACTGACAATAACTGCCACCAACTGACAATAACTGCCACAAACTGACAATAAATGCCACCAACTGACAATAACTGCCACCAACTGACAATAACTGCCACCAACTGACAATAACTGCCACCAACTGACAAAAACAGTTACCAACTGACCAATAACTGTCACCAACTGAAAATAGCTGCCACCAACTGACAAAAACAGTTACCAACTAACAATAACTGCCACCAACTGACAAAAACAGTTACCAACTGAAAATACCTGCCACCAACTGACATTAACTGCCACCAACTGACAATAACTGCCAACAACTGACAAAAACAGTTACCAACTGACAATAACTGCCACCAACTGACAAAAACATTTACCAACTGACAATAACTGCCACCAACTGACATTAACTACCACCAACTGACAATAAATGCCACCAACTGACAATAACTGCCACCAACTGACAATAACTGCCACCAACTGACAAAAACAGTTACCAACTGACAATAACTGCCACAAACTGACAAAAACTGCCACCAACTGACAAAAACAGTTACCAACTGACAATAACTGCCACCATCTGACAAAAACATTTACCCACTGACAATAAACTGCCACCAACTGACATTAACTACCACCAACTGACAATAAATGCCACCAACTGACATTAACTACCACCAACTGACAATAAATGCCACCAACTGACAAAAACAGTTACCAACTGACAATAACTGCCGCCAACTGACAATGACTGCCACCAACTGACAATAAATGCCACAAACTGACAATAACTGCCACAAACTGACAATAACTGCCACCAACTGACAAAAACAGTTACCAACTGACAATAACTGCCACCATCTGACAAAAACATTTACCCACTGACAATAACTGCCACCAACTGACATTAACTACCACCAACTGACAATAACTGCCATAAACTGACAATAACTACCAACAACTGACAATAACTGCCACAAACTGACAAAAACAGTTACCAACTGGAAAGAAAACTGTTACCAACTGACAATAACTGCCACCAACTGGAAAGAAAACTGTTACCAACTGACAATAACTGCCACCAACTGTCAATAACTGCCACCAACTGAGAAGAACTGGTAACAACTTACAATAACGGCTAACAACTGAAAATAATGCATTTCCGAATGTCTTTAGTCTAAAAGATGCAGTTTGTAGTTTGTGTAGTTTAAATGATGCATTTTGGAATATCTGAAGTTTAAATAATGCATTCTGGAATGTCTATAATTTAAATGATGCAATTTGCAGTTTCTGTAGTTTAAATGATGCATTTTGGAAAGTCTGTAGTTTAAAAGATGCGGTTCAGAATGTTCAACTTTAAATGATGCAGTACGGAATTTCTGTAGTTTAAATGATGCAGTTTCGAATTTCTAGCACAAACTGACAAAAACTGCCACCAACTGAAAAAAACAGTTACCAACTGACAATAACTGCCACCAACTGACATTAACTACCACCAACTGACAATAAATGCCACCAACTGACAATAACTGCCACCAACTGACAATAACTGCCACCAACTGACAATAACTGCCACCAACTGACAAAAACAGTTACCAACTGACAATAACTGTCACCAACTGAAAATAGCTGCCACCAACTGACAAAAACAGTTACCAACTAACAATAACTGCCACCAACTGACAAAAACAGTTACCAACTGAAAATACCTGCCACCAACTGACATTAACTGCCACCAACTGACAATAACCTGCCACCAACTGACAAAAACAGTTACCAACTGACAATAACTGCCACCAACTGACAAAAACATTTACCAACTGACAATAACTGCCACCACTGACATTAACTACCACCAACTGACAATAAATGCCACCAACTGACAATAACTGCCACCAACTGACAATAACTGCCACCAACTGACAAAAAACAGTTACCAACTGACAATAACTGCCACAAACTGACAAAAACTGCCACCAACTGACAAAAACGTTACCAACTGACAATAACTGCCACCATCTGACAAAAACATTTACCCACTGACAATAACTGCCACCAACTGACATTAACTACCACCAACTGACAATAAATGCCACCAACTGACATTAACTACCACCAACTGACAATAAATGCCACCAACTGACAATGATTGCCACTAACTGACAATAAATGCCACCAACTGACAAAAACAGTTACCAACTGACAATAACTGCCGCCAACTGACAATGACTGCCACCAACTGACAATAAATGCCACAAACTGACAATAACTGCCACAAACTGACAATAACTGCCACCAACTGACAAAAACAGTTACCAACTGACAATAACTGCCACCATCTGACAAAAACATTTACCCACTGACAATAACTGCCACCAACTGACATTAACTACCACCAACTGACAATAACTGCCATAAACTGACAATAACTACCAACAACTGACAATAACTGCCACAAACTGACAAAAACAGTTACCAACTGGAAAGAAAACTGTTACCAACTGACAATAACTGCCACCAACTGGATAGAAAACTGTTACCAACTGACAATAACTGCCACCAACTGTCAATAACTGCCACCAACTGAGAAGAACTGGTAACAACTTACAATAACGGCTAACAACTGAAAATAATGCATTTCCGAATGTCTTTAGTCTAAAAGATGCAGTTTGTAGTTTGTGTAGTTTAAATGATGCATTTTGGAATATCTGAAGTTTAAATAATGCATTCCGGAATGTCTATAATTTAAATGATGCAATTAGCAGTTTCTGTAGTTTAAATGATGCATTTTGGAAAGTCTGTAGTTTAAAAGATGCGGTTCAGAATGTTCAACTTTAAATGATGCAGTACGGAATTTCTGTAGTTTAAATGATGCAGTTTCGAATTTCTAGCACAAACTGACAAAAACTGCCACCAACTGAAAAAAACAGTTACCAACTGACAATACCTGCCAGCACCTGACAAAAACAGTTACCAACTGACAATAACTGCCACAAACTGACAATAACTGCCACCAACTGACAAAAACAGTTACTAACTGACAATAACTGCCACCATCTGACAAAAACATTTACCCACTGACAATAACTGCCACCAACTGATATTAACTACCACCAACTGACAATAAATGCCACCAACTGACAATAACTGCCACAAACTGACAATAACTGCCACAAACTGACAAAAACAGTTACCAACTGGAAAGAAAACTGTTACCAACTGACAAGAACTGCCACCAACTGGAAAGAAAACTGTTACCACCTGACAATAACTGCCACCAACTAACAAAAAACTATTACCAACTGACAACTGCCACCAACAGAAAAAAACCGCCACCAACTGACAAAAAACTATTACCAAATGAATGTTCAACTTTAAATGATGCACTTCAGAATTTCGTAGTTTAAATGATGCATTTTGGAATTTCTGTTTTCAACTGACAATAACTGCCAAAAAACTAACAATAAATGCCACCAACTGACCATAACAGCCACTAATTAACAATAACTGCCACCAACTGAAAAATAACTGCCACCAACTGACTTGAAACTTTCACCGACTGACAATAACTGCCATCAACTAACAATAACTGTTACCAACTGACTAAAAGCCATTACCAAATGACAGTAAATGGCACCAACTGAAAAAAAAGTTACCAACTGACAATAACTGCCACAAACTGTGTAAAAAATTTTGCCAACTGAAAATAACTGCCAACAACTGAAAAAAAACTGTTACCAACTGACAATAACTGCCACAAACTGACATTAACTGCCACCAACTGACAATAACTGCCACCAACTGACAAAAACAGTTACCAACTGACAATAACTGCCACCAACTGACAAAAACATTTACCAACTGACAATAACTGCCACCAACTGACATTAACTACCACCAACTGACAATAAATGCCACCAACTGACAATAACTGCCACCAACTGACAATAACTGCCACCAACTGACAAAAACAGTTACCAACTGACAATAACTGCCACAAACTGACAATAACTGCCACCAACTGACAAAAACAGTTACCAAATGACAATAATTGCCAACAACTGACAATAACTGTTACCAACTGACAATAACTGCCAACAATTGAAAATAATGATTTCGGAATGAATGCAGTTTAAAAGAAGCAGTTTGGAATTTCTGTAGTATAAATGATGCATTTAAAAATATCTGTAGTTAAATGATGCAGATACGAATGTTCAACTTTAAATGATGTACTTCAGAATTTCTGTAGTTTAAATGATGCATTTTGGAATTTCTGTTTTTCAACTGACAATAACTGCCAAAAACTAACAATAAATGCCACCAACTGACCATAACAGCCACCAATTAACAATAACTGCCACCAACTGAAAATAACTGCCACCAACTGACTTGAAACTTTCACCGACTGACATAACTGCCATCAACTAACAATTACTGTTACCAACTGACTAAAAGCCATTACCAAATGACAGTAAATGGCACCAACTGAAAAAAAAAGTTACCAACTGACAATAACTGCCACAAACTGTGTAAAAAATTTTGCCAACTGAAAATAACTGCCAACAACTGAAAAAAAACTGTTACCAACTGACAATAACTGCCACAAACTGACAATAACTGCCACCAATTGACAATAACTGCCACAAACTGACAATAAAAGCCACCAACTGACAATAACTGCCACCAATTGGATAAAAACTTTTACCAACTGACATTAACTGCCAATAACTGACAATAGTTGTTGCCAACTGGAAATATCTGACACCAACTGAAAAAATGCATTTCGGAATGTCTGTAGTTTAAAAGATGCACTTTGGAATTTCTGTTACCAACTGACAATAACTGCCACCAACTGACAAAAACAGTTACCAACTGACAATACATGCCACCAACTGAAATACCTGCCGCCAACTGACAATAACTGCCACCAACTGACAAAAACAGTTACCAACTAACAAAACCTGCCACCAACTGACAATAACTGCCACCAACTGACAAAAACAGTTACCAACTGACAATTTCTGCCACCAACTGAAAATAACTGCCATAAACTGACAATAACTACCAACAACTGAGAATAATGCAATTTGGAATGTCTGTAGTTTAAAGATGCATTTTCGAATTTCTGCCACAAACTGACAATAACTGCCACCAACTGGATAGAAAACTGTTACCAACTGACAATAACTGCCACGAACTGTCAATAACTGCCACCAACTGAGAAGAACTGGTAACAACTTACAATAACGGCTAACAACTGAAAATAATGCATTTCCGAATGTCTTTAGTCTAAAAGATGCAGTTTGTAGTTTGTGTAGTTTAAATGATGCATTTTGGAATATCTGAAGTTTAAATAATGCATTCCGGAATGTCTATAATTTAAATGATGCAATTAGCAGTTTCTGTAGTTTAAATGATGCATTTTGGGAAAGTCTGTAGTTTAAAAGATGCGGTTCAGAATGTTCAACTTTAAATGATGCAGTACGGAATTTCTGTAGTTTAAATGATTGCAGTTTCGAATTTCTGCCACAAACTGACAAAAAACAGTTACCAACTGACAATAACTGCCACCAACTGACATTAACTACCACCAACTGACAATAAATGCCACCAACTGACAATAACTGCCACCAACTGACAATAACTGCCACAAACTGACAATAAACTGCCACCAACTGACAAAAACAGTTACCAACTGAAATAACTGCCACCATCTGACAAAACATTTACCCACTGACAATAACTGCCACCAACTTACATTAACTACCACCAACTTGACAATAAATGCCACCAACTGACATTAACTACCACCAACTGACAATAAATGCCACCAACTGACAATGACTGCCACCAACTGACAATAAATGCCACCAACTGACAATAACTGCCACAAACTGACAATAACTGCCACCAACTGACAAAAACAGTTACCAACTGACAATAACTGCCACAATCTGACAAAAACATTTACCCACTGACAATAACTGCCACCAACTGACATTAACTACCACCAACTGACAATAAATGCCACCAACTGACATTAACTACCACCAACTGACAATAAATGCCACCAACTGACAATGATTGCCACTAACTGACAATAAATGCCACCAACTGACAAAAACAGTTACCAACTGACATAACTGCCGCCAACTGACAATGACTGCACCAACTGACAATAATGCCACAAACTGACAATAACTGCCACAAACTGACAATAACTGCCAACCAACTGACAAAAACAGTACCAACCTGACAATAACGGCCACCATCTGACAAAAACATTTACCCACTGACAACTAAACTGCCACCAACTGACATTAACTACCACCCAACTGACAATAACTGCCAATAAACTGACAATAACTACCAACAAACTGACAATAACTGCCACAAACTGACAAAACAGTTACAACTGGAAGAAAACTGTTACCAACTTGACAATAACTGCCACCACACTGGATAGAAAACTGTTACCAACTGACAATAACTGCCACCAACTGTCAATAACTGCCACCAACTGAGAAGAACTGGTAACAACTTACAATAACGGCTAACACTGAAAATAATGCATTTCCGAATGTCTTTAGTCTAAAAGATGCAGTTTGTAGTTTGTGTAGTTTAAATGATGCATTTTGGAATATCTGAAGTTTAAATAATGCATTCCGGAATGTCTATAATTTAAATGATGCAATTAGCAGTTTCTGTAGTTTAAATGATGCATTTTGGAAAGTCTGTAGTTTAAAAGATGCGGTTCAGAATGTTCAACTTTAAATGATGCAGTACGGAATTTCTGTAGTTTAAAAGATGCACTTTGGAATTTCTGTTACCAACTGACAATAACTGCCACCAACTGACAAAAACAGTTACCAACTGACAATACATGCCACCAACTGAAAATACCTGCCGCCAACTGACAATAACTGCCACCAACTGACAAAAACAGTTACCAACTAACAAAACCTGCCACCAACTGACAATAACTGCCACCAACTGACAAAACAGTTACCAACTGACAATTTCTGCCACCAACTGAAAATAACTGCCATAAACTGACAATAACTACCAACAACTGAGAATAATGCAATTTGGAATGTCTGTAGTTTAAAGATGCATTTCGAATTTCTGCCACAAACTGACAATAACTGCCCACCAACTGGATAGAAAACTGTTACCAACTGACAATAACTGCCACGAACTGTCAATAACTGCCACCAACTGAGAAGAACTGGTAACAACTTACAATAACGGCTACAACTGAAAATAATGCATTTCCGAATGTCTTTAGTCTAAAAGATGCAGTTTGTAGTTTGTGTTTAAATGCATTTTGGAATATCTGAGTTTTAATGCATTCCGGAATGTCTATAATTTAAATGATGCAATTAGCAGTTTCTGTAGTTTAAATGATGCATTTTGGAAAGTCTGTAGTTTAAAAGATGCGGTTCAGAATGTTCAACTTTAAATGATGCAGTACGGAATTTCTGTAGTTTAAATGATGCAGTTTCGAATTTCTCGCCACAAACTGACAAAAACAGTTACCAACTGACAATACTGCCACCAACTGATTAACTACCACCAACTGACAATAAATGCCACCAACTGACAATAACTGCCACCAACTGACAATAACTGCCACAAACTGACAATAACTGCCACCAACTGACAAAAACAGTTACCAACTGACAATAACTGCCACCATCTGACAAAAACATTTACCCACTGACAATAACTGCCACCAACTTACATTAACTACCACCAACTGACAATAAATGCCACCAACTGACATTAACTACCACCAACTGACAATAAAATGCCACCAACTGACAATGACTGCCACCAACTGACAATAAATGCCACCAACTGACAATAACTGCCACAAACTGACAATAACTGCCACCAACTGACAAAAACAGTTACCAACTGACAATAACTGCCACAATCTGACAAAAACATTTACCCACTGACAATAACTGCCACCAAACTGACTTAACTACCACCAACTGACAATAAATGCCACCAACTGACATTAACTACCACCAACTGACAATAAATGCCACCAACTGACAATGATTGCCACTAACTGACAATAAATGCCACCAACTGACAAAAACAGTTACCAACTGACAATAACTGCCGCCAACTGACAATGACTGCCACCAACTGACAATAAATGCCACAAACTGACAATAACTGCCACAAACTGACAATAACTGCCACCAACTGACAAAACAGTTACCAACTGACAATAACTGCCACCATCTGACAAAAACATTTACCCACTGACAATAACTGCCACCAACTGACATTAACTACCACCAACTGACAATAACTGCCATAAACTGACAATAACTACCAACAACTGACAATAACTGCCACAAACTGACAAAAACATTACCAACTGGAAAGAAACTGTTACCAACTGACAATAACTGCCACCAACTGGATAGAAAACTGTTACCAACTGACAATAACTGCCACCAACTGTCAATAACTGCCACCAACTGAGAAGAACTGGTAACAACTTACAATAACGGCTAACAACTGAAATAATGCATTTCCGAATGTCTTTAGTCTAAAGATGCAGTTTGTAGTTTGTGTAGTTTAAATGATGCATTTTGGAATATCTGAAGTTTAAATAATGCATTCCGGAATGTCTATAATTTAAATGATGCAATTAGCAGTTTCTGTAGTTTAAATGATGCATTTTGGAAAGTCTGTAGTTTAAAAGATGCGGTTCAGAATGTTCAACTTTAATGATGCAGTACGGAATTTCTGTAGTTTAAATGATGCAGTTTCGAATTTCTAGCACAAACTGACAAAACTGCCACCAACTGAAAAAAACAGTTACCAACTGACAATACCTGCCAGCACCTGACAAAAACAGTTACCAACTGACAATAACTGCCACAAACTGACAATAACTGCCACCAACTGACAAAACAGTTACTAACTGACAATAACTGCCACCATCTGACAAAAACATTTACCCACTGACAATGCCACCAACTGATATTAACTACCACCAACTGACAATAAATGCCACCAACTGACAATACTGCCACAAACTGACAATAACTGCCACAAACTGACAAAACAGTTACCAACTGGAAAGAAAACTGTTACCAACTGACAAGAACTGCCACCAACTGGAAAGAAACTGTTACCACCTGACAATAAGCCACCAACTAACAAAAAACTATTACCAACTGACAACTGCCACCAACAGAAAAAAACCGCCACCAACTGACAAAAAACTATTACCAAATGAATGTTCAACTTTAAATGATGCACTTCAGAATTTCTGTAGTTTAAATGATGCATTTTGGAATTTCTGTTTTCAACTGACAATAACTGCCAAAAACTAACAATAAATGCCACCAACTGACCATAACAGCCACTAATTAACAATCTGCCACCAACTGAAAATAACTGCCACCAACTGACTTGAAACTTTCACCGACTGACAATAACTGCCATCAACTAACAATAACTGTTACCAACTGACTAAAAGCCATTACCAAATGACAGTAAATGGCACCAACTGAAAAAAAGTTACCAACTGACAATAACTGCCACAAACTGTGTAAAAAATTTTGCCAACTGAAAATAACTGCCAACACTGAAAAAACTGTTACCAACTGACAATAACTGCCACAAACTGACATTAACCTGCCACCAACTGACAATAACTGCCACCCAACTGACAAAAACAGTTACCAACTGACAATAACTGCCACCAACTGACAAAAACATTTACCAACTGACAATAACTGCACCAACTGACATTAACTACCACCAACTGACAATAAATGCCACCAACTGACAATAACTGCCACCAAATGACAATAACTGCCACCAACGGACAAAAACAGTTACCAACTGACAATAACTGCCACAACTGACAATAACTGCCACCAACTGACAAAAACAGTTACCAAATGACAATAATTGCAACAACTGACAATAACTGTTACCAACTGACAATAACTGCCAACAATTGAAAATAATGATTTCGGAATGAATGCAGTTTAAAAGAAGCAGTTTGGAATTTCTGTAGTATAAATGATGCATTTAAAAAATATCTGTAGTTTAAATGATGCAGATACGAATGTTCAACTTTAAATGATGTACTTCAGAATTTCTGTAGTTTAAATGATGCATTTGGAATTTCTGTTTTCAACTGACAATAAACTGCCAAAAACTAACAATAAATGCCACCAACTGACCATAACAGCCACCAATTAACAATAACTGCCACCAACTGAAAATAACTGCCACCAACTGACTTGAAACTTTCACACCGACTGACAATAACTGCCATCAACTAACAATAACTGTTACCAACTGACTAAAAGCCCATTACCAAATGACAGTAAATGGCACCAACTGAAAAAAAAATTACCAACTGACAATAACTGCCACAAAACTGTGTAAAAATTTTGCCAACTGAAAATAACTGCCAACAACTGAAAAAACTGTTACCAACTGACAATAACTGCCACAAACTGACAATAACTGCCACCAATTGACAATAACTGCCACAACTGACAATAAAAGCCACCAACTGACAATAACTGCCACCAATTGGATAAAACTTTTACCAACTGACATTAACTGCCAACTAACTGACAATAGTTGTTGCCAACTGGAAATATCTGAACACCAACTGAAAAAATGCATTTCGGAATGTCTGTAGTTTAAAAGATGCACTTTGGAATTTCTGTTACCAACTGACAATAACTGCCACCAACTGACAAAACAGTTACCAACTGACAATACATGCCACCAACTGAAAATACCTGCCGCCAACTGACAATAACTGCCACCAACTGACAAAAAGTTACCAACTAACAAAACCTGCCACCAACTGACAATAACTGCCACCAAACTGACAAAAACAGTTACCAAACTGACAATTTCTGCCCCAACTGAAAATAACTGCCATAAACTGACTGACATAACTACCAACAACTGAGAATAATGCAATTTGGAATGTCTGTAGTTTAAAAGATGCATTTTCGAATTTCTGCCACAAACTGACAATAACTGCCACCAACTGGATAGAAAACTGTTACCAACTGACAATAACTGCCACGAACTGTCAATAATACTGCCACCAACTGAGAAGAACTGGTAACAACTTACAATAACGGCTAACAACTGAAAATAATGCATTTCCGAATGTCTTTAGTCTAAAAGATGCAGTTTGTAGTTTGTGTAGTTTAAATGATGCATTTTGGAATATCTGAAGTTTAAATAATGCATTCCGGAATGTCTATAATTTAAATGATGCAATTAGCAGTTTCTGTAGTTTAAATGATGCATTTTGGAAAGTCTGTAGTTTAAAAGATGCGGTTCAGAATGTTCAACTTTAAATGATGCAGTACGGAATTTCTGTAGTTTAAATGATGCAGTTTCGAATTTCT
>CM043727.1:5803134-5924950 GCA_023969325.1 Oryzias curvinotus
TCTTAATCAGTCTGCTATATGCACACAGTGCACAGGTAACAACATAGACGACTATTTGCATGCCCTGTGGTTGTGTCCACCTGTCCAATCATTCTGGCGTAAGGTCTGTGAGGATTTATCAATCTGGTTTAATCATATGATTCCTGCATGCCCCAAACTCTGCTTACTAGGTGACCTGAATAACATCAACATAGAATCTAAAAAGGCTTATATGGTTCTCACCGCTGTATGTATCGCAAAGAAAACTATCCTCCTAAACTGGAAATCTAAAAATAATCTCAGCATCAGCCACTACAGAAACCTCATGTCAAAGCATATTAGCTTAGAGTTAATGTCCTCCACAAAAAACCTGTCGGCTTCAGACTCTCCCTGGCTCCAGCTGGTTAGTCACATCACCTAGTAGGGGTGGGATGGTGATGGGTTGAGCCGGTCCTGGCTGGTTGGGTGGGCCGGCTCGGGTGTTTGGGGGTGGGCTCTGCTGGGCCTACCGTTCCCCCGGCTCGGGGCTCTGGTTGCCCGGGGTGGGGGTTGGTGGGGGAGCGCGCTCTGCTGGCAATTTGGCAGGGGTTCCTGGGCTGGTGCCTTCTGGGCGCAGGGTAGGCAGTGTGGCTGACCGGGAACGGCGGCCAGGTGCCATGCTGGGTAGCTGGTCGCCGTGGTGGGGGCTGGGGGGGGGGCGGGGGGGGGGGCTTTGGGTTCTGGGGCCTGGGGTTGTCTGCCCGTGGCCGGTGTTTCGCCCGTGGCCGGTGTTTCGCCCGTGGCCAGTGGTTGGCGCGTGGCCCGGCCCCCTGGGGGTCGACGCCACATTCACAGCAGGGGTTAAGCGGTTCACTGGGTGGGTTTACATAATTTTTTTTTAAAATGTATTTATTTATTTATTATTATTACTATTACTATTGTTATTATTATTATTATTACTATTATTATTATGACTATTGTTATTATATATATATATATATATATATATATATATATATATATATATATAATTTATAATTTTATATAATTAATATATAATTATTATTATTATTTTTTAATATGATTTAATCTATTCTGGGTTTATTTATTTATTTATTTTTTATTTTTAGTTTTTTTTTGGGGTGGATGGGGGGCCCTGGGGGGGTGGTGTGCAGTCCTTGGGGAGGTCAGGGCATGGATGGTGGGGCTGGATTCCCTGCCCTTCCGTTCTGGCACCGGGACCCGTCCTTGCCAGTTGTCTCTCGGCGCTACGGGGCTCTAGCCTTATCTGCGGCGGGCTTGCCGCCTCTTGGCTGCCTGGCCGCCCTGGGAGGGGGGGCGCCTACTGCGGCCGGCTGGGGGGCTGGTCACTCGGGGGAGCCTCTCCACCGGTTGTGCTCATCCGCCTGCTCCTCCCCGTCCTCACCAAAACAAATGTTGCACACAGGCACATAGGGCTCCGGGAACTGGATGGGTGGGTTGTACTGGCGGGGCTCACTGGGGCGGTAACTCTCTGGGGCGCTCTGTTAGCACCCGCCCTCCACCCCGCTTTTTACTTGCATATTAGACACTCTGATTCATCTAGGGCCTTGTGGGGAGGGTCTGGTGGAGGGGGGCACGGTGAAATATCCGTGCTCATCTTTCACTGACCCCCCCACAATTTTAACTCCCACTTTAGACACACACACTGCATGTTAGCAGCACATACACAGCAAATACACTCCACTCACAGAGGAATCCCGGAGTGGGGGTTCTGCGGCTTGGCAGCGGTGGGGACCCCACACTGGGAGACCTCCTTTTTTTTTTACCTGGAGCACACACACAGCACTGCCAAACCTCCATACATGGGTGGGGTCGGGGGTGGTCCTCTCAGGGCGGCCAGGCTTATGGGTATCATGTCGGCTGCGGAGATGGTCGGGCGTACGGCGCTGGGGGTCAGTCGGCAGGGAAGGGGGTTACTGCGTGGCGGCGGGGGGTGGGGAGGTAACCAGATGATTGTGAGTATGTGTGCGTGAGTGCATGGGTGGACGGACCTGGGGGCTGGCTCACTGGAACCCTCTGGGGCTTTCCCTTCCCATCACAGAGAGGGTAGGGCACTTAAAGGGTAAGGGAGGGGGGGGGTTGTAGTGGGTAGGGTTACGGGGGGTGGCTGTGGGTGCGTGGCGATCTCTGGGTTGCTCGGGTCGCGTGCCGTGGCTGGCTCGCGGACACGGGGCACCGGTCGGGTGGTGGGCGGCTCTTGGGTTCTGGGGCCCTGGCTTCGTCCTTGGCCCTTGTCTCGGCGTCCGGTGGCCCCCATGGCTGACGCCTGGTACAGCTAAGCGCTCCTGTCCTGTGGCCTGGGGGCCGGACACCGGGTTCGCTTATGCCTCTGGGCGTTGTGGGGGACCCTGTAGGGGGGCCTTCTCAGCGCCTAGCTGGTTGGGTGGGCGGTCCCCGCCTCCCCCCCTCCCAGGCTGCCTGGGTCCGGTGTGGCCTTGCGGGGCCTCTCCTCCCCTTTCCTGGTCTGGCTGCTCTGGCTGGGTAGAATCTGGTTCCCCACAACACAAGGTTCACTTCGGCAGCATGCATGTATCTCCGCACGTGCACGTGCACACTACCACACTGCTCCCTGTCTGCTTCATCCTTCCTTCTAACCTACAGCGTATTGATGGATAGATATTTTCCACTCATCTTCGTGTCTGATTTTTACCCATGACGGAATATTTGTCTTTCCAGCAGATCTGGTATAATTGTTACAGCTTAAAAGAATAACTGATCCAAATCAGTGCTTGTATCCCTCCCTTTTTTTTCACCTTTCTTCCCTTTACTCTCTTCCACCCCCCCCCCCCCCCACCACCACCACCCCCGACACACATTTTCCTCTTCCTCCCCACACACACTAAATATAACAAATAAAGAAATAAATAATACAACAAAATGGGGTTAATTCAGATCTACACTCTGGCTTCTAAAGTTCTACAACCTCTTTTTGTGATAGTAAAACCTGTCCAACACAAAAGGCCTGCAGCTCTAATCTGTTTGCTAAGTTGTTGGACAGAACAAGTGAAGAGACAAGAAAAAAGAAAAAAAAACAAAACAAAAAAACTTGTGTTTCCAGAAAATGCTGAAAAAATGAAAGATGCAAGAAAATACAGAGAAGCAGTGGGAAGCTTAATATACTTATCCATTTGTACTAGACCTGATCTTAGTTTTGTGGTTAGTAAGCTATCCCAGCATTTTTCTGAGCCAACAGAACAACACTGGAACACAGTGAAACACGTGTTCAGATACCTTAACCCTTGTGCTATCCTAGGCACTTTACCTTTGGGAGTTGGGTCATCTCTAGACCCACTAGACCAGTGTTTTTCAACCTTTTTTGAGCCGCGGCACACTTAAACCTTGGCAAAAATCTCGCGGCACACCAGCATTCAAAACAAACAAAAAAAAAAAACGAGAAACTCAGTCTGTTTTGAACAGTTCCTCCACAATCTCACATTCTTTTTTTATAATTGTGGCAGAAAACGCTGGAAGCTGCAGCTGTTTTTTTCTCTAAAAGATGTAATAAAAGTAAAGTTAAAAGATTTAAAAACTGCTTGATTTGTGTTCATTGTGGTTTCAAGACGTTAAGAGGAGAGAGGAGTTGGGTTACTTTTAACCCAATGCATCATGGGAGATGTAGTTCAATAATCCGCCGAATGCAGAACGACCAGCGTCTCTGAGCTTTATTGTTTTGATCACTTGTTCCACGGTCTGATACCGGATTCTGTGGAAAGCTACACCGCTAAAGACGAGCTTTAGCTGGTATTTTATTTGAAACTGAGCGACTTTATCAGCAGAATGCACAAGGAAGTGAAGACTTTAACCACTTCTGATTGGTCAGACTGATGACACATGATTAAGAATCCAAGAATGATTGGTGGAGACAATTAAAGGGGCGTGACTTTTGCTAAAACGGAGATTAAGCTGCAGCTAAATCGCGGTACCGTCATTTTTATCAAAATGTCTTTAATAGAATCAAATAATCACAAAGAAAAAAGTATTTTATGATCTGTCATATTCCTTATTTCTTAGTGTTTTTTAGGGCTTGTTTGGATGAACAAAGAGGTGAAATCCTGGAGATCATAAATGTTTCAGTTGAGGGCAATTTCCCACGGCACACTTGACCATCTCCCACGGCACACTAGTGTGCCGCGGCACACTGGTTGAAAAACACTGCACTAGACAATGCGCTAAACCTTTTTTTTTTTTCAATGATTTGTGATCTTCACTGGTTCAATGGATTACATGAAAAATTTCCACCTTTATGCACCTTTGTCATGGTAGGGAGAACATGTCAAAGTAAGGGTGGGGTCATCTAAGATGGCACAAGCGTTTACAGCAAAACATGTGTAGCAGCCCATGCAGTGTTTCATATTCATGCATTTGCTACTGCAGTTGCGGTAGTGGAACTGTAGGGGGCATGTGTTCTGCTGTGCAAGATTTATAATAAAGAGACCTGTGGAGTGAACAGACGTGTGTGTCCGAGCGCCATAATTTCATTCACATCGTCCGACACCGAACCCTGTGAGGCCGGCTACACATGGATTGTGTTTCAAGCAAAATGCTGAAAGTTTAGGACTGAAGGCATACAGCGATGCTGATTGGGCGTCAGACACTGCAGACAGACGCAGCACATCTGGATATCGCATCAGCCTTGGTGATGGAAGCTCTTTCATTTCATGGAAGACAAGAAAACAACCCACAGTAGCATTATCCACCTGTGAAGCTGAATATATGGCTTTAGCATCAGCCATATAGGAATGCATTTACTTGGAGTATTTGCTAAAAGGTATAAATAAATATCAGTACAATCAGACAAAAGTGTTTGCCTAGAGGAGGCTAAAGTTGATCCTGTCTCGGAGTCTTCTTCATCCATCTATCACGCGGATGAAAGATCGGAGCTGCGCTCAACAGGAGTTTATGGTGAAACCGGCGTCTGCATTCTCTGAAACGCCACAGTATTTAGTTGTATAATAATTGTAAAAAATAAATAAAGGTTTCTACTTCACAGATTTTGCCTATCACGGGTTCTTTTTGGAACGTAACCCCCGCGAAAAACAAGGGTTTACTGTATACACACACACACATAGATATATCATAACGTAATTGGAAATAACATAAGAAACTCATGCCTCCTTATTTTTTTCCAAGCAGAAACTCTTTATTTTCCTGATGCAGCCATGTTTACTTTTTGATGGGCGTATAATCTTCATACGCCGTAGTTAATATCTCCGACTGCGTCTCACTGGAGTATAACGTTCTCTATTTTTCTCCTCGCGTTTCCATGGTGACTCCGGAAATCGGCGATCCATTGAGAAGGTCTCTATGTACTTGCCGTGCGCGTGCATTAACCCAGGGTTACCAAGTGGAGCGTAATTATGCTAACTCATATCCGGTCTTTTGGAACCGACATACCCAGAGTAAGCAAGTTCAGGCGAATCTCAGCCAGAGTTCAGGGTTAAAGTCTGGGTAGTTTAAACACACCTGCATTTTCTACAAGTCAGTCAACAATCCAAATTTTCTTTAAATATCAATTAGAATAGTTACTTCATTTATTTTTACATTTGGCTTTGAAAACCTGTGCAACTGACTGAAAAATGTTTTACATTTACGTCAAATTATTTTAGATTGAAAACACAAGTACCACAATAGTTAGGTAGCCTTAACAGCAAAAAACGCCAATAAAAATAACATTTTAAGACAAACCATTACACTGAGAAGACTGATTTGAAACCAACAGACTAAAACCAGATTCTCAGTAAACATTCATCACTTGGTGGTCTTGAAATATTTGATGAAGATTAAGTGTTCAAAATGTTTTTACCTTATTTTGATAAAAGCAAATGCTTGACTGAATTTTTGGAGTTCACACGTTACACTTGTGATCACTTACTTTTTTTTTTTAAGCTTGTCTTTATTGTGGGTCACTCATATGTTATAAAACATTATCACTGACACATTTATAAGCCTAATAGATAAGGACACACTTTCAATAGTTAACTCATTTTTATTGTGAGTGATGATAAACCTATTTTTATTATGGTCTGACTTGGTTTTTCAAAGCTGCATTGATATGACTAAAGGAAACACTTCCAGACATGAAAGCCATTTAATAAGCTTGTAATATTCAGCAGCTCATTGTTCCTTCTTTAATTAACAGCTTCAGAGGGTCTTGTCCTCCCCTGTGATGAACAGATGAACAGTCCTGTTCAAATGCAGCATCTGTCCGGCTCGCTGGCCTCCTGTGATGGCGGTCAGCTTGTGAGCATCATATCTGGAGTAGAGGGCAGTGCAGGTCCAGCTGGCCGCCCCTCCTGGACCCCCCTCTGCCAGCATGTTACACACCTCACTGTAGAAGTGAGGGAACGAGGGCAGACCATAGAAGATAAGGTTCTGGATTCCTTTAATGGTGTACCTGGAGAACACATGCAGAAGTTATGTGATTTGTTTTTCAGCTGTTTGCTGTACAGGTCAAATGAAGACCATGAATAAGTCTTGAACTTTGTGTTAATCTGCACATTCTGATGTTTTGAGGCAGTAAAAGTCCTAAAAACACTCTTTCTACACTTTTCTCAGACAGACATGAAAATGTTCACACTTTTCTTTTGTTTAAACTCCTATAGTTCAAACCTTTATAGAAAAATAAGTCCAGTATTATAAAATGAAAAAAGATCTGATCCCAGTCGAAGATTTATGTACAGTATTTTCACGCCCATAAGGCGCACCGGGTCATTGGGCGCGGTCTCAGTCAGGGGGGATTTTTCAGTCTTTGACACATACAAAAGGCGCACCGGATGTTAAGGCGCGGGCACGTTAACGACCCATTCAGATCCTCAGCGCTTCTAGAGTGGGTTAATAAAAGAACCATTCTTTATTTCTTTAGAGAAAACCTTTTTATTCTTCTCCCTAACTAGGAAACACAAACTGAATGCACGCACTCACGCTCAGCTCACTTGCGCTGAGCGCCTGACCCCCCTCCTCGCTCTTTACGCGGGAGCGCGGGACACCGCAGCTGAGAGCACACACACATTCATTGTGGAAAAATGCGACGAGAGAAAAACTGAGTTGGTTGAACTGAATTTTTATTTGTTTTCAGTCTTAACACAGCATCTTAAAATCCATCAAAGTCCTCCTCTTCGGTATCAGAAATAAACAGCTGAGCTAGATCTTTGTCCAACACGCCAGGTAGGGTTGTGCCGATGGACGATATCATCGTCCATCGGCCCAGAAAAATGTTTTCAGAATATAAAAACGTTCACTAAGGTCACACTTTCCGTCGGAATAAAAACCGGAAGGATAGAAATTCCGCCGAGCGGCTTTTTTTTTTTTCAAACTTTATTGAATGTAACAATTAAATACAAAACGACAGCGCCGAGCGGCTATATTCATTGACATGTCAGCTCGGTAAAATACGAGATGATCTTCTAAACGTGCTTTTAATAATGTTACGGTTATTATGAAACACCTGTTCGCTCATCATTTGAATCTTAATCCGTGTTGTCAGCGCTTTTTCTGAGCGCTGTTGTTAGCCCATGTTAGCATACTGCTATGCTAACATGGGCTAACAACATTAGCTTTGGGTGGCGCTGCATCCTGTGAATAACATCAGCCTTTATTTAGTCGGGACACGACTGGAAACACAAATCCACGTCATTGTTTGAATGTTTTCTAAGGACTGAGCTTCTGCTTTGAAGCTCAAACCGCTGTGTGTGCTGACGATCCGAGCTGTGCTCAGACACTCACTTTTAGACCCGGTTCTGAGTTCGGTAGCTCGTACCCCTAGAGCTGCGGGTCGGATCGCAGTCTTAAATCTCCCACACATACCGCTCATGTACCCCCCCCCCCCCCTTCCCATCAAACACAAAGCTGTAAGTCCGCACTCCGCCGGTCCACTTCACTAGTTAAGTGCAGGAGCGGACTACTTCTTTTCTATTTTGTTTGTTACTTTTTTTGTTGAAGTCACTTCCCTCAGTTTATACTGGATCACGCGGATGAGTCATTAGTTGGGAAATAAAATGAAAAAAGCAAAATAACGAATAGCAGTTATATAACAACGAAAAATGTTTTTAAACCCCCCCCCGACGATGTCATCGTCCATCCCGATGGTTGACAGCAAACATCGTCAACGGCCAATTTAGGGGACATCGCCCAACCCTAACGCCAGGTTCACTTTCATCATCATCAGAGTCCGTCTCGTTGCTGCTCAGCTGCTCCTGAATGATGCCGGCTTTTACGAAAGCTCGAACAACAGTGGAAGCAGACACGTTGGCCCAAGCATCGACAATCTATTTACAGATGGTGGCGTAACTCGCCCGGTGCTGCCTCCCAGTCTTTGTAAAACTGTGTTCGTCGTCCATCATACATCTACTTTGAATGCCCTGTTCACACCGATGTCCAGCGGTTGGAGTTCCTTCGTCAAACCTCCCGGGATGACAGCAAGCTCCGAGTTCATCTGCTTCACCTGTTTCTTCACAGCGTCTGTGAGATGTGCGCGCATGGAGTCACAGGTTAACAGTGACGGTGACGCGTGGAAAAAGCCACCTGGTCTCTTAACATACACCTCACTGAGCCACTCTTTCATTTTCCCCTCATCCATCCAGCCCTTTTCGTTGGCCTTAACGATCACTCCTGCCGGAAACCTTTCTTTTGGAAGATTTTTCCTCTTGAAGATCACCATAGGTGACAGTGTCTGTCCATCGGCATGGCATCCAAGCACAACAGTGAACGCTGACTTTTCATGCCCCGTTGTGCGTATCGCTATCGTGCTGGTCCCCGTCTTTTCGACAGTGTGACTCACTGGGATGTCAAAAGTGAACGGCACCTCATCCATGTTGGTGATGTGGCGGGGCTGTATTTGCTTGTCGGCGATCTTTTTAGCGCAGCAGGAGCGGAAGATTATTAATATGTCTAATTATCCTAAGTTTGATTAGTTACTGTATGAATGTATAACTGAAGATTATATTGCTTTTGTGTATTGTTCCTACTTGACTGCTTGAAATAAACCATTTCAAATCAAAGATGGAAAGCTTTTCCTTATAATCTGCTGAAAGTTGTTGCGCCACCGTAGTTCTCGCCCGGATCGAAAGATGACGGCGTTTCATAAACCGAAAGCACCAAGACGGCCCTCCTTGAAAATGTTGAATCTTCATTTCCAACGCCAGCGTTACTGCTTTCAGTCGAATGGTCACCGTAGAGACGCTTCTCCCAGCTGTTCTCTGAATATGGATCCATTGCTCGAGTCGGTCTTCCAACTCGGACCACTTAGCCTTTTTTCCGCGGAAACTCAGCTGTGTCTTTTTGACCTGCCAGAGTTCATTTTCCACCTTCCTCCACTTGCGAACCATAGATTCTTTTATGTTGAAATTTCTAGCAGCTGCTCGATTGCCATGTTCCTCCGTGTAGCTGATCGCTTGCAGTTTAAACTGTGCTTCATAGGCGTGTCTCTTAGCAGGCGGCATTTCCGGGCTTGGAGAAACGATGTTCTGCTGAATGCACACACCTGGTCTTTTGTACTATTGGGGGGTGTCTTCTTTCACGCCCTCACTTCCCTGTCCATTGTGTCATGCTGTCTTCTAACACGTCCTCACTTCTATCTCCTCGTTCTCATGCTGTCTATTCTCTGCTGAAACAGTCCCACAACTACACATTAGGCGCACCGGCTCATAGGGCGCCCCCTGCTGGCGGAAGAAAATATTTGACTTTTAAGTGCGCCTTGTAGTCGTGAAAATACGGTAGATTTGGAGAGCTGCATGTGTGGAAAAGTGGCACAGAGGAGATTGATTGATAAGGTCTTCAGCCAATCAGGACATAGAAAAAGGTGCGCTGTTCGAAAAAAAGAAAAAGCAGCGTGCATAATCGAGAGAATCAGTAAGACCACGAAAGGTGAACTGCGATGTAGAAAGGTAACACATAAATGGGGGGGAGGTGGTGTTTAAATAGGTGCACAGATCGTAGGAGGGGGGAAAAAAATTTCATGTTCTATACAGGTCTGAGTAAAGTGCGTCACTGATATTGTTCAGAGGGCCAAATGTGGAGGCGGGCCACGGGTCATAGTTTGGGGACCACTTGTTTATAACAGCCCTGGAGAGAATACTCTGCTAAATAGTTACTTGACATGTTAAGACGACAGATTTATTTTGAATTTTAATTGGAATTTTTATCTCTTGCGTCTGCTGAATTCACAAAAACAATATTTATCTTCAAGAAAAAACAAGGGTTTAAACAAAAATGAAAATCTAGAATGTCTAATGAAAACGTGTGAAAATGTTCATGTGTCAGAAATGTGTACGAAGAGGAGAAATGTGAGGAGTTGTGCAGCCTTAAAGGGCCTATATCATGCAAAATCAACTTTTAGAGCTCTTAAGCCTATTAACACCAGCAACTGAAATATAGGTTTGGGTTATTCACCATGGTTATTAGAAAAAAGGTTCAGCTAGGATAGATCAAGTAAAACGCATTTTTTATTGTTTTGATTTCTTGCAATCTCTTGTCCTGATAAACAAAAGGAAACACTGAAAAATCCCTGTTTTCTTTTTTTTTTTAATTGAATTAATGGATTATGGAAATTCCTCACAAAAACAACCCCAAAGTGATATTTTGCTTCATTCGAACATCTCTGTGCATTCCGAGATGTGCGGGTAGTGCGTTTTTTTTTTCAGCTCAACACTGGCTCTGTGTTGTAAGCTACTGCTAATAAAGTTATTTCACAGTGAATTCCTGCCTGTTATTGTATTTAGAAAATACAGTTTTAATGAATGTCTTTTGAAGTAAGTTGGTTTTATTTACCCGCCACGTTTTAAAGTCTGCTCTGGGAAAGTATTAGCCGACTTGCGACCGGAAACTGGTTTAAAGTCGGAAATACATGCAGAACAGCTCGTTAGCATTATAGTGCTGTAGCCTGATAGCATGATAGCATGATAGCGGTGTAACAACACCGCTGTCTCCAGATCAACATTTTTAATAAACTCTAAAACTCTAAACCCAAAAATAAATCGCCCAAAACAACAAAATCAAATTAATTGATAAAATCGATTTATCGCCCATCCCTAGCTGAAAGGCTTAAGACTTTGATCTATCGTAAAAGTGTTCCCAGCATTCCTTTGATTAAGATTATGCCGTTTTTAGCCAAAATAAAAAAAACTGTGTTGTTTTCTAGGACAGTTTCGGCAGAGCAACAGTAGTTCATTAGAAATTTACCTCTGAGTTTTGGGCAGGACCAATGGCGTGGAGCAACCGAACCCTATCCCGCTGATGACAGCTCTTCATTTAAACTCTCTCCAGTTATTTTACACCCCTCACCCCCCCAACCTAACATTAGCGGGCCACAGAAATGCTGAGCAATATTGGAGCTATCCAGCTGTACAGTTTTGAGCCAGATGCCAGTTCAGATGAGGAAAACGAAGTGGATATAGTCATCTACAAGTGAATGCATCAGAATGGACTGGAGCGGGGAGCGTAATTTTTACATAACAAATAAGATCTTTTTCAAATTGCATTTTTCCTTCTGATCCAGATTCACAATGATTTGAATAAAGAAAGCTTCATTTTCTTTATATGTGTCCTCCATCATGAGAACATGTAAAAATACCAAAGACATTATTTTCATAGAGTGGGTCTTTAGTAGACTCAAAAACTAAAAATGGATTTCCCTTATTTTTTGGATGTAAACCTAGATTTTTAGGGACAGCTAACCAAAAAAATAGTAATTTCTTAAATAAAAACCATTAATTTTCATGTAAGTTGTTTTTTTTCCCCCTGACAGAACAGTCTTTTTCGAGCAGTAATTGAAGCTCTTCTCATCACAAAGAACTCACCTCTTGTAGAAGTAGAAGCGTTCGGTGAAGAGCAGGAAGTGTTTGTCGCCTTTCAGGAAAAAATGTCTGGCTCGGGAAATCTCCGATTTACTGGAATACTCGCAGATGCTGGTGAAGCTCATCCCCTCCTTTTTCATGTAGTTTCGCAATCGGACGTAGTCAAAGTAGGATGGGATGTAGACCAGAGTGTGGGATATAACAGAGTCCTTGTACTGAGGCAGGACTTTATCCACAAAGAACCGAAACCTACAAACAAAGCAAAACATCAACAAAAGATAACAAAAATAAACCACTTCAATAAAAACTTTTACAAAATATAAAAAGAAATATAAAGTATTTAGTGAAACTACAAACAAAGCATTTTAGTGTTTTCAAAGAACATATTGGATGTTTTCGAGTTAACCGCGTTGTGTAAATAAAGGATACATGGAAACAAATAAAAAGAATAAACTCAAGATCTCCATAGGTTTAAAGCACAGATAGAAGGATATCTACTGTAACAGTCAAAACTTTGATTTAAAAAGGATTTACCGAGCATCGTGATCAATGAAGCTCTCTGAAGAAAACATTTGGAACACGTGGGGAAGCTGAACCAACACCTGGCAGATGGAGCCAGTCTTTGGTAGATTCTTAGAGGCAATCTGAGGCAAAAATGAACATCATAACAGTAAAAGGGAAAAACAAGCATAAACAGTCCTAAAAATCTAATTTGCTATCAATAAAAAGTGAACAGCAGAGTTTACCTGTCCTCTGTAGTTGGAACAATGTTTGGTGAGGATGTTGTTGATCTGTGGGTCCTGGATGGAGCTGAAGACCAGTGTTTGCCTGTAGTGTCGGGCCCAGTTGTTCAGGTTCCACATCCTCACCCTGGAGAAGTCAACTCCATGAGAGTCCAGCGGCTGCAGGTTTATGTGCTTTAACACATGCTGATGGGAGAAGACAGTCACTCAAACACAGTTTAAAAATACAACCAAAGTCTTTATAAACATCATTCATTCATTTGAACCAAAAAAATAAAAACAGGCTTCTAAAATGTTAGAAGAATATTAGGTATTTGCAAGTTAAAACAAGCCCAAAAATGAATTATAACCTCAGTTCATGTACCTTTTTGTACTTTTAAGTCTGTTTTTTTTTTTTAAATAGAAACAAATAGAAAAAAGAGAAAGTTTGATTTTTTTTTAAATATATCAAAAAATGGAAAAAGAAAAAAAATAAACAAGTATTTTTTTATCCTGTTATATATAAGTCTTAATTTAAAAATGAAACTTAAATGATTTCTATAAATATAAATAAAGGAAAATTTAAGATAGGAATTTAGAAAAAAATTAACGTAGTTTAAATTCACTGAAAGTGAACGTACTTGTTTCTCTGAACTGCAGCAACATATAAGCAATATTCAGCTCTTAAGTCTATTAACACCAACAACTGATATATGGGTTTGGGTTATTTACCATGGTTATGAGCAACAAACTAACAAAGCTCAGGTAGATTAAGTAAAACGCGTTTTTATTGTTTTGATTTCTAGCGATCTTTTGTCCCGGCCAAACAAAAGGAAACACTGAAAAATCAATATAATCTTTTCTTCACAATTAAAGTTAATGGATTATTTTAGTGTTTAGGTTATAATTTTTCAAAAGAAACCTGGAGGAAAACTTAAATCTTTCTTTGTTTAAAACAAGAGCAAAAGAATAAACATGACAAAAATTGGGAACAAAAATAGTTTTTGTAGTTTCTTGTGACTGAGATGCTGCTCTGCAAATATATTGAAACTTTTAGAACTTATAATTTGTCTGTGAAAATACATCTAAACAAGCTGAAAACAACACATGCAAATTTTATTTACTTTCACTTGACTCAAGTTTATTTATATGGTGTCTTAAAATGACGGGAGTTCAGCAAGATGCCATACAATAAAAGCTCAAAACATAAAAGACAACAACTAGAGGGTTAGAATAGGGCAGGGGTATTCAATTAAAATTCAAAAAGGTCCAGTTACTAAAATTTTCTCCCAGCAAAGGTCCGGATCTTATGTTGTCACTTAACATAATGTACCCTCATGTTAATGAAATCCATAACGCACATACATTTCTATATAAAATATTGTTACATTTCAAGTGTTTTCAAAGTAATATGCTTTTAACATACCGAAAAGTCTGAACTTGTATGGCACAATACTGTAGTACAGACACTGAAACTATTTGGAATAAAAAAAATAAAAAGTGCAAACACAGCTTTGAGCAGCCTGAACTTAGGGCCTATTTCAAGTAATGCAAAACATTCAGAATCTTTTGAATAAAATAAAAGTGCTTTTAATCTTCAAGAAAAAAAATAAAAGACATTTGAGCTGCCACCTTTTTAAAACATGAACTACATTTTAAATAAAATAACACAGAAAACTTTTCAAATAAAATAGAACAGGGCAGAATTTACTGCATAAAAAAAGTGCAGAACTTTGAGCAGCTCCCTTTTTCATCTCTCTTTTCAACCTTTCCTTACTCCTTTCCAATCTTTCTTTCCTAGTGAGAGAAATGGGCATGAAACTGTCCTGCCAGCAGTTTCTGCAGCCGCATCTAAGCACTCCTTTACAACTGTCACATCGCTGAATGCTGTTCAAAAAAGATTCAAATTCACTTGGCTTAACGTCTTCTTTATTCCAACGCACTCAACAACCGACTACAATCACCTCCTTCCTCCTTCCCTTCTCCCATTCACAATAAGAGCACGTATGTGCAACTACCATAAAACAAGTAAAGACATATTTATTTAACAGTTCCTGTATTTATAACTTAACAAACTCACTGTCTTTTTTTTTTTTTAAGTCTTAGTTTACCAGGTCAAATGAGCAAAACAAAACTACATAATGAACCATTTTCATTGAACTTGCCGTTACTGCATTTAACATTAACAAAGTTCCCATTGTCTTTTTTCTGAGACAGACTTTGTAGATTTCAGTGCGTCAGCCAGTGAACGACTGTCTGTGACACAGATTATGGGTGGAGCATGTTCAGCACTTCCAGTTGTTAGCTCAGAGAACAGTGTTGCTAGAAAATATGCATTGTCAATTCCATCAGACATTGCTAATGTTTCTCTAGCAAGTGTACTCCTCACAATCCTCCTCACTCTCTTTGACTGCCATGAGAGCGCTGAAAACTTTCCATGTTCACCTATAAGAACTATCAGGTGTCCTCCTTGAGTGCCTCCATCTGAAAGATTGCCAAATGAGGCATCGCTGAACACCATCATCTTGAGGGCTGTGTCCTTGCCAAGATGTTCAAAGTTCAGAGCCACCTTCCTGGATTTCAGTTTGCACACAGCTCTATTTGCTTCATGGATTGTGTGCACAGTTGCATCTTTAAAGCCTGATGCCAAAGTGCTTGCATCAAACAAGACATCTGGCCTACTCTGCCTTGCAACCCAGAGAATTTGTCCAATCTTGGACCTGAGTAGATCTTTTTCTTTAGCTGACAGAGGTGAGTCTTGCTGTACAGCACGCACAGCATCCAAATGTATGGGCTGCAGATGCTGGATGTAGTTTTGCTGGTGTAGTTGAATTTTTTCTTTTAGAGACACAAAATCTATTCCCACATAGCAAAAGTTACCATGCTGCTCAAGTCCAACTTGAAAAGCAGATCTTAGTTCAGGTATAACGGTTGTGGAGAAGCTTTGTGTATATGAAGTCATCCACATGACAGGCAAGTACTCCAATTACAGTGTTTCTCTCATCAAGCCAGTAAAAGACAGCAGGATCTACCTTTGAGACTTTTCCTCCAAGTGCCTGCATAATCTCCTTCACCCTGTTGTACCAATAAAGTGATGCATCAGCCAAACCATATATACATTTTTTACGTTTCCATAATGTGCCTTTTGAATCTGCCTCTGGTGGAGGTCTAATGTAGAGGTCACGTGAGAGTTGTGCTCCTTGGAGAAATGCTGCTTTTATATCCATAGAATTAAGTGACCACTGTCTTTGACAGATAACTGCCACAAGGAGCCGAAGAGATTCTGATGCACATGTTGGTGAATCTTTTTGCAACTCAGACACTTGTAATTCTTCAAATCCTCTTGCCACTAAGCGTGCTTTTGGCATCAATCCAGTATGCGTCTCTTTAAGCGTACACACCCACCTAGTGGAGATGCATTTCTGTCCTTCATCCTGAACTTCTACAAACACATCATTGTCTCTCCAATTTTTTATTTCTTTGACTTTGGCTTGGTCAAATGTTAAGTCTCCTGTCATAAATATGTCATCATTAACATCTGCTGCATCACCAACAGCAACAGTTAGTTCTATCTGAAGGCTCTCCAGCTGTGTAATGTCAACTGAACATGTGCTACCTGCAACATTACTGGGCTCCATGATTACAAGATTATACTAGTTTTTATATTTTCCTGTAGCTTTTCCTCCATGCCCCATGACTTGTGCTGTGTATACAACACCACTGTCATCATCTTTGTATTTCAAAACTTGTCCTTTTTTGAGCTGAACATCATAATCTCCTTCCACAACTTTGTGTTGCCTGGTGTTGTCATTGGTGTTTTGTTCTGCTTCATTTTGTATCACAGATGTGCCTCCTGCTGGTGAAGTGTCCTCCAAGCTGTCATCTGAAACCTCTGACACAATTTGTTTTCTCAAAAGTTTTGTTTCCACTTCTGCATTATCTTTAATGTGGTGATCTTGACTCGACATTTTTGCTTTTTTAAGTCTGAGATGATGTACTCGGATGCATGTTCCTCCATGTCTGACAAACACAACAGCACCATCCTGGCCAATGACAACTCCTGGCCCTTTCCATTCATGGCAGTCCACTCTTTTATAGTAGACCTTTTCCCCTAGTTCATATAGTTCATATTTTTCATCTGAGTGGTGTATTTGTTTACGCAATGCTCTCCGTATTCTTTCAGAACATTCTGCTTCTGTAAAGGCCTTCCTTGATGCATGCAAAGCAGAAATGTGTTTAGCAACCCACTCACTCTTTGTGGTGCCTTCTAAAGCTGGAGGCTTGTCAGTCAGGACAGAGGGCAGGTTGGGATTCTGTCCAAACACCAGCTGATAAGGACTGAAGCCATGTACATTCTGCATTGTGTTCTTGGCCATAAGGGCCCAGTCTAGTGCAGTATCCCAGTCACAAGCATTGGAGGTTTTTACTTTCATTAAAATCTCAGTAAGTGTTTGGTTGTGTCTTTCCATAAGTCCATTGCTCCAGGGGCTGTATGCTGCTGTTTTAATTTCAATGTTAAAGTTTTCTGCCATATCTCTCATCTCATCATTGTTGAATTCTCCTCCATTGTCACTGAACAGTTTCTGAGGAGGACCATGCATACTTATCCAGGCATGAATGAAGTGCTTCACTATCTCAGATGACTTCTTTGTGGTCAGAATACTTCCTGCACTAAATCGTGTGAACTGGTCAACAATATGAAGATACCACATACCTGGCTGAAGTTCATGAAGATCAACTGCTACAGTTTCATTGTACTGAGATGCCAATGGTAAACCAACAACAGGTCTTGGTTTGGTTCTGCTATACCTTTGACATGGTTCACATTCTTCAACAATTCTTTTCAGGATGATGTCACATTCTTTATCCTTGTTGCCTGAGCTGATCAGAAGTTTCCGAAGTCTTTCTACAGAAGCATGACCGATCTGTTGATGAAGCTTCATCAAGATCTTTTGTTTTTCTGATGTAGTCATGTTTTCTGAGATTGCCAGTATTTCCTCCTCATACTGACTCTCCAGTTCTTCATTTGTGTTCTCTTGCTGAATAACATTCTCATTGGCTATCAAAATGTGATCATTGTCCATAACGTTTTGATCTTCAAAATCCATAATGTTCACACAGTAATGACCTGAGCTTGTAAACTCAAGTTTTACAGGGTGGTTAAACATCACTGCGCGGTCATTTTCCATATCCAGCACAGTTCCTGCTCTTTTCATAGATTCTTTGCTCAGAAGAAGGGGAATCTTGGCTGGAACAACTTTAGTTTCAATATGACATTTTGTCTGCCCAATTTTAGCAGGAATCTTTAGTCTTTTGGTGGAGTTGACCACTTTTCCATCTCCAAATCTGAAGGGTCTGCAACTGTGCATTTCAGACTTCTTTAGATGTTTTACTCCATTTTGATTTAGCTGACTAGTGAAGTTGTCCAACCATTCTTGTCCACACACCGACCTTGTGCATGCAGTGTCAATTATTGCAGAACCAAAACACTCTGTCATAAAGATTTCTGCTTCAGTGGGTGACTCTTTTGTGTACAACGTAACATTGCACTCTTCTACATCATTTGCTTTATCTTCAGTGCAGATTTCATGGCGGCAAATGTCAATTCTGCACACGCTGTTAGTGCTAACTGTCGATCTTTCACATCCAAACAGGCAGTGTCCAGTAGTTTGAATGCTAATACTGCATCCGGAAGTTCCATCTTGTATTTACGCATTCGGGCATACCGCTGTTCAAAATCAATTATATAATCCGTCATGGACACGTTACTGCTTCTCGTTATCCGATCAAAATTCGAGTAAGCCTCGTAGATCCTGTCTTTTTCTTCCTTGAGAAACAGATCATCTAACTTCACGAGTAAAGTTTCCATGCCTGTGTCTTCGTTCAAATCCTCCACCGATATTTCCATCGCCACTTCTCTCGCTCGCCCAGAAAGCGCCAAAGCGACGGCGAGCGCCTGCTTCTTCTTTTCAAGATCTGTAACTCGGGTCCAGACCGCGACTTCATTTTTCCAGCTTTCATACGGTTTTTCTTCGTCAAAAGGCGGTGGGACTCTGTAGTTGCTAACCATCCTCTGCTATCAATGTTCAAAAAAGATTCAAATTCACTTGGCTTAACATCTTCTTTATTCCAACGCACTCAACAACCGACTACAATCACCTCCTTCCTCCTTCCCTTCTCCCTTTCACAATAAGAGCACGTATGTGCAACTACCATAAAACAAGTAAAGACATATTTATTTAACAGTTCCTGTATTTATAACTTAACAATGCTTTCTTGTGTTGCGCCAAAATCCATGCAATCTTTAACGAACACTCATTTGCACTTTGCTGCGCGGTAAATGCATACGTGATGACACGAGTAGACCTGTCATACTGTGCTTTCAATTCGATGATTTTACTTGCCCTCACTGCGGACTTCTGCGAGTACATTTCCTCAAACGACCCGTGTTTGATCTCATAGTGACGTTTAACGTTGCCACTTTGATTAACGCCACATTTTTACAGCATATGAGACACAAAGGTTTAGAACTGGCTGCAGGCAGAATAAACATGTATTTGTCCGTCCATTCATCTTTAAAAGTTCGGTTTTCAGCATCTACTTTTCTCATTTTTGAGCAAGCCATTTTCTCTCATCTCCTCTCTATCTCTCTCTCACACTCGCTGTTGCTGAAAGGTAAACAATCGATTTGATTGGCCTGGCTATTGATAACGCTCCTGTCATAATTACTAGATTAGCTGCGCCTGAACAAATGATTTCTATTTTTATTAATATCAAATTCCGGTCTGGGCAGACTCGTCACTCGGTCCGGACTCGGACCGCGTTCCGCCATTTGACGATGCCCGGAATAGGGGAAAAACACAAGATAAAAGCAAAAACAGTAAAACACAGCAGCAGAGCAGTCCTTTGCTGTGTCAAAAGCCTAGATATAAAAACACTGAAACATTTTTTTTCCCCCTCAAAATGGACAGTGAGGATGCATGCTGAATGCTCAGTGCTAATGCTCCACAGCTTTAGTGCAAATATTGTAAATGGTCATTTCTCTCTTGGACCTCGGTACCGTCAGGGGAAGCTGATCAACTGATCTGAGGCACCAAATGGGGGTGCAGGGAGAAAAGCTGCACAAGTGTTTAAGGATTTAAAAGCTTTGCTTGCTGCCGTTTTCATGTCTTCTCCTTGTGAGAAATGGGTGAGCTGACCTTACTGCAAATAACCGCACCCCAAAAAAGCAGAGCCATGGGGGAAAAAAAATCTAGATTTTCCCCCCAAAAAATTGCCCAAGATCACAAATTCAAATTTATCAATATCAATTTATCGCCCAGCGATAGCTGAATGACTTGATTATTTGATCTATGGTAAAAGAGTTCCCAGCAGTCCTTTAATTATGATTATGCTGTTTTTAGCCAAAATTTAAAACCCTGTGTTGTTTTCTAGGACAGTTTCTGCACAGTGTTTCGCTAAGAGAAAGCTTTGGAGCACATATGGGACCGATCAGGGCAGGAACACTTCGGTCCACTGGCACCCGAGCTCCGGGCTCGGGTGCCAGTGGACCAAGTGAGCAGAGCTGCCGGATAACTTTGTGTTTGAGGGGAGGGAAGGATGCTTAGTTACATGTGTGTTTTGTTGTTTTGTTATGTGTAGGAGAATTCAGACAGCGAGCCATCCCGCCGCTCTGGGTTGGTGGCTTCAGGACTCAGGAGGAAGGGGATAAGCGCGTGCCACGCGAGCGCGCGAGAGCCTTTGACTGCGATGGGCTTTACTGAAATGAAGCAGCGTGGGGTTTCTTCCTCCACGTCTGTGGCAGTAAACCCAGACCAGTTCCAAACAACAGATGATTTTATTCCTTTCTTGGAAACAAACTTCCCACTCTCACCTGTCGCTTGCTGTATCGTGTGTGCAATGATGTTGTTGTTTGTCGCGTGCCATACCGCCGTGTGAAACTAACACTACAGAAGCTCTGGGGAACCAAAAATGCGCCACATAAAAACTTGATTCAGATATTTTTGAAATCGCCCGTAACAAAAAATTCGAATTGATTCATTCAATCGATTTATCGCCGCAATTTTTTTCTTTCGAACAGAGAGTGGTCGCTGCAGCCGCGCGCGTATAAGCTGCTGTTGTGGCATAGAGTTCAGCTGGAAGCTCTGCCATAGGTTCATCCCTACATGATAAATGCATTTGATCAATGAAATAACGCTGGAACACAGAATAAGAGGCCAGACAGAGAGAGTGACAGAGAGATCTGGATGATAAGCACTCGCTTCATTACGCGGAGAAATGCTGCAGGCGCAGCGGTGCGCGTTTGCCTTTTCAGTTCCTCTGTCTGAAGTTTCTCCTTGACTTCCTGCTGCTCCATATCAAAGATCCCTAAACAAAATAGATGCGGGCTTGGGGAGGGAAGATTACGTTCACGACACGCTGCGGGTGGCCGGCGCCCCCCCTCATTCTGCCAGTTGCGGGACCACAGTGTATGTCAATCAACGGTGGGCTGGTGACTGGTGGAGGGGGCGGGGTCTACCTGTGTGTGTGTGTGGGTGTGTGTGTGCGCTAAGGGAACGTTCTCCCTCTGAGTAAGAAGCTGGCTGTGCCTTTCGGTTCGTGCGGTAACCGTTCTGACATACAGGATCAATAAAGAGCTGTTTCACAACCGCCGCCTAAAGAGCTTCTTTGCAGACATTACAATATATTTATTAAAAAAGTCAGCGAGAGAGAAGCCCGGCCCGAACCGACCCGAACGTAATGACTGTCATTTAGAACCCGACCGGACCCGAAATTCGGGTCGGGTCGGGTTCGGACTCGGGCTCGGGCTTAAGATCTTACCTCTAAGGCCTACTATACACAAAAGTCTTTGTCCCTAAAGGCAACAGATTACAGCCCCTGTGCCAGGCGTTTGCATGTGCTCGGGCCTGCTAAATGCTACTTGTAGCTTTAATTTCACTTGTTTTTATAGTTGGTGAAGAGATGTTGATGTTTTTGTATCCTCTGTCATTTAATTTAATGAGAACTATGTCCCAACAGTCCACAAAACTGGCAAATATGTCATAATTAACCTGCAGTTAATACGCTTCTACAATAATTTTTTCTCATCTCGATCAGGATGTTTTGGGGCAAAAGCTGTGTGTTTATTCTGGGATGTCTTGCCACATTTGAAACTTTGTTGCTTGCTAATTCCTCATTACATTTTAATTATACTGGTGAAGTTGTTGAAAGCAAAGAAATCCACCCAGGTGCCATTAAATGTATTGTTTTCTTCAGGAACTTCCATTTTCTCCCAATTCTTTATCATTGTCCTACCTGGGTCGTAAAATTCTTGGGATTACACGCCGGCGGGAGTCTTGGAGGGGACAGCATATACATGTAGAACTTTACTTAGAAAATGTCTACATTTAGATTTTTTTTAACCTAATACACATCCCTTTAACTATTTGTTTTGTTTTTTTAATTCTTTTTATGAACCTTTCCTGTTTACTGCTTGCCAACCGTAATCATCAGCACAGGGAAGCTGCTCCAGGTATGAGCAGCTCGTCTGGTTCCAACCTGCTACTGGTTCAGACCTGCTCACAAAAACACAACAGCTGGTCGACAGAGGACCTGGAAAGGTTCTGCATGATGAGGCTTTTATACACTTCTCATTCAACCTCATTCAATGCGTACTATCTTTTTAGAAGAACTTTCCATCCCATGAAAAAAAATCTGGTCTGTGTTCACAGCCGCAGACATGCCGCAGACATGCCCCCTCCATGCGTTCACGCTGCTTTCTTCTTCCTGCTTGCTGGCACATCCCAACAGTGTTAAAGGCACCACAACAATCTTAGAACATAATAGTTATTTTACAAAACCACAAAGAGCCGCAGCACAGGGATGAAAGAGCTGCAGGTTGCCGACCACTGCTTCAGGGGAAGCTGATAAACTGATCTGAGACACCAAATTGGGGTGCAGGGAGAGAAGCTCAGAGGTAGAGCCCTGCGCGGGACTATTTTCTTCATCCCGCTCCCGCCCGCACCCGCCAAATTTCTGACCAAACTGTATCAGAGTGGGACTTCTGTGTTTTTGTGGATCTTTGTATGCATGTTTGTCTGATTATTTTCAGGTGTGGTGCATGAAGGCATGGCTTCCACTGGACCCAAGCCGATAGAGGCAGCCTTAGAAGCACCATGTGGACCTCCAGACCATGAGAAGGGAGCTTTGTTGCAACCCGTCTCCACTGCAGCTTGGCACTCTTCTCCATTTGTTTTGCAGCACTCCACCTCTTTTAGTTTGTGATGCACTTTGTAGTTCTTTGTGGTTTTGTAGATTCATTTAGTGTAACTTATAAGTTAAAGTGAAGCTGTAGGGGTGAACTGCCACTTTCTTTAGGATCGTATTTTCACGACTATGAGGCGCACTTAAAAGTCTTAAATTTTCTCCAGCCTGCAGGAGGCACCCTATGAGTCGGTGCACCTAATGCGTAGTTGTGGTTCATGTTCACGTAGTTGTGGTTCAAGATGATGGTGTAAGGAAGGGAGAGAAACGTAAAGGCCAAGTGTGGCCTAACTGCAGTATAACTGTTTGCAATATGAAGCTGTCTATGCCCCTTTTATCTCAAAACTCTTAGCAATCTCAACATAGGAGGAGTAATCAAAAAAGCAGTTTGCTCAGTCTAATTATCAGTACTACTGACTTTACTTTGAACTAACAAATTTAGCGTAAAATTATGAGGGTCACTTCTCTTCACAGCCACCTAACTCATGGTGTGGAAATCAACTTCAAATCACTCTAATCTTTTACTTACTTTTTAAACTTTTATGAAGAAGCCAGAAGTTAATTCAAATAATTAATCCTGACTAAAAGTTTAAAAAGACGGTATGTAGCTGCTCTTACCAGGACGTGTTCCCAGTTCTGCATGAGGAAGACATCTGCCTGATCCACCACCAGAAGCTCGATGGATGACAAAAAGTCGAAGTCTCTCTTTTTCTCTCCTTCTGCCCCCAAAACGGTGCGCAGCCCCAGTGGAGAAGTGATGATGATGTCTGAGGAATAGAAGGGGGCGTAGAGCCGCATGTTGTTTCTCACAATGGACACTCCTGCAAAGTCAAGTCCACACAAAAAGAAGTTAGTGAGGAACACATCAAGAAGGTAATCAAAAGTGCATTCTTGTCCTAAAGCAAACCTATCCTGAAGTGGTCATCTACATTGCCGGCAAAAATGGCGTGATAATCATCAGGTCTGTGTAGGTTCGGTGGCTTTTCATCTGCATCCTCGCCAAACTCCTCCTTGAATTTTTTCTTGTTGCTCACAACAATCTTCTTGCCTTTGGTCTCCAGCAAACTGATAAGGATGTGAACCACTTGAAGAGCTCCACTCCGGAAAGGAAGGAGAATAAGAACCTGACACAGTGATTGTAGTCATTAACATGAGAGCAGACAAAAAAAGGAAAATATCTGACTCCAGATGCTGCCTCTTTTGTTTGGGAAAAATTTGCCAGCAAAATTATTTTGAAAGAGAAGTTAGTGACCAATCACACATATCCTCAACCTGCAAATGGGACGGCGCAATATAGTATTTTTTATATAATATATATCATACTTTTTTCCTTTATATGAGACGATAACATTTATAATCATAATATAATCCAGATAAATACATTTGTCAAATTTGAACACACTGCTCATAAGAGAATTTTGTAGTCATCAGCAGGTGGTGTAGATTTAAATATTTATTTCCTTTCATACTTTAAACATAACAGATTTACTGAAGGAACATGATTCAAGCAAAAGGTTTCAATTAAGAAACACAAACAAATAAAGCAGAATGCTAAACTGTTTGATCAGTTCCATTTAAAAACAAAACATTAATTCCACAAATAAATTCTAATGTTTTCAAGTTTTACAAAACAAACATAAAATTGACAACGTTAATGCTAATGTTGTTAGCCCGTGTTTATAGCCTGCCCTAACCCTTCTCCACCTCCGTTCTTCCACAAAAAAGCACTGACAACACGGATTAAATAAAACGATGAGCGAACAGGTGCTTCATAATATTCATAACATTAATAAAAAGCACGTTTGGAAGATCGTTTGGTATATTACCGAGTTGCTGCATAAATGTCTGTGGCAGCGGTTTGTTTACAACGGGACGCAACTCCTCTTCCAGAATTTTTTTAACACTACTGCGCATGGCCAAACGATTCATTCCGACCGAAAGTGTGACCCATGTGAACATTTGTTCTAATCGGAAAAGGTTTTCTGGGCCTATGTGCACGGGTGAATTTTAACCCGACCGCTGATCAGATCAAGATATTTTGCCCATGTAACCGCGGCTAATGTTTGCAACTGGGGAATACCAATTTCGGACCCTTCAAAATAAATGTCTATCGTGATATATTTAATTATCATTTTATCACTCAGCCCTACCAGTGAGTCCTGTTGAAATTTCCTGTTTTTCTCTTTTAAAGTCCCACCCGATCATCTTTTGATCTATTGTGAAAGCATCCCCAGTGGTCTTTCATTCAAGCTGTTTTTAGCCAAAATTAAAACATGTTTTTATTTTTTTGGACAAAGACATAAATGGATCTAGTCATCTGCAAACAGATGCATCAGAGTAGAGTGAAGCAGGAAGCTTGTGGCTATCCAGCATATTTTCTAGATCACAAATATAATCTTTTTTAAACAGAATTTTCAGAAAAGTGTCAAAAGAACATGATTTTCATCTGAGTGGGTTTTTACATAACACCTTAGCAGTTAATCAGTCATGTATGAAAACAAGAACTGCTCGGTTATGGCTGGATTACCTTGGGTCTGGTCAGTCCCTGGTCTCTGTGTTCCTCCTGGCACTCAGCTGTAGATTTTGTTTTCCGCTCCCTCAACTGCGCATTGTGCGACAGTACTTGAGAGTTGGCCCTCAGAACGTGGTTAAGCACATGGAGACAGTATGCACTTCGGACCTGAGGACCCAGCTTAAGTGGACAGGTCTCTGAGTAACACATATCCTTGTAGGAGGCCATGAGGGTCAGTAACTCCAGCTGGAGATGGCTGATCTCCTCGGGTGTTTCTTTAGGGTCGGATATTTGGTTCAGATCCTTCCAGCTGGTTTTCAACAATGGGTGGAAAACAGGGAGATTTCTATCTTTCTGCAGGTCAACATGCCCAAACCTCTCAAGGAAAGTGGTGCAGAGAAGCGTTCCCATTCTTGGCAACTAATTCAGAAAAAAAAGACTATACTGTAAGCAGAGTTTAGCAAAAAATTAAGTACTCATTCCATACCGTAGTTTGTGTTTTTGATTTGCTGCCAGATATTATCTTCTGCACATCTTCTTCAGTGAGCTCTGTGTACAAATGCTGCTGGAACATATCTACAGATAACAGTCAAAACATTTGTAATTATAACAGGAATTAAGATCTACATAAAAATTGCATTTTTGTTAGGGGTGTAACGATTCATTTTAATAATGATTTGATCCATATAACAATGTGGTTGCTGATACAATTCATAGTCGAAATTAGTTCACGTTGAACAATCCAATTCACTGACCTAAAATTGATCCAGGAAATCTTTAGCCAAGAATTCAACCAGTGCGACTTAAGAGATAAATACCTGGGTACTGAACAGTGCAGGGGAAATTTTCCAGATTCCTTGCATTTCTTGCAGGATAACCAAGTGTAAAAAAAAAAGCGTACAAACAAGTAAACAAGACCTAGTGGCAGAACTATTTACATTTGCGTTTCATAAAGTTCAGCCCACATATTGTTTATCCACATAAAAATAATACAAACAGTACATTATTAGAATGTTCCAACACACTCAATTGTCACGTCTTTGCAAAATTCAGTGTTTCCATGTTGATCATTAATGCTCCAATCACGTGTGTGTTGTCCGCTGTGATGGCACTTGGTTGTTTTTACGTCATAGTAAAATAAACCTAGAGAGTCCCATATTTCAGGCTGCATACATAAACATATAAAAACTGTATTTTTTTGTGAAGAATCAACAACAAGTGGGACAACCATAAAGTGGAACAAAATTAATTGGATATTTCAAAGTTTTTTTTTTTAAAACAGAATTTTTTTTCAAAATTAGCCCCCTTTAAGTTAATAATTTGTAGTGTCACCTTTTGCTGCGATTACAGCTGTAAGACACTTGGGGTACGTCTATCTGTTTTGCACATCAAAAGACTGAAATTTGTGCCCATTCCTCCGTGCTAAACAGCTCGAGCTCAGTGAGGTTGGATGGAGAGCGTTTGTGAACAGCAGTTTTCAGTTTTTTCCACAGATTCTTGATTGGATTTACGTCTGGACTTTGACTTGGCCATTCTCACACCTGGATATGTTTGTTTGTGAACCATTCCATCGCAGATTTTGCCATATGTTTTGGATCAATGTCTTGTTGGAAGACAAATCTCCGTCTCAGTCTCAGGGCTTTAGCAGACTAAATCAAGTTTTCTTCCAGAATGGTCCTGTATTTGGCTCCATCCACCTTCCCATCAATTCTAACCATCCTTCCTGTCCCTGCTGATGAAAAGCATGCCCAAACCATAAGCCTGCCATTACCATGTTCAACAGTGGGGATGGTGTGTTCAAGGTGATGAGCTATTTTGCTTTTACGCCAAACATAACTTTTTGAATTGTTCCCAAAAAGTTTGATTTTGGTTTCATCTGACCAAAGCTCCTTCTTCCATGTTTGATGTGTCTCCCAGGTGGTTTGTAGCAAACTAAACAACACTTTTTATGGATATCTTTAAGAAATGGCTTTCTTGTTGCCACTCTTCCATAAAGGCCAGATTTCTGCAGTATATTACTGATTGCTGCCCTAAGGACAGACTCTCCCACTTCAGCTGTAGATCCCTGCAATTCATCCAGAGTAATCATGGGCCTCTTGGCTGCATCTCTGATCAGTCTTCTCCTTGTTTGAGCTGAAAGTTTAGACGGACGGACGGGTATTTGTGGATTTGCAGTGCTTTACTACTCCTTCCATTTCCTTCTTATAACTTGCACAGTGCTCTGTGGGATGTTTAAAGCTTGGGGATTTTTTTTATATCCAAATCCGGCTTTAAAGTTTCAGTATCAGTATCTTTAACCTGTATGGTCTGTGCCTTGTTCTTCATGATGCTCTCTGCGCTTTTAATGGACCTCTGAGACTATCACAGTGCTGGTGCATTTATACGGAGACTTTATTACATACAGGTGGATTCTATTTATCATCAATAGTCATTTAGGTCAACAATGGATCATTCAGAGATCCTCACTGAACATCTGCAGAGAGTTTGATGCACTGAAAGTAAAGGGGCTGATTATACATGTTTGAGATATCCAATAAATTTTGTTCAACTTCATGGTTGCATCCCACTTGTTGATTCTTCACAAAAAATTACAGTTTTATATCTTTATGTTTGAAGCCTGACATGTGGCAAAAGGTTGAAAAGTTCAAGGGGGACGAATACTTTCGCAAGGGACTCTATCATTTTGTTATATTTGTTATCAATTAACAACTTGTCTCAGACAAATTGTTATGGTTGGATTGTAGGAACATAGATTGATTCATCGATTATGTTAATTTAGATTGATTCATCGATTATGTTAATTAATAATTACACCCCTAATATATAATGGCACTATCGTAGATTCAGACCTTTGCCGTTTTCCTCCTGCATGAAATTTCCGGCTTCACACTGCTCTTTTCTGTTCAGGAAGTTGGTATCTAGGCAAAACTCCGACTCATGCTCCTTGTCAACAAACTCTTCTTCTTTAGCCTCGGTTTGGTACTTCCAATCTCCATTCTCTGCTTCTTTATTAGCAAGTTCCTCCAGCTCTTTCACATCTTCTTCATCATTATTACTTTCATCCTCAGCTTCATCACTGACTTCTGTAATACATTAAAGACAAAACGCTTTAAATGTTTTTGTGTTTGAATTGTTCAAATTTAGAAAACAATAATAAATAAATAAATGAATAAACTAGAATAATTCATTACAGTTCATAACTAATGGTTTGCATTTAAAAAAATCTTACAATTAAACTCTTATTTCCTCTACAAAAAAAAAGTCTATCTCTTTTTTTGTCTCACTTTATTTTTTTATTTCGTAAAATTGTTCTGCAAAAAGTATGTCCTGGAAAACGACAGAGTTTTTTAGATTTTGGTTAAAAGAAAATGGCATACTCATAATTAAAAGAGCACGGAGAATGTTTTTACAATAGATAAAAAGATTTTTACGTGGGACTTTAAGGCTAAATATCATCCAAACAAGCCTTTTTACAATCACCTTTACTTAGAATTTCCTCCTGTTTCTCTTCATCCTCTGAGCTTTCCTCCTCTTCACTCAGTGCATGAGGTGTGCATTGGTTCAGAGTTGAAAGTAGCCTCTGATAGGGTGTTTTCTTTTCTGGTTCCTCATCTTCTTGCCCATCTTCCTGCTCATCTGGGTCTACAGGTGAATGTTCTGAGCTAGGTGGCTGAAGCAGACACAGAAGCAAAGGGTAAACGAGGAAACTAGAGTTAAGGAAGGATAACAAGTGGAAAAGCAAAACTCACCAGTTCTACTATTTCCATCCTTTCAGATCCTTCAGTAACTCTATGGAAAAAAACAGAAAAGATAAAGACGCAATCAGAGAATCGTTTGGATTGCAGCTACTAATATCCATGTCCGTGCAAACATATTTTATTTTCTGGTAGTTTTAGGTCAGCAGACTGCAGATTTTCCAGCAACGTTTTTTTTTTAAAACTTGGCCTGTCCAACAGCTGAGTAGACAGATGAGAGCTGAAAGCCTCTTGTGTTGGACATATTTTTTTGTTACAATAGGGTTATGAAATGTTCGACACACTAGGTGATTATTTAAATAAACCCTTTTGTGATTTAGGCTAAACTTTATTTATCGTACTCATATTTGTAACAGTATCTTGTTGGACCGCAGAGCAAAGAAAAGAAGGGAAATAGAGAGAGGGATGTTCGTGGGGTGGGGGGTATTAAAGAGGGGGGAGGGGTAGAACTGTAGCATAACAGCATAAGACAAGAGTTGTTGGATGTTTGCAATCATTCCAGTCCGGTTTACAAGTCATAAAAATCAAAAGGGGACGGGGCCTGTTCACACACACATCCAAATGCCACAAACATATACCTGTGGGTTCCAAAGAAGCCCACATACAAAACATGTCAACATGTTCAGAATACGACTGATGTTCACACACGCATACTTATGCATTCGGACCAGCCCATGTGAAATATTTCATTTAATCAGTCAAACTATTTGTGCAAAGGTGAGATAGCGCCTGTGCTCCAGTGGATCTTTATGTTCTTCTAAAGTGGATGATGGAATGTAGGGGTAATGGGTGTGTGTACTAAAGGGGTGCAATTAAATTTGGTGGTTAGGGCACTGAGAGGACATCTCCTGATTACTCACAGTGATGTCCCCACCAAGAGGCCCTAAATGTCTAAGGCAGTGTTTTTCAACCTTTTTTTGAGCCGCGGCACACTTAAACCTTGACAAAAATCTCGCGGCACACCAGCATTCAAAAGAATAAAAATAAAAAAAAAACCGGGAGAAACTCAGTCTGTTTTGAACAGTTCCTCCACAATCTCACATTCTTTTTTTTATAATTGTGGCAGAAAACGCTGGAAGCTGCAGCTGTTTTTTTCTCTAAAAGATGTAATAAAAGTTAAGTTAAAAGATTTAAAAACTGTTTGATTTGTGTTCGTTGTGATTTCAAGACGTTAAGAGGAGAGACGAGTTGTGCACCGAGATCCACACTGTTACTTTTAACCCAATGCATCATGGGAGATGTAGTTCAATAATCCGCTGAATGCAGAAAGACCAGCGTCTCTGAGCTTCATTGTTTGATCACTTGTTTCACGGTCTGACACCGGATTCTATGGAAAGCTACACCGCTAAAGACGAGCTTTAGCTGGTATTTTATTTGAAACTGAGCGACTTTATCAGCAGAATGCACAACAAGGAAGTGAAGACTTTAACCACTTCTGATTGGTCAGACTGATGACACGTGATTAAGAATCCAAGAATGATTGGTGGAGACAGTTAAAGGGGCGTGACTTTTGCTAAAACGGAGATTAAGCTGCAGCTAAATCGGTACCGTCATTTTTATCAAAATGTCTTTAATAGAATCAAATAAACACAAAGAAAAAAGTATTTTATGATCTGTCATATTCCTTATTTCTTAGTGTTTTTTAGGGCTTGTTTGGATGAACAAAGAGGTGAAATCCTGGAGATCATAAATGTTTCAGTTGAGGGCAATTTCCCACGGCACACTTGACACTGGTTGAAAAACACTGGTCTAAGGTGCAGTTAAAATTGGCAGATAGAGCGCCGACAAGACATCTGCTGCTTGGTGGCAGTGGTGCCCAAGCTCCCCCCCCAGCACAGGACCCCCTGCCAGCCCCCCCCCCCCCCCCCAGCAAAGGCAAAAAGACCACTCCCCAAGCCAGGCCAGACCCCCCACCCAATCCCCCCCGACCACATGGCGCCCACGCCTGCCCCACCTAGGTACCAGACCCGACCCCCTGACCGACGGAGTCCCCACCACCCCTAACACAAATTGGACTTTTTGTCAGTTTAAAGGTGTTTAGACAAGCTTTGAACTGTACTGATGTTTAAATCTGCATCCCATATTGTTATCCGGATTGAAATATTATAATCTAGATTGTATAAGAGTTCATATATTTTGGAGAATGTTTGATTCATTGAAAAGAAAAATCAGAGAGGTAACTGGTTCTGGTAGTTCTAGGTCATTGTCTTTGTATTTCAAATTTTGATGTAATTATAGATTTAAGTTGTTGATACTCCAAGAAGTTAACTTATCCATGTTTGTTTTAAAGTTCCTGGGATGTTATGAATCTTTTATTGATAATTAAATGCTCTTGTAGATACGCCCCCTGCTTGCCAAGCTGGGAAGTGTAACTTTTTTTGTTCACAAGGATGTCTGGGTTGTTCCAGACTGGTGTAATTTTGCACGGTAAAGGCCCGTACACACCGGGACGAATTTCGCCGGCGAAAATCGCCTCGTTACTAAACAAAGGGCACCAATGTGAGTGTGCACACCGACGCGAAAAAACGCCACGCGTCAAAGCGTCAAAAAAAAGAAAACGCCTCGGGTTCGTTTTTTTTTTTGGAAGCCTCGCGTCGAAATCTATTCCACCAATGAGAATGGCGCTTTTGCTCACGTGTCTGGAGCTTCTGAAGTTACAGTAAAACACAACTTGGGGGCGCTCAAACACAACACTGCCTTTCTGAGCACACATACCAGCAAAGAAGATAGACGCCAAGTAGCGGCTACACTGCCGCAAAGAAATAATGACGGACATTCTAAAATATCCCCGAAAACGCTCATGATAGATTTTCAGCTCTTGTACCAGTCGATAAAACTCACCATGTTCTTCTGACAAGCGCGTAAATACTGGCTCTCTTCTTCTGAGTGAAAAGCGACCACCTTGTGTACAGCGCCATCTAATGTCAGGGATTGAAATTGCATGTTCAGTCGGCTCATCGTCAGCGAAAATCGCCTGGGTGTGAACACAAAAGACGTGGCGAAAAACGCTGGCGAATAACGCCTGGCGAATATTCGTCCCGGTGTGTACGGGCCTTAAAGGTGAGGATTTTGACACTTCAAGAACTTCCCACCAGGCTGTCAAAGCAGCGTTTATATTCATACTTTCATACAGTCCTGTTTTTTTTAACTGTTTGGCTAATACATGGTAGACCCGACAGGTTGATCTTCCCACATAATGCCTGTTCTAAGTCTAAACATGAGTTGGATTCTGGATTGTTTATCCATTTTAAGACGTATTGTTTTCTGTTGGCAAGAAAATAGTTGTGGAAGTTAGGCAATTCTAAGCCTCCACAGCTTTTTTAATGTAAAGTCTTTAGACTAATTAAAGCCACAAGTAGCATTTAGCGGGCACGAGCACGTGCGACCGCCTGGCACGGGCGCAACGTCCCGCTTGAGTCGTTTCGCGTCGCCGCAACCACCCGCTTCGCACAAAGGAAGCATTGACACATTGCGTTTGGTAATTCGACATCCAAGTCACGGCCTCACAACGGCAACCTAATCTTCCAAAACCGCACAAACATCTGCAAAAGGCTTCAGTGTTCACAGGAGCATTGGGCTGGGAGAAGTATTTAGCTGAATTCCTATTTTCACCAAAGGGGGGGCGCTGTAGGCATGATCAATGAATCAACTTCATCTTTCTCCTCAGCCCCCATTTCCATCACCTAGGATCTACCTGCAGTTGTCTACATAAAAGACCTTTTACAATTGTGCAGTTTTAGCAGGTCTCGAGTACATGTGACAATGTATGGTGGATGTTCAGAGAACTTGTTTAAAACTTAAGGTGATGAGATCTTTGGAGATCTTTGTTTCACCCTCAGAAGAGTTGAATTGGTGATTTCCTTTAAAAAGCTGCTTAAAACATATTTTAAAAATTTCAATTTCTAATTTTGTGTTCCATTTTGTGTGCTTTTATTGGGAAGCATTTGTTATTTGTTTGGTGTTTAAAGGTCCTACATAAAGTATATACACATCATTTTTTAGAGACATTTATCAGTTGTGTTTGTTGGTGTTGTATTTTAATTTCATTGGATGTATAGAAAGGCAAATAAGTTGCAGCATTGAAAAAAAGGAAAATCAGACAGGGATTAGGTCTTAAGAGACATTTATTATCCTATGCTACATCTGTAGGAGTGTCTTTAGGTTGGGTTTTGTTTTGGAGCATATTCAAATGTTTTGTTAAAAAAAAAAAGGTAAAATATTGAGTTAATTGCATTTTGGATGAATAAAAATAAAAAGCAATGATTAGTACTAAAGATGTATAAAGGACATACAAATAAATTTCAGTGCTGAACTGGCTTTTTGTGGCAAAATTCTAACTCCTCTCATCTTGCTTGTCACTGCTGGCTAATTAACATATGAGCAGGAAGCCTGCAGGGGGAGGAGAAATGTAACCTGAAGGCCCGTACACACTGGGACAAAATTCGCCTCGTGACTAAACAAAGGGCACCAATGAGAGTGTGCACACCGACGCGAAAAAATGCCACGCGTAAAAAAAAAAACGCCTCGGGTTCGTTTTTTTTTTTTGACGCCTCGCGTTGAAATCTATTCGACCAATGAGAATGGCGCTTTTGCACACGTGTCTGGAGCTTCTGAAGTTACAGTAAAACAACTTGGGGGCGCTCAAACACAAAACTGCCTTTCTGAGCACACATACCAGCAAAGAAGATAGACGCTAAGTAGCGGCTACACTGCCGCAAAGAAATAATGACGGACATTCTAAAATATCCCCGAAAACGCTCATGATAGATTTTCAGCTCTTGTACCAGTCGATAAAACTCACCATGTTCTTCTCTTCTCGCAACTATGGGATGTACCCAAAATCTGCGTCTTTTCCGGCGTCTTTCATCATTCAACAGAACAATAATTTCTTTATCATTGGAACTGGAGCTGGAGCTACTGGTGCTTGAAATATTTATGTTTTATTTGTATGATTCTGACAAGCGCGTAAATACTGGCTCTCTTCTTCTGAGTGAAAACCACCTTGTGTACAGGAATATTTCTGTTTTACATTAAGCGCCATCTAATGTCAGGGAATGAAATTGCATGTTGGCTCGGCTCTTCGTCAGCGAAAATCGCCTGGGTATGAACACAAAAGACGTGGCGAAAAACGCTGGCGAATAACGCCTGGCGAATATTCGTCCCGGTGTGTACGGGCCTTGACCCGTGCAGCAGGCCTCACTTCACGAGGTTGTTGCATGTAAGAGGGAAAAAAAATCTTTCAATTTACCAGTTCTTTTTAGTATTGTAATAATATTCAGGGACCATTTGGACACATACAGCTACAGGGAGTGCAAAATTATTAGGCAAATTAGTATTTTGGCCACATTGTCTAACTCCAAGCTGTATAGGCTCGAAAGCCTACTACCAATTAAGCATATTAGGTGATGTGCATCTCAGTAATGAGAAGGGGTGTGGTTTAATTACATCAACACCCTATATCAGGTGTGCATAATTATTAGGCCCCTTCCTTTCCTTTAGCAAAATGGGTCAAAAGAAGGACTTGACAGGCTCAGAAAAGTAAAAAATAGTGAGATATCTTCCAGAAGGATGCAGCACTCTTAAAATTGCCAAGCTTCTGAAGCGTGATCATCCAACAATTAAGGGCTTCATTCAAAATAGTCAACAGGGTCGCAAGAAGCGTTTGGAAAAACCAAGGCGCAAAATAACTTGCCTGTGAACTGAGAAAAGTCAAACGTACAGCTGCCAAGATGCCACTTGCCAACAGTTTTGCCATATTTCAGAGCTGCAACATCACTGGAGTGCCCAAAAGCACAAGGTGTGCAATACGTAGAGACATGGCCAAGGTAAGAAAGGCTGAAAAACGATCACCACTGAACAAGACACACAAGCTGAAACGTCAGGACTGGCCGAAGAAATATCTCAAGAATGATTTTTCTAAGGTTTTATGGACTGATGAAATGAGAGTGAGTCTTGATGGGCCAGATGGATGGACCCGTGGCTGGATCGGTAAAGGGCAGAGAGCTCCAGTCCGACTCAGACGCCAGCAAGGTGGAGGTGGAGTACTAGTTTGGGCTGGTGTCATCAAAGATGAGCTTGTGGGGCCTTTTCGGGTTGAGGTTGGAGTCAAGCTCAACTCCCAGTCCTACTGCCAGTTTCTGGAAGACACCTTCTTCAAGCAGTGGTACAGGGAGAAGTCTGCATCCTTCAAGAAAAACATGATTTTCATGCAGGACAATGCTCCATCACACGCGTCCAAGTTTTTCACAGCGTGGCTGGCAAGAAAGGGTCTAAAAGAAGAAAAACTAATGACTTGGTCTCCTTGTTCACCTGATGTGAACCCCATAGAGAACCTGTGGTCCATCATGAAATGTGAGATTTACAAAGAGGGAAAACAGTCCACCTCTCTGAACAGTGTCTGGGAGGCTGTGGTTGCTGCTGCACACAATGTTGATGGTGAACAGATCAAAACACTGACAGAATCCATGGATATCAGGCTTTGGAGTGTCCTTGCAACGAAAGGTGGCTATATTGGTCACTGATTTGTTTTGTTTGAATGTCAGAAATGTACATTTTATTGTGAATGTTGAGATGTTATATTGGTTTCACTGGTGAAAACAAATAATTGATATGGGTATATATTTGTTTTTTGTTAAGTTGCCAAATAATTATGCACAGTAATAGTCAGCTGCACACACAGATATCCTGCTAAAATAGTTAAAACTAAAAACAACCTAAAAACTACTTTCAACAATATTCAGCTTTGATATGAATTAGTTTTTGGATTCATTGAGAACATGGTTGTTGTTCAATAATAAAATTTATACTCAAAAATAAAACTTGCCTAATAATTCTGAACTCCCTGTATAAAGTCTGTGAAGTTTGGTGTCGATAGTTGAAAAATAAGTAATGATAAAAAATATTTGTTTGGAGTCCAGACGGATTCAGCACAGATTTTGTGATGTAAAAATATTCTTAAAATTCATCTGTTCCACCTAAAGTTCTGAAAAAAAAATATGGGAGGCAGTAAACACAGATCTCAACATTTTTCTAAAGTTTGGTGGTGATAGTCATTATTCACAAATCTCTAGGAGGATTTTGTTCTAATACGAGGCCTGCAAATGACCAAAATACAGCAAAAATGACAAATTGACATCAATATAGCAGACTTCCTGTGCGACTGACAGCTTGGTACCAGGAGACTTTTTTGTAGATTTCCATCTGATGAACATGCCCTGTTAAAATCAAGCTTGTACGTTTAACCATGTGGCGGGGCTTGCGACAACAGTCTTTGTAGATGGCGCTATCGAGCCGTTTTTTGCACCAATGGCGGTCTCCTATAAAATACGAAATTTTTCGAGACTCCTGATGTGTGTGTAAAATTTGCTGAGTTTTCGGGTATGTTAAAGGCCTCAAAAAGGCGATTCTTTCGGTAGCATAATAAGAATAATTAAAACTACAAGTAGCATTTAGCGGGCCCGAGCATGTGCGACCGCCCCACGAGCAACGCCCTGCTCGAGCAGTTTGGCGTTCTTCCTTCCGCATTCTGGAGCTGCAAGCTACATTTAACATGACAGCAGCCTGCCGGTGGGGGGTGGGGAAGGGGATGGGGGGCTGTAATCTGTTGGCTTTAAGGACAGAGCCTTTTGCATATGTCATGAAAAAAATTCTTTAACCGTAGCCTTGTTTAGAGCTGCTCATTTTCTCATCAAGAAGAAGGCATTTTCAGATTAAAAAGTTGTCAATCAAGCAATGATGATAATTACTAACACTGTACCTAAAGATGAGAAAAACGGAACTCTTCTAATTTTCACTACAATGTCTTGACAAGTGTCAGCTATGTCTGATAACTTGGCCAATTAGCTGGACCAGGATATTACAAAGTGCTGGTGGTTTCGCATCCAGTGTGATGAGTATGTGGAAAGCAACAGTACAGCGCAGCTGTTGGTGTTTTTTTTAACATCAAGAGAAAAACTCTTGACACATCTGCCCTTACAGAAAACTAAAAGAGGAGTTGAAATGTATAACATGGTGAAGGAGTTTTTGTGCAGAAAAAGGTACCATTAGAAAAGCTGGTAGCAGTGACTGCAGACGTGGCTCCTGCCATGATTGACCGACAAACAGGTTTCATCACTCACTGTAAAGCTGACCCAGACTTTCCAAAATGTCTGCATTACTGCTGCGTCATTCACCAGTAGGCCGTATATGCAAAAGTGATTGGCTCTGGACACATAATGACTCCTATTGTGAAAATCATAAACAACCTCAGCTGCAAAGCAAAACAGCACAGGATTTTCAATGTGCTATTGGAGGAGATGTCTGCTGAATATGGTAAATATGAATATGGCAAATATTACCTTTCATTTCTGACATTACTGGATAGGGCTGGGCGATATGGCCTAAAAATAAAATCTCCGATTTTATTTTTTTTAATTCGATTTACGATTTTTTCCCGATTTTCTTTTTTCCCCCTACTTAGAGAAAGCAATAAGTACAAACGGCAGACAACTTAAAGCAAATGTTGCTTTTATTTAATCAAACACAAGACAAATCTAACCCCCATTTCTGGATGAATTATAAATAAATGAACACACTCTTGGAATCAAAGTTAAGTATATGATTTTTCTTCTTCTCACTCCTTTTTGGACTCGTGTTTATATAATTTTGTCTTGTTGTATATAATTTTTGTCTTGTTTTTGTCTTATTTTGTTATTCTACACTTGTTTTCACTTGTCCAAAATAAAAAGGTTACTTCCTTAAAGTTCCAGCTGTGTTTTCAGTCACACTTTGTAGTCTAGACTAAAATGAGACAAACATTCACCTTAGAGTAGCAGCATTTTCTAAAAAGTTAACAATACAGCTCATATCTGGGGTCTAAGGTTTTAATTCAATTAATAAACCCCGTCTTCTCCACGGAGAAGATGATGAAGCATCAGGAGTCATGGTCAAGCCCCCCCCCCCCCCCCCCCCCGCGGCCGCCTCCTACAAAAACAAACTCCTACGGCAGCCGCGTCGCAAATGAATACACAGGTAATAATTACAACGCAGTATTCTTTATTAACAAATAACAGTAACAACTAACTAACTAACTAATGAACTAACAATACAGGCGTTGTAGAATGAGTATATGTGTGTGAGTCAGGGCGCGTGCATGTGTAAGAGGACTGCGCGCGTGAGAGCATTTGACTTCGATGGGCTTTAGGCAGCGTGGGGTCTCCTCTTCCTCCACGTCTGTGGCAGCAAACCCATAACAGTTCCAAACAACAGATGATTTTAGTCCTTTCTTGGGAACAAACTGCCCACTGTCACCGGTAGCCATGCTGTCGCTAGCTGCTTCGTGTGTCGATTGTCGCGTGTCGCCGTGTGATAATAAAGTTACGGAAGCTCTGGGGAGCCAAAAATGCGCCACATAAAAACTCGATTTAGTTATTTTTGAAATCGCCCGTAACAAAAAATTCGAATTAATTCATTTGATCGATTTATCGCCCAGGCCTATTACTGGAAAACTAAACCACTTGAACTGCGAGCTGCAAGGCAATGGCAAAGCTATATTTTTTATAGCCAGTGTTTCTTGTGGGGATCTTTTCTGCCAGGGCTTGCCGGCTTGGTCGGTGGTTGTTGCTGCAGTTGTCTCCCTTGCTGGGGCAGCTGGAGTTTAACTTTGCAGCCTGGACCCCGTTGCTGTCCCAGTCTGGGTGGGTGCCGTGGCGATGTTCCTATGGCCAGGCTGGCTCCTGGTATGAAGAGATTCCCAAATACCGTTTCTTAACCGCAGAGCCAAGCATATGTTTACATATGACCCCCAACCCCCAGGTCCAGAGCACCAAACATGGGCGCACAAGAGATGCCAGAGGACAAGCATGGACAGAATCTCTTCGAGCCCGAACATTAACACCACGGCCAAGGGTGAGAAAACACTCATAAACAGTCTAAAATGTAAAAGTAATAAAATAAGAAAGTTAAAATATAAAAACAGGTAAAATATGCAAATATTAATTAAAATAAAATAAGATGATTTAGTGCCTAAAAAAAGTCTAAAATATAAATTAGAATAAGTTAAAATATAAAAAGACTAAAAGACATTAAACAAATAAATATTTGATAAAATAGCATATAAAATATAAGAGTAAAGATACCACATATAAAGATCTAATTAAAAGCTAAGTTAAATAGATGAGTCTTTAGTTTCTTTTTAAAAACCTCAACAGAGGATACGGTCCTCACATCCTCAGGCAGGCTGTTCCGCAGATGAGGTCCGTAGTGTCTAAACGAGGCCTCGCTAGTTAAGATCTGACCTGAACGGTTTTGCTATCGGTACTGAAGAAGTTACTTTTTCCGGGTTTTTTTGTCCCACAAAATATAAACGTTATCTGCCAAATTTAACTCACCAAGTCAGTCAATTTTCCGTTAATTAATGATGATATTAATTTCGGTATTCTCGTTGAAGAGGAGAGCTCTGTCTGTCTATTTATGTGTGAGGGGGGCGGGGCCGTTGTTCAGAGAGCACGCGCAGCGTGCGCACAGACACACAAGACAAGGCAGCGCAGAGGACATGTCAGCGCCCTAGACTAAGAACACCCGTTTCTGCGTAAAATTAATTAAGTTTGCGTCAACGAGCCCCCTTATATCCTGTCACCTTGCTGCTACGATGACCGTATGTTGCGCTGTTTGTGTAGAACACGCTGGGACAGCGGCAGTGGCGGGGGGGGGGGTTTGCACGCGGAGCAAACAAACAACAGACAGGTAGAGGCTTAGACTCGACGCTTATGATTCCGGACCCGCGACAAACTATCAGCTGCTTCCTAATACTTAATAATAATTAATAACTAATGATAGTTGTTATCCGTAAAAGTAACTTGTGCAAGTCACGCAGGTACCTGTCGGCTGTGCACCTGCGCCCGCGTCTCCTCCTCCCCTGTTTGCCCCGACAACGGCGATAATCGGGGACTCCATTATACGGAAGGTCCACTTCTTCAACGCGGTCACTCACTGTTTTCCGGGAGCCACAGTACTGGATATTCTGGAGAAACTCCCAGACCTGTTGCGATCTTTCCCGTCCTCTGTCAGGAGGCTGATTTTACATGTTGGTTTTAATGACACATCTTACCGGGAGTCTGAAACGACTAAGAAGGCGTTCATCAGACTTTTTTATTTTTTAAACTCCTGCCCATTGACTGTTTTTATCTCGGGACCCCTCCCCTCCCTCTCCCGCGGCCAGGGCCGCTTCAGCAGGCTGCTGAGTCTGAGCACCTGGCTCCAGTCTGCTTCCAGCCTGAATAGGTTTGTTTTTATTGACAATTTTAATCTTTTCTGGAACAGAACCTCATTTTATAAAACTGATGGGATTCACCCCAGTCCACTGGGCAGCAATGTTTTAGCTGCCAACATCAGACACTCTGTCCAGACATCACCGGCCCCCATCATGCCCACACCTGTCCAAACCTCCTCCTCATCCGTGCAGACATCAGTCTGTGGAAGTGACTGACTGGATGTGGTATCACCCCCCCACATTCCCCAAGAAACTGCTTCAATCGACAGTGCTTCCTTGCCACGACCTGCAGCCCCCCCAGTCTTTCCTATTAAAACTATTATTACAGACAGGTCTTCCATGAGGGGACGTGCTGGGAGAAAAGCAAACACTAACTGGCTTCGTCCACTTAAGGAAGCACCAAAACCTGAGGAAGTAGCTTCCACAACTACTCCCCCTTCTTTTAAAATGGCACTTTTGAATGTTCGGTCGTTGTCTAACAAAACTTTTATTATAAATGATTTTATCCATGATTATAATATTGATGGTCTCTTTTTAACTGAAACATGGCTGAGCACGGATGCATCTACTGTTCTCACAGAGGCTTCTCCACCCAATTTTAGCTTTGTTTTTTCAACCAGGGAGGGCAGAAAGGATGGGGGTACTGCATCTATAATGTCCAACTCCTTTGCAGTAAAGCAGATTACATTAGATGAGTACCCCATCTTTGAACATCATGCCTTTGTTTTTAACAACCCTCCAATTGTATGCATCACAGTATACAGACCACCCAAACCAAGCTCTGTTTTTATTGAAGAGTTTTCTGAGTTTCTAGCATCTGTCCACACTTCTTTTAACATGATTTTAATAACTGGTGATTTTAACTTGCATATAGACGGGAAGTCGGACTATTGCACCACTCAGTTCTTGGACTTACTCTCCTCTCTTGATTTTAAACAACATGTCACGCAGCCGACTCACAACAGGGGGCACACTCTTGACCTTGTCATCAGTCATGGTTTACCTACCAGTGTGTCCACTGTTGTGGACCTGGCTGTATCTGACCATTACTGTGTACTTTTTAACATCACTAGTTTTATAAGGCAGGAGACCTCTGTGAGAACGGTGAAGATACGCTACTTGACTCCTGAAGTGGTCGAAAAATTTATTACATCTGTTCGCTCCTTCTTTCCACCTGTCTTACCAGCCCCCTGTGATCTACTTGTTGAAAGTTTTAACAGTAAATTAAAATCCAGTCTCGACTCAGTTGCTCCACTAAAATCCAAAAAGATAAGAACCAAAGCCACACCCCCTTGGAGAACTGAGGAAATTAAACAATTGAAGAGACGTTGTAGATCTGCTGGAAGGAGAAAACACAAACTTGAAATAAACTATAAACAATACCAGAACCAACTAAGACTATACAATCATACCGTAAAACAGAACAGAAATTCATATTTTGCGAACATCATTTCTGTAAATAAAAATAAACCCAGAGTCCTTTTCACCACAATTGAATCTTTAATTAACTCAAATGTGAACAAAAACACAATGCCAGCCTCTGCCTCATTGTGTGAGGACTTTGCAGACCACTTCAGGAGCAAGATTGATTCTGTCAGATTGAACATCATAAAAGGACAGAAAAGCCTTTTTATTGGTAATGATGGCTTGATTTTACCTGAGGAAGCACTGGACAGTTTTGACCTGGTTGAAGCTGCAACACTTGGTCGAGTTTTCTCCCAAGTTAATCCAACAACCTGTTTTCTAAATCCCATCCCTACATCACTTTTTAAATCATTTTATGGGTCTTTTGAGAAAGAGATTTTAAATATCATGAACTCCTCTCTACAGATGGGTTTTTTTCCTGCTGCCTTTAAAACAGCAGTGGTGAAACTGTTACTCAAGAAAACTAATTTAGACCCTTCAGTTTTTAATAACTACAGACCTGTGTCCAACTTGCCATTTTTAAGTAAGGTTTTAGAAAAACTTGTTTTTATTCAGCTAAACAAGTTTCTCTTACAAAACAACATTTTTGAGATAAACCAGTCTGGCTTTAGAACGAACCACAGTACTGAGACAGCCTTGTTAAAAATTGTTAATGATCTCAGGTGTGCCTTGGATTCAGGTCAGATCTCAGTACTAGTCCTGTTAGATCTAAGTGCAGCGTTTGATACTGTTGATCACCTGATCTTTGTAAACAGACTGAAAAGTCTTGGCCTTTCAGGGACTGTTCTCAAGTGGTTTGAGTCGTATCTCATGGAGAGAAGCTTTATGGTAAGCACGGACACATATTTTTCTGGGGTCCATGAAATTAATTGTGGGGTGCCTCAAGGTTCCATCCTGGGCCCCTTGCTTTTTAACATTTACATGCTTCCTCTGGGGAATGTCATCAGGAGCCACAACATCAGCTTTCATAGCTATGCTGATGATACTCAGCTGTACATAGCTATGTCTCCTGATGACACAAGACCAATAGAAGCACTTTTTAACTGTATTTTAGATGTAAAACTATGGATGGCAAATAATTTTCTGCAGCTCAACCAGGAAAAAACTGAAATTTTAGTATCATGTTCAGCATCATGTTTTTGTGCTCAGCCTATTTTTCATTGTCATTTCCCATCAGTTAGAGGGTGGGAGGTGTGAAAGGTGTGGGGGGCTAGGTACGGGGAGGGGGGCCCTATTATTTATTTATTTATTTTTTAATGCTTGCTTGTTTTTATATTTTGTTGTTTTAATGTAAAGCACTTTGTGTTATATTTTTATATGAAAAGTGCTTTATAAATAAAGTTTGATTTGATTTGAAGTTGGGTTTACTGGATTTAAAGATAAATAAATAAATAGAAAGGAGTCTGTATCAAAGTGAATTTGTTTCCATCATCTCACTTAACTTAACTTAACTCTGGTGTTTGACAGACAGAAAAGTCTATTCTAGGTTGTGGAAAATGGACAAAAGATCAAAGGAAACACCTCACTCATAAATAATAAAAATAATTAGATTAAATAATTAAATAAATATCCTGTCTGGAACATTCTCATGTATAAAGTAACATGTTTTGTTAAAAAAAAACAATGTTGTTGCATAATAAGGAAATAAAACACTTTATGTTCTTAATTTGTTATTTATTTATTTATTTTTCGTCTTTAAAAAGTATCGATAAGAGTACCGTTAATATACCGGATCGATAAGCAGTATCGATAAGAGTAGTAGTACCGTTAAAACCTTAACAATACCCATCCCTAGGCCTCGCAGTGGTTTTTTGTCTTGACTCTAGGGACCATCAGCAACCCCACGCCTGAGGATCTTAGGGCTCTGGGAGGTTCATAATCTAAAAGCAAATCTGATATAAAAGAAGGACCAAGGCTTTTATAGACATTTTTGGGAAGATATCAGAAATTTACTGTATCAAGTTTTTCTGGAAATATTTGAAACCTGCACACTTCCAACTACAATGAAACATGGGATTATAGTTTCTATCCCAAAACCTAACAAAGATCCTAGACTTATAGAAAACAAAAGACCTATCACCTTAGGAAATTCAGACTACAAATTATTAACGTACATTTTTGCCTCTCGTGTACTTATTGTAGAAACACAATCTGGCTTTTTAACATCACTGAATACCGACATCTTATAAAAGATACTCGTTTTATTCTCTTTCTGGATTTTTACAAGGCCTTTGATTCAGTGGAGCATCCATTTATAATGACAGCACTGGAAAATTTTGGGTTTGGCACTAAATTTAAGAACCTGGTCTATGGTCTATATCAGAATATCAACAGTTGTGTTATCCTTCCTAATGGAACCACCCCAAGTTTGAAAGTTGACGTAGGAATCCCTCAAGCTTGTCCCACAGAGATTATTATCAGCCAGCTAGCAGATGACGCAACACTGTTTTTAAAAGATGAGCATCAAATTACAGCAGCTATTGAAAAAGTAAAAGACTTTTCCAAAGCATCAGGGTTAAACTTAAACTTAAAGAAATGTGAACTATTGGCTATTCATGACATCTTTAAAAGAAATCAATCATATCCCCATTAAATCAGAAATTAAATACCTGGGCATCTACATTAACAAAGACCAAAAATAAGCCAATCAAGTAATGTAGGTCAGGGCTCCAGACTAACTTTTTTCACCAGGAGCACAGTGGCCCCTAACTGAAAATTTTAGGGGCACAACCAGAAAATTTAGGAGCGCATACCGTAAATCAACATGCTAACCAGATCTACTAATTTCCACTGTATTACTAATAAATACTTTAATAATAGATGCAGAAATTACAATGTGCTGTTTCACATTCAGTGTCACATTTTATTCTGCACTTTTGAAGATGCAGCAACAAGGTAAACTGACAGCACCATCACTGTCATGACAGTACAAAAAGTAAACAAAACAGATGGAAATTTATCTTTGTGACACCAAATAGGTGCAGCCAAGATGCACAATAAGCGTGTTCGAGATCACCCAGGTGAACTCAACGCTGCGCAGATCACCTGGTGTGAGACATATATTTTTGTTTTTGCTCCAACATCACCTGTCAATCATCACAAAAATATCGCAAGAAAGGGGTGGGTACAAGGGGCAAACCTACCCGAACACAGCTGGAAATTTAGTACTGAACTGACTGAAAGCTGCCCTACGGACTACAAAACAATGCATTGTGGGACATGTGTCCTGATCATTTTTGTAGTTGAGTGATTAATTAAAATAATTTAAAATACCAATTCATTAATATAAGGCTACATACATTACAAAACATTAAAATATTCATAAAATATATAATAACACAGATCACACTAAGGGGGACAGGAATATTAAAACTAAATTGAATGTTAAGGACAACTCCAACTTCCTGTTGTCCTTCAGTCTTGCTGCAGATTCGCCTTCATCTCACAGCCCCCCCGATTATCGATTATCTCTAGGCCCCTCCCCCTCCACGCATTTTAGCCACTTACAGCGGCTTTCCCCATTCTTCTCACACGCAGTGGCCGCCTCACAGACGGGCATCACGCGAGTGTGTGCTCGCGTTTCATGAGTATGTGCGCGAGTGTGTGTGTCTGCCTGCGTGCGTGTGCGCTCGCGTCTCCTTGATTATTTAATTGATCATTGACGTGCCCCTTCCATGTTTAATGTATAAAAAAATATGTAGGGTGGGAGAGGCAAATTTACTGGTCGCGCATGTGCGACTGGATGTAAAATTCAGTCGCACACTCTCAAATTTTGGTCGCAAAATGCGACCAATTGGTCGCAGTCTGGAGCCCTGTAGGTGAAAAACTTGATGAATATAAGACAAGGTTGAATATGTATTTATCCATCTTACTCTAATGCCATCCCAGACAAATGATAAAACCCATAAACCAAATGACTTTTAACTTTATGTGGAGAAACAAGCCTCATTACATGAAAAATAACTATATGGTCAAAGAATTTAAAGATGGTGGTCTCAAAGTTATTGATTTTGACTGCCTTAACCCTTGTGCTATCCTAGGCACTATACCGTTGGGAGTTGGGTCATCTAGACCCACTAGACAGTGCTCTGAACCTTTTTTTTTCAATGATTTGTGATCTTCACTGGTTCAATGGATTACATGAAATTTGTCCACCTTTATCCACCTTTGTTATGGTAGGTAGAACACGTCAAAGTAAGGGTGGGGTCATCCAAGACAGCACAAGGGTTAACGGAACTCTGAAAATTAACTGGTTAAAATCGTGGATCAAACACAACCAATCCTTCTGGTTTTATGTCCCAAATTATTTATTTAATAAATTAGGCAGATTAAAGTTGGTGCTTATTAGTGATTTTGATATAAATAAGATCCCTGTAGCATTATCAGAGTTCCACAAACAAATTCTGCTATACTGGAAAATATTTTGGGGGCATAATTTCTCACCACACTCAAATATTATTTGGAACAGATACATCCTACACAGAAACAAATCCTTGTTTTGTGCTAAATGGTTTGTCAGAAGAGTCTGGTCAGTTACTGATCTGATGGATACGGAGGGCAATTTATTAGATTATGAGCAATTTTGTTTAAGACAATCCTCCTATAATCAGAATTCTTAAAAGTACGTAATTCTCTTCCTCGAGAATTTATATTTCTAACAAGGAAGACAATGACACATGTAATGATAAAACCACAGTTAGCCACATTATCAATTGAAAGATGTCCTCTTATGGACAAAAAATGTAATAACTCTGATCAGAAATTGGTTCATTGAAATATTATTTCCTTGACGACAGAACAAAAATAATATACTGCAGAAATGTAAACAAAATGTGGTTACTAAATTAAGAACCGATTTCATGAAACTTTCCATTCCCCCAAAAGTTAATAAAACACACTTCAAAATTATGAATAATATTTATCCCTCCAAAGAATTACTTCGATTACGTTTCAACATTGATGACAACTGCTGTACCTTCTGTCAAACGGCTGTTGAGGAAACTGTCCGCATATTTTTCCTGTGTAATGTTGTACAAATTTTCTGGATTGATGTTTACAAATGGTTAAAAAAAATAAAACCCATTCATTATGGACTTCTTTTCAAAAGAAGTAATAATTTTTGGCCTGTCACTACACAACAATGTAAATAATTTATGTATCAATACCGTATTATGTTTAGCCACGTTTTTTATACACAAAAACAGTTTACAGAAATGTCACCCTAACTTTACATTCTTTAATAATTAGGTCAATTAATACTTAAAATCCATCAAATTAATCAATTCACCTAAATCCATAACCGTTTATGATATCCCGAGTGATATTCCAAGTATCTGAGACAATTTATTCATCTGTTGTATCCCCTGCATTTTGTAACACTGTCCAACTCTGAAATTGTTGCTTCCTTAATTTATCCTTTTCCCTAATTTCTCTATGATTATGAACAGGTTTATGTATGCATACTGATGAGATTTTTTTTCTTTTTTTTTGTTGCTTCCTTTTAAACTGCGGTATTCTTTTTTGTATTTGCCATATTTTGTGTATTTTCTGTAAATGTTCTGTTTTGTATTTTGTTCAATAAAGTTCTATTAAAAAAATACCTCATGTTCCAGCTTACACTGCCAGTGCTTGCGAACAAAAAAAAAAACAGTACTACCTGCTTACTTTTTTATCTAATTAAATTTGCAGAAGGTGGAGAACACGACAGCAAAAATCGCCTAGTATCAAAATCAGACATCAAGTAACTTAACTTAAAAAGCTGACGAGTGGTTTTGTGAACCGAAATTTTCGTCCGGAAAAATTCCTACGTCGTTACTGCACGGATTAAAAATTGAGAAGCAGGTCAAAGATAAATTTTATTACAAAATGTGTTCGACTTAATGCTCCCTACCGATGACAAGCGATGTTTATTCAGAAAGAGTCACCGCTGCAGCCTCGCGCAAAGGTCTGAGTCTGTTTGCTGGTTTGCAAGATACTTCCGGTGGCTAATCTACTCATACGCGCACGAAGGTCAAAATAAATGGCAAAAAAGTTTCTCCAAGAAATACATTAAAATCTTAATTAAATAGATAAATATGAGCTGTTCGCAGAACTTGTTTATTAAAACATAACATTATTCTTGATAAGCCGTCAAGTCTGGATATTTCTTAACATTTGTAAAACTAAAAAGGAAACAGCGCTTACACATCGTGGAATGGGTGCTCCTCTCCAAATTCCTTCAAGTGTTTCTTCCGCCTTTTGGACAGTTTTGTAAATAAGTTATTTTTCTGTCTTCGCTTCATCGTGTTGTGCTTTTGAGGCACGTGTGGAGGAAGGACTTCTTACTTCTTCTATGGTAAATATAGGATAGCGAATCTATCGCCACCTACAGGTGCGGAGTATTTTTTTTTTTATTTTAAATTTATTTTTATTACCGTATTAGAAATGATGCACAGAGAAATTGTATACCAACATCATACAGATAGCAAAGAAACAAAGTCAGGAGGTGTTACAAATATTCAGACACACGGCAAAGTAATAGTATATTTGTGGTTTTCAAAGCATTCTTGTTACTAGAATAGCTTATTTGTGACATGTAACAACAACGTCATTTAAAACTGCTTCAAAACTGTCTTTTGTTGACTTTGTTTGGATTTTACATCCACAATTTCTTTGTGAATGTTAAATTTTGCCATTAGGATTGATATGTTTATAAAAAAAAATGCGTATTCTTATTTCAAGATGAAGTCCTTGTGCAGATGATCAATTATAAATTTGTTGGAGTTCTTCCAAAAAACCCTATGTGTGAACAGATCAAGAAGAGGTGCTGGAAAGGCTCTGGGTGGTTTCCTCAAAGGAAGACCTTGCAGCATGTCACCTTAGAATTTGGACATGAAATTGTTATCAGGATAAAACTTGTGCATAATTTTGAAAGAAGCTTTGTTAAACTGTTGGAATAATGTATATAAATTATCTCATAGTTGCTTTTTTATGTATCACCTAGCTATATATAGGTGATTTAATCATTCTCGTGGGAACCATGTGTCAGCTGTGTCTAGAATAAAACGAGGGACGTTCTGTGTTAAAGTTAATAAAAGGGGAGGCGGCGGGAATAGTGCGCCAGAGCGGAGAGACATTGTGACTGGGCATTATTCTCTGTTCTCCTCATCAAAAGGTACCTTGGTCTGTTTGTCTTTCTTTCCTTGTTGAATAGTTCAAATGTTGCAGGTTGTTTTAACCCAACATAAACATCTACTAGAAATTACCCAATATTTTTTTCCAGTCTAAATCTGTAACTACATCTATCCAACAAGAGACAGCTTGAGGAGCAGAAACTAACTCTTTTTGGAATAAATTATGAATGGATGAATTTAAAAACAAATATTCCTAACAAAAGATTATAAAATGTTATGGAGTGAGATTGGAACGGTAGTAATGCAGGCCCTTGAGAATTAAAAAAAAAACTTTATTTAGAACCCTTACATGACATACAATATAGAACAACAAACTGTACATACCCCCTCCAACAGAAAAATATAAGAATAAAAAAATAAAAGTAACATTGTTGATTCAAAGAGGTTCATTGTGTCTATAAGAATTATACTGCGTATTTAAATTATTTTTTATCAGACATTGTTTTGTAATGTAAAACGTGCCGACATGTTTCGGTGGAATGTCTTCCACCTTCATCAGGGTCGTCATCAGGTGGTGGTGTGTGACGTCTTTGTCTGATAAAAAATAATTTAAATACGCAAATGTAAAATTGTTATTCTGTGTTATTCAACAGTGCCAGTGATGGTTGCAATTGCTTTTTTTTGGTACTGGGTGAAATGGTGTTTAAATATTGTCTGATTTGAGTAATTAGTGAAGGAAAGAAATCGTCCGCTTTTCAGTTCTTTCCATCCATGCGTGTTCGATAGTCGAGAGTGGTAAAGCAAACAAGGATTCAACCGGTTTAGAAAATACACAGCCTTTAACCCAAGTGTTCTCAATCTGCTCACGCTTCCTGAGAAGCCGTGCATGTTTGGAGATTTCAGCATTCCTTCTGGTCAGATGGTCGTTCAGATAAGCAGCCGAACCTTTCAGGTTCTTCCTTTGATTCATCAGAGCTAGCTTGTTGTAGGAAAGGAATCTTCCGCTTTTAGATCTTTCCATCCGTGCGTGTTCTGGAGTCGAGAGTGGTGAAGCAAACCAAGGATTCAACCGGATTAAAAATACACAAAGTTTATTTCCCTGACAATAGTTCTAAAGCACAGATTAAAACATTAATGCAGATATATCTGGATTCTCAAGTAAAGATCTACTGACACACAAGTTATGTTAGGAATAATTAGAAATAGAATAGTTAGAAACTCTCTTTTTACTTTTATTACATTTACTTGTACCTTTTAATACACTAATGGTTTAAACTTAATTCACTGAGCATGTATTATCATCTCAAAATTATATTGCATCCTAAGACAGCACAACCAAGCTATTGTCCTCACAGATTCTCCTCATCCTCCCTTTTTTACTTTTTGTGTGTTCTGGTGTTTGTGCTCTGGCAAATGTCTGTGAGAACATCAGAAAGATCTGATACCTGAAGCTTTACGACCTTCAAGTATCCAGCCTGCAACAGCATGTGGGTGGGTTTTTCACACCATAGACCCTCGGACCATCTTCTGAATATGTAAATGCCAGGTATATATACCAAGCCCTTTTCTGAGTGCCTTTGTTCAGACTTTGTGATCCTGCTCCTCTGTCTGTAACCCTGCGTACAAATCTGTGCTGTTTTGTGCGGAGTAAATCTTCACTGAAGCTAAGTATTGTCTCTGAGTCTGATTCATTCAATTCTGTGTGCTGGAAACTGAAGGGAACGAACCAACCTAATCGTTTTTTATTAATACAGTCCTTTCTAGAAAATCCAGTTTCCTCACAAGTTACATGCGAATTATTCGTAGATTTACCCAAGAACAACAAAGTCTGTTCAAAACAGTCTTTTAAACATATGTTGACACTCCTCCTCCTGGGAACATCATGGCGTCGAATCTCCTCCCCGGATCCCTCTGATTCGTCATCTGGTACCCCTCGTGCTTCCACCGGCCTATAGATGAAGGTTGCCAACTTCAGATCCACTCCGCCTTTCTGGGGGTGGGGGGCCCTTCACCGGCGCACACAGTCCACAATCAAAAGAAGTCCTCCTCTGGTCCAAAGTAAATCACACCGGCCAAACGGATACTCCACCACCAGCACGAGATCAGATGTCAGCTCCATCCTCCACATGAGAACACGAATCTGAAAACCTTCCCAGGGGAAAAACCTTCAACTCAGATGGTAGAGATGTAGTCCATGACATATTTATTGCTTCTCTGGAAACTCCTAGATTTGGACAAATCTAGGAGCTGCTGCAACTAAAGCATAAGTGAAGGTCACTGGAGAATAAGTCCTGATGAGTTCAAAATGAGTTCACTTTACACTAAAGACAAAACTGCAACATAATAAAGAATAAGATATAAAAACATACATTTTCTACAGTTGCTAAATACTTTTATTTACATTTCTAGGGACCCGTGTATAGGTTTTGTCGTTCCGTGTTGCTGTTGCGGCGATCACTAGTGTATCAGGCTTTGATTGACAGGTGTGACAACAAACCGGACGAATGTTGAGTTCAGGGACAGACCAAAGAGTTCTTTAAATTTATTTTGCAATTTATTAATGTATTTTATTCGTCTTAATATGTGACAATAAACTATAAATATTAAGATAAATGAGACAAAACAAATATTTTAATGGAGTTTATCAAAATATCAATAGCATCTATTATATTATTTTTTTCTTTTACTGTCAATGTTTTTTGACGTATCTCATAAATAGTATTACAAGGAAGTGTTCTAATTTATTTGTTAAAAACGTTTCAGTGCTATTTCTTGTAGTAATTCTCAAAAAAGTTTTAAAACGTCTTTTTTCCTTTTAAATAGGATATGTTATCCTTTCAAATATTAAGGTAAACAGAGCCTTCAATTTGCCCCAACTGACATGAATCAGGAAGTGCGCATTTCGAAAAGTCAGTGAAGGTAGCATCATACAGGTACCCCCACCCCACTCCCCCGGAAACCCCCGGATGAACTCGCGGAACGGCGCGCGGCTGATGAGCACTTGGACGGCTGGAAGGTGGGCGATTCTTTGAACTTTTCTCTGTAGAAATGTGATGGTTAGATTTGGGAAACCAGAGCTGGTTTTTAGTAAAAACGTGTTGGGTGTTTAGGATAAACGTTGAATGACGAGGCGTTTTTCCATCTTAAATGTAAGGCCGTAGCATCACGGTGAAGGCCTCTTCTGTGGAGGACGGGGGCGGAAACGTCACGTGGTCTCCGCAGAGGTAAGTTTCCTGTGGGGTCATTTAGCCAGAAACGGGGGTCTGCAGCCTTTAACAGCTAAAGAGCCTTTCTAATGTCTCACTGTCCAGAACCCAGTAGGACCCACAAAGTGTCTCTTCAGCCTTTAGAAAAATCAAACACTCCTTTGCATTTATGTTATTTTGGAAACTTGTGAGAACTACAGGGGTTTGTTTGTTTTCTTTGCATGAATAACATATTAACAAATACTTTTTTTTTTTTTACACATTGTTGATTTTATGTTGTTAGTACATCTCAGCCAGAATTTCTATAAGTGCCTATATCATGCAATATCAACTTTTTAAAATTTGAAGTGTATTATAATGTTAATTCCTTACAAAAACTAACCCACAGCGGTATTTTGATCCATTCACGCATCTCTCAGCGTTCCTCTGAAACCCTCTGAGTACCCTCTGTGTATTAAAGGGGCCTATATCATTCTAGTAATTTAAAGTAAACTATTTCTGTTTCAGAGGGTATTTCAAAATACCCTCTGTGTATTAAAGCCCCTCCCAATTCACAATATATTGTGATTTCATCATAAGTGAGGAGCAGCCTCTTCCGGGAAGAGCCTGTGCTGCTAAAACCGCCTCCAGGCTAACAGACACGCCCACTTTCTCCATGGAGATAGTGGTGATCAGCAAAATGCTTTCATTGCACAATATTCACATCCATCTTTGCAAAAGTTTGGATGGGAGAAACGCAGAAACGCTGCCGACGCCGACTCTAGTTCATGAAATGGGCGGCACCCACAAGCAGAGAAAGGCGGAGCCTCAGAGATCGAGTCGTCTTATTTCTGGGTAGGAGAAAGAGCTGAGATGTTCTTTAGTGTATTAAAGGTAATATATCATCATATATACATACACAGAAATAGTTTACTTTAAATTACTAGAATGATATAGGCCCCTTTAAATTGTGAGTACTGACCTCAAATGGATTTAAAGGGAAAGAAATTCATCAAAAATCCTGGAATTTCCTAAAATATTGTGCATCAGCGCATGACGGATTATTGAAGCATTATGGGTACTGTAGTCAGGAGCCTGGCACAGTAATATGTACTTTACTTCAACTGTTGAGTAGATCACCAAGTTGAGTAAAGTTTGACTTATATGACTGTTTTATTTTGTGTGATGCGCTGTGTTCTGAAAAATATATTATAGTATATTATACTATATAATAGATATTTGTTTGAATTAAAAACATTTTTATTTGTTGTCAGAGAACCACAAAGGAGGGGTCAAGGAGCCACATGTGTCTGCGGAGCCTCAGGCTGCCGACCCCTGGTCTATACAATTCTGGCTGATTTGACTGACCACATTTATTCATCCTAGAGTTATCAACTAAGTCAAAGAGCCGCTCCAATGGAAATCATGTTCTTGGTGTTTTTAAGATCAAACATTTTTCTCATTATTGAAGACATTTGCGAAAATATAAACATATACACAATAATGTAAGATTAAAACTGTTTCTGAGTATTTCTTTATTCAAATCCAATGGATCAGGAGGAGATGAAACTCGTGTCAAAAATCTTATAGTTGTGACGCTGTAACTGCCATGAACGGCCAAAGTCTCTGCTCTGCTCCAATTCTGATGCATCCACTGCAGACAAATACCGGTAGATCCATTAATGTCCTGAGTTCCTCGTCTGAGCTGGTGTCTGGCTCAAAACTGTACAGCTGGATAGCTCATTGATTTTTATTTATTTTTTTTTTTGCTACGCTAACGTCAGCTCGGGCTTGTGAGGTGCTATAAGCTAGAGCAGTGGTCCCCAACCACCGGGTCGCGGACCGGTACCGGGCCGCGGGACACTTGGCACCGGGCCGCGGAGCGGTACCGGGCCGCGGGAAATTTTGGCACCGGGACGCAAAGAAGGAAAAAATAATTTCCATTTTATTGTTTTTTTTTCCGACAAAAACGTTTTATTTTGAAAAGTGACCGGATTCTCTCTGTTACATCTGTCACACTTAACGCACGTCAAAGTCGCGACACCAAACATCAGGTGATAAACCCCACAAAAATTAAACCCAAACAACCAAAATGAGCAAAAAACAAACTTCTTCAGAAAGTTGCCGTGACAAGGGTAAAATTATTATTATTATTATTATTACTATTACTAAAGAGAAAATACCACCCCAGGTCCACGGTAAATGTGTCTTGCGCTGCGGCGCTGCACCTCAACCCCCCCCCCCCCCCGACCGGTCCGCGGTAAATGTGTCTTGCGTTGTACCGGTCCACGGTGACAAAAAGGTTGGGGACCACTGAGCTAGAGAATCAACAAACAGTTGATGGGAAATTGGCAGAGGCTAACGTCTGCGCCAACAGCTCTGAAGTGAAATTCTTATGAGCTGCTGTGCTGCAGAAAAAATGTCTTTAAAAAAACAACATGATCGTAATTTAAAAAACACTGGGAACGATTTTATAATAACTAAAAATTCAGTTGGAGTGGGACTTGAAGTCAGTCGACTAATGTATGATTCATGATTCTTGTATATGTGTACGTATGTATTTACAGAAAATAACCCCATGTTTTCCCCCTTTCCTCCATCAGACTGGTCAGTTATGTCGAGACAACATGCACAGATAGTTCCTGGACTGATCCTCTGCTAACTGTGAGGTGGAGAGGCTGTCAGGTTCATCTGTTTCAGTGTCCTGCATGCCATCCCTCCATGTTGGCTGTAGCAGTGGATGGAAATTGCAAACTTTACTGTTTTGAGAGGCAACTGGGGTGTGTAAAATTCTTTTCCACCTACATTTTAGATGGTCTAAATGTTTTTCTTATGTAAACTTTTCTGTTCTTTTAGGCTCAGTGATTGTTTTGAAGATGCGTTTCTGGCCAAAAACACCGTGGTGACCTCCTTTGTGGATTGCATTCATGGGGCAACAGAACATGTAACAAGTTATTGTCATTTCTTCTTCTTTAAGAAAATAAACATGCCTGCCTATATGTTTTAGTGTATTTTGTGTCATATCATCATGTTAATGTACAACATTAATTTGTTTTGATAGATTCCTGGAGATGGGAGATGTGGAGCAGGTATGTTTGTGCATGTTCCATCCATCCATCCATCCATCCATCCATGCATCTGTCCGTCCATCCATGCATCCATCCATCCATGCATCCATCCATCCATCCATCCATGCATCCATCCATCCATCCATCCATCCATCCATCCATCCATCCATCCATCCATCCATCCATCCATCCATGCATCCGGCTCCACTCAGAGCTCTCCGGTGAGTGAGCTTCCTGACCATGTTCCTTTGAGATAAATTCATGAATCCCTTCTATATGCAGAAATGGCGTTCTCCACAGAACGTGCAGTTCTTCTGCTCTGATGTAGTCTACTAGTTCTGGACGCATTTGGAGAAGGTTGTGGTTCCGTGTCCTGAGAGGCAGGACCTGTTGGACATGCGTCCTTTTCAAGTTCAATCTTGGATGTGTGAGGTACTAAATATCAAAGGCTTATTTCTCATTATTCCTGTTGGAGTTTTTTTCTAACACCTTATGTTTCAAAAGTTGGCAAAAATACATTTTGGTTGAAATGATGAGGATATGAGGATGAAATCAAGAAGGGACAACATCAGGGAAAGGGACTGAACCGAGTGAACAGCTTCCTCTCTTCAGCTGACGCATGTTCCGAGTACATATGTGTCAAAAACTGGTAAATACTCATTGAAGATGCATCCTTTTTGTGTAGTTTGTTTTCTTAGTTTAATATATTTTGATTCTTTCATTCTGCACAGACATCCTCACCATTCAGGCCGGGGGCTGGAACAAGCAGAAGTCAGAAAAGCTGGAGCAGACGTTACCAGAATGATTCCTCCAGGTAAAGATTGTGGTAGTGTTGTAGATAAATGTTGGCTTGTTTCTTTTATGTTACTCTCATGCTGTTGATGTGGAATATCTCTTCATTTCTTCATTATTATTAATAAATTAATCTCTTCCCATAAGGAGCAATCAAAATGACCCAGAGAAAAACACTGAACGGCTTTATCTGAGCATCAGGAAGACAAGAATCAGCTGTGTCATCAACATGTGGTAAAAAATATTTTTTAAACTTTCCAAAGTTGTTGCATAACTGATCATTGATGATGTGATGGATTGCAGGTTATGGTGCCTTGGTAAAGAATGTCTTTCTGCTGACCAGACTGTGGTTGGTGAAGTCCAGCAGCACTGCGGGTCCTTGAAGTGTGGTGGAAGACTCTCCTTCCAGCTTTTGGAAGGTTCTGCCCCACAAAGCCAGGAGGTTTTCTCTTTGTGATTTGCATGGATATCCAGGGTTTGTGGCATTTATGTTGTTTTCGTCTTCATTTAGCACAGAGGCATTGATGGAGAGAGGACGTGAGGGACTAACTGTCTGCTGAGGAAAAGACTTTCTGCAGTTCAAGCACCAGCCCCACCCCTAAAAAAGGGCTTATATGAAGGAAAACCTCATTTCAACTTTGTACCAACAAATCACTTGTAATTAAAATGAGTTTTTCTTCTGCACCGCACCAATGAAAGTTTTTTCAACCTAAATTTCAACAATTACATTATTTTTACCTCCGTTCAAGTTTCTACAACACTAGCTAAACATTTCAGTGCTCACACCTGTGCTGAAGGCACCTATCATTTTTACTCAAACGTTTGGCCTTTGATTTGTATGTTCGACACCTTAGAATGAAACACTGACCTATTAAACTCAATTTCATAAATGTGCTATGCATATCCAAATTCTTTGTCAGTGTACAGACTACATTTTAATTGTAGCAGAACTGAAGTAAAATGTAACAAAATGACAATGAGTTATCTTAACCCATGTGCTGTCTTGGATGACCCCACCCTTACTTTGACGTGTTCTCCCTACCATGACAAAGGTGGACAAATTTCATATAATCCATTGAACCAGTGAAGATCACAAATCATTGAAAAAAAAAGGTTCAGAGCACTGTCTAGTGGGTCTAGATGACCCAACTCCCAACAGTAAAGTGCCTTGGATAGCACAAGGGTTAAATTAGGGGTAAATGACATGAGAAATTAAGAATATTAGAAGTGTGGAGTTATGTGTGTTTATCAGTATATTAGCTGCAGGATGGGTGCAGTCCATGACACGTTACTTCATTCAGACAGGATGACAGGTAGGGAAGGGGGTAGCCGATGATCTGCTCTAGTATCTTCAGCACTCAAGCTTCTGCAGCTCTTCTCCAGTTTGATCTGAGAGCCAGACCGTGATGCAGTTGGACTGGCTGAGCGGTAGACTCCAAGCAGCTTCAGACGTGCTGATGTGTCTTGTTGACAACGTCCTGGATGTTAGGAAACCAAGTTAGGTCAGCTGAGATGGGGATGCCCAGGAAAGGGATGCTGTGAACCCTCGTCTGTGCCTTCTGAAGTCCAAGATGACGTTCACGGTCTTTGATTTGTGCCGATCAGCCTTCCACTATACAGTTTCCGCACTTGTCTAGAAAGGTCACCTCAGTGACCTTTAATAAGTCTTTGTTATTGGCAAGTTAATGACATATCCAAGACATGGAGGTGTGCATGGTGGGTCTAGTATGAGCCGGATTTGGGAAATGACAGTTGCCAAGAACTCGCATGAAGTTTCAAGGTTTTTCCCTTTATGTGGAGGAAAAAAAGTCTTTGTCCCTTGCTTGTTCTGCAGAATTGCAAACCTAGAAAGAAATCAACTTGAAAGAATTTATATAAATTTATTTGCCCTTATTTTAACCCGTCTTCATCAAACATATTTGGTGGCTGTTGCTTGAGGTTCAGCTCTCTCCATAGGATTGACATTGGCTGGGCCTCTCCATGACCTTGATATGCTTGTTCTTCAGCCGTTCCTTGGTTGCCTTGGCTGTAGGTTCTAGGTCACTAACCTGTTGGAAGACCCATCCATGACTGATTTGAAGGGTCCTGGCCTAAGGAGGGTAGGAAGTTCTCACTCAGGATCTTCCATTGATGGCTCCATCAACATGGTGATGTAGCTCTGTGCAGAAAAACAACCCCAAAGCATAATGCTTCCACCTCCATGCTTGACAGTGGGGAAGCTGTTCTTGGGGTCATAGGCAGCAACTCTCTTCCTCCAAACCCAATGGTCGAGTTGATGCCAAAAAGCTCAGTTTTGACCCAAACATGCCATTATGCAGAATAAACTGATAAAGTAAACCCTATTTTCAGTGTGTGATTTTCATTTTTTCATAAATCTTAGGATAATTTAGATGATAAAGTAATAAATATATGAATATAGTATAATGCAGTAAATATTTAAATATAAATGTAGTAACTTGTAGGAAGGAATGACAGGTTCGGGGTTCTCTTCAAGTGCAACTTTATTCTTCAAGAATGGTCGGCGTGCGCCGTGTACAAAACTGCTGGCTGCTCCCAGTCCAGCTTCACTCAGAACTGCAGCATGGCTCACTGCTGCCCCCTTGCGGCCTGAACGGCAACATCTGCTGTGGCTATACAACATCTCTCCCCCCTTAGACTAAAAATACACCTCATAAGGGGACCACTTCAACTTCAGTCAACCAGGTTCAAAAACATACAATAACATCATAAAGAACGCAGTTACAGTCACATTGTTTTTTTTTTTTTTTTTTTTTTTTCATATATATATAAACACCAAACAAATAACCCCAACACAACAACAACAAAAAATCACGTTACATAATCTTTCATGTACGCTGGGGGCTTCCTGGATCTCTGTGAACGTCTCACGTCTAGGTCGTGGCTCTGTTCTGACCGGCTGCGTCCTCCACTCTCAGTGACTTCCCCCTCACCCTCTGAACTTTTTTCCACACTCAAACCTTCCCCCTCACTTGATGGAAGCAATTCCTCATCCTCTATCTCAGCTTCTGTCACCACCCCAGGACTTTCTGGTTCCATCCGCCGGAACAACTGATCCACATGGCGTCTGACCACCTGTCTATTGCCCAGAACCACTCGGCAGGACACAGGTCCTGTCATCTCCTCAATCAAACCCGGAATCCACCGTGGACCACTGGCGTAGTTTCTCGTGTACACCAGATCTCCCGCTTCAAAGGTGCGCTCTCTGCAATGTTTATCATGGTGTTCTTTCTGTTTTGCTTGCCTTCTGGCCACTCTATCTTTCAAGTCTGGATGTACAAAATCCAGCAGACACCTCAATTTTCTGCCCATCATCAGCTCTGCTGGAGACCTACCCGTAGTTGTTTGAGGGGTGATGCGATAAGAAAACAGAGCCCTGTTTACTTTGGTCTCCAACGTCTCTCCTTTGCTTTTCTTCATGAGTTCTTTAAATGTCTGTACTGCTCTTTCAGCCAACCCGTTGGATGAAGGGTGGTAAGGTGCTGCAGTCACATGCGTGATGCCATTGCGACTAACAAACTCTTGAAACCGTTCACTCACAAAACATTGAGCATTGTCCGATACGATCATCTCAGGAATACCATGGGTACTAAAACTGCTTCTCAAACTCTCCACTGTAGCTGCAGCGGTAGCGGATGCCACAGGATGCACATCTAACCACTTGGAATGTGCATCCACAATGATCAAGAACATTTTTCCCATGAATGGACCCGCATAATCAATGTGAAGTCTCCTCCAGGGTTTATCAGGCCACTCCCACGGATGGAGGGGAGCGTTTTCAGGTGCCTTCCTTTGTTCCTGACACACCGCGCACGTTTTAACTTTATTTTCTATATCCAAGTCCATATGAGGCCACCATACATAACTCCTAGCCAATGCTTTCATCCGGCTCATCCCAGGATGAGCCTGATGTAGCTGCTCTAACATGTAAGGTTGGGCCCTGGCAGGCATTACAGTTCTTGCTCCCCACAAAACACAACCGTCTTGCACACTCAACTCCTCTTTTCGAACTTCAAAAGGCTTTAACTCACTGTTTTTGTGGTTGGGCCATCCCCTCTGAATGTATTCTCGTACTTTAGCAAGAGTTGGATCTTTGGTTGTCCACTTTTTTATTTGCTCTGACATTAATAACGGTCCTTGCATTTCCTCCATCATCAATACATGTTCTTCTGGTGTTTCTTTGTCTGACTCTTCTGATATGGGGAGACGACTCAACCCATCTGCATTAGCATTTTTCTTACCTTCGCGGTACAATATGACATATTCATATGCCCTCAGCAGAACTGCCCATCTCATTATCCTCTGTGAGGCCATCTGAGGGACCGCTTTCATCTCATTTAACAGACTGACCAAGGGCTTATGATCTGTGCAAATAATAAACTTCCTCCCGTACAAATACTTGTGGAAATACTGTACTCCGAAAATCACAGCCAACCCTTCCTTATCCAGCTGAGAGTAATTTCGTTCAGCTGCCCCAAGGGTGCGAGACGCAAACCCTATAGGTTTTTCCTGCCCATCAGGCATGCGGTGAGCTAATACTGCCCCCACCCCATATGGAGACGCATCACAAGACAGAATCAGCTCTTTCCTTTCATCATAATGCACCAAAACACGATCTGACTGCAGCAGTTCTTTGGATAGCTTGAACACTCGTTCTTGGTCTGGACCCCACACCCACTTTTCATCTTTCCTGAGCAGCTTATGTAGAGGTGCCAACAGAGTAGACAGATTTGGTAAAAACCGATTGTAAAAATTTAGCAATCCCAAATAAGCTTTTAACTCTGTCACTGACGTGGGTGAAGGAGCTTCTTGAACTACTTTCACTTTAGCTGGGAGAGGGTGAAGCCCTGTTTTATCTACTTTGTGACCCAGAAAAATGACTTCCTTCTCCAAGAACTGACACTTGCTCCTTTTTAACCGCAGCCCCGACTCCTTAAGTCTTTGGAGCACTTGATCCAAAATCTGAATGTGTTCTTTTTCACTTCTACCTGTCAAAATAATATCATCCAGATATACGGCTACATTTGGAATGCCCTGTAACACATTCTCCATGGTCCTCTGAAAAATGGCAGGGCTAGAACTCACTCCAAAAGGAAGCCTTGTATAAGTGAACAAACCTTTAGGTGTGTTCACTGTAACATACTTCCTGGCCTCCTCATCTAACACTATCTGCTGATATGCATGACTCATGTCTAACTTGGTGTATTTTTCTCCTCCTGACAGGCATGCAATCAAGTCCTCCATCCTAGGAATAGGGTACTGTTCTAATGCAGATACTTTGTTCACTGTTAACTTATAGTCCCCACAAATCCTCACAGTACCATCAGGCTTTAAAATGGGAACGATAGGTGCAGCCCAATCAGAAAATTTCACTGGCTCAATTATCTTCTCCTTTAAGAGCCTCTCTAATTCTTGCTCCACCTTGTGTCTCATAGCAAATGGAACAGAGCGTGGTTTGTAGAACTGAGGATTTGCTTCCTTTTTCACACATATTTTTGCTGAGAACCCTTTCAACTTCCCAAGCTCCTCTTTAAAAACTGTTTCATGTTTTACCAACACTTCCTGAAGTGCCTTCTCCCCCTCCTGCACTCTGTTCACCTTTTCCCAATCTATTTTGAGAGCTTTAATCCAGCCCCTGCCCAACAGACTAGTCCCTGAGCCTTTGACCACCACCACCGCCAGATTCTGCACGCTGCCTCCATGTTGTACCTTCACCTTGGCAGCCCCTAACACTGGCACTGCATGGCCCCCATAGGTTCTTAACTTCAAACCACACGGCAACAACTTTGGTCTCTTATTGTCTTTAAACACACCATCAAAAGATTTTTTTGACATTATGGTGTAACCACAGCCGGTGTCTACTTCATAGGTTACCCTTTTACCGTTTACAACCAACTGTGTCCTTATAGGATCTTCCTTTGGTATACGAATCTCATCTCTCATGTTGTACATTGTTTTAACACTCTCTGTCAGGTGAAACATGTCATCCTCTTCACTGTCACTCCGGCTGATTTCCCCCTGCATATAATGCGTCTGTTTCGTTTGTCTCCCACTCCCGCCTTTGAGCTGCTTGTTTTTCTCTCTGTCCCCCGGTCTCATCCTACAGACCCTTCTGATGTGTCCCATCTTACCACAGTTGTGACATTTCTCTGAGGCAAACCTGCAGTCATTTGCGAAATGATTAGTCCCTCCGCATCTGAAACACTTTTTAGAGTCCCCAGGCGGCCCCTGCTGACTGCCGCTCACAGCCAACACCGGAGCTGCTGTCTGACTTCCTCGTCTGTGATCCCCACTGCTCCGTAGATCCTCCATGTCACGGCTAGCAGCCTCCATGGCCACAGCCATCTTGAACGCCCTGTCGAAGGTCAATCCGTCTTCAGACAGTAGCTTCCGCTGAATCCTGTCGTCATTGATGCCGCAGACCAGCCGATCCCTCAACATCACGGTCAACGTGTCTCCAAAGTTACAATCTTGCGCCAGCTTCCGCAGTTCGGCAACGTAATCCCCCACACTTTCGACGTGCTTTCTGTCCCTCGTATTAAATTTCCACCTCTGGGTTATCTCGCTCGGTTTTGGGTGAAAATGGTCCTTTAACAGCCTCACCAACTCCTGGTAGGATCGCTCTCCGGGCTTCACCGGGCTAAGCAGGTTCCTCATCAGCGCGTAGGTCTGCGCTCCCACGCTGCTCAGCAACACCGCCCGCTTTTTAGCCGCGTCGTCAATCCCATTTGCGATGAAAAAATGGTCCAGAATTTCACAGTACTCTTCCCAGGACTGCTCCTTGCTGTCAAACTGGACCAACGAGCCCACTGTGGCTGCCATCGTCTCCCCCAGTGTGCTCCCCGACCTCTCTGCTAGCTTGATAGCCACGTGTTTCCTTGCCTCTCCGCCGCCGCCTGGTTAACTGAAGCAGCTACCACCCCTTGCACATGTCGACTCCCTGCTTGTTCATTTTTATCCTCGTCGCCATATGTAGTAACTTGTAGGAAGGAATGACAGGTTCGGGGTTCTCTTCAAGTGCAACTTTATTCTTCAAGAATGGTCGGCGTGCGCCGTGTACAAAACTGCTGGCTGCTCCCAGTCCAGCTTCACTCAGAACTGCAGCATGGCTCACTGCTGCCCCCTTGCGGCCTGAACGGCAACATCTGCTGTGGCTATACAACAATAAATATTTAATATTTATAATTATATTTATCTGATTTAGACTCAGCATGGAATATTTTTTACAGAAACACATCAATCTGTGTTATTTAATGCTCTTAATTCAGCCACAACTGATAGAAATGTTTACATGCCAAACCAGCCATGTGAAACTTCAAGTGCAAATACGCATGCGTGCGCGCCGTGCACACAAAGCCACCCCCACGTGTCCGCGCGCCGGCCGGTGGGTGTTGGGCGTCAATAAAGGTAATCCGGTTGTCGCGCTGTCTGCATCTCTGCACGAGCTAAAGAAATCTCAACGGTAAGAAATGTAAACACACGAGACAATAATGAAAATACTTTATGATCACCAGGGGGGTATTCCAGAAAGCAGGTTATGCTAGCTACCACGGTAAGTTTGAGGCTAAGGAAGTTGATAACCTCAGCTTTCTGTTCCAGAAACGGAGGTATGTTTCAGGATAGGTCAAGTTGCCATAGCAACTCATGCTCTGAACATAACCTGGTCTGGAGCAGGTTTAGTTGAAGCTTAGTTTGTTTACAGAGAGGTGCAGCAGCATGGCGTGTCCATTTGAAGATGATTTAGTGGATGAAGAAGCTCAGATAATACTTATTCCACCGTGAGAGGGTGATAAGACCACGTATGGATGTTGGAAATTTTTTTTTTTTTACTTTGATCTAACTTATTTGTTTCAGTTAAAATAAATCATTTTTTTGTAAGTCAGTTTAATAATTACACGTAGTTTTCAGACAGTTATTTTACTTTCATTCAAAGTAATTCAATTAAGAAGGTGTAACTTTGGTGCTGCTGTTAGAGCGGCACCGCAAAGGATTGTGGGATATCATTCCCTTTGCCTGTCTGGACGGATTTGGGTTTAAGTGTGGGGTTTTGACCAAATGTGTTTAGTTGTTTAGCTGTTTTACTGTGTTTTGCCATGCTTCGCTGAGTTATCTTGCCCTACTGAGCTTACGTCTCTGCACCATGAGTGAGAGTGAAGGACAGGATGATGAGTTTATATAGCACCCCTACGGCCAATCATTGTAATGACAGTCATGGTGAACTCTATAACAAATTTTTGCACTCCGTGCATTATTCCCCCCCGTCTTTTTTCTTTTTTATTGTTATAGAAATGATCATATCTGCCGGCTCAAACTTAGACATTTGAGAGTTCAAGAAATATAATTAATTAAGATGGAAAAAAATATTAATTGAATTGGAGTAATATAACATTTAGTTAGATAAATACGTAAATTTGAGTTGTATAAACAATTATTGACTATTATAGACGTAAGAAATTAGGTTGAAAAAATTTAACTCAAATTTTTGTTACCAATAGAAGTAATTCATTTAAGTTGGCAAAATTGGATAAGTTATATATATGTGCGTCACAAGGAAAATGGAAATAAGATCAGAAACTCGTGCGTTTACTTTGTCTGCTCTTTTTCTACACGCAGAAACTCTTTTTTTTATGATGCAGCCGTGTTACTTTTTTGATGGTCGTGTAATCTTCATAGGCCGTCATTAAAACCTCAGACTCCGTCTCACTGAAGTACAGCGTTTTCTTTTTTTCTCCACGCGTTTCCATGGTGACTCCAGAAATCGGCGATCTATTGAGAATGTCTTTATGTACCTGCCGTGCACGCCCATTAACCCAGGGTTACCAAGTTGAGCGTAATTACGCCAACTCATATCCGGTCTTTTGGAACCAACATACCCAGAGTAAGCAAGTTCAGGCGGATTTCAGCCAGAGTTCAGGCTTAAAGTCAGGCTAGTTTAAACATGCTTCCTGGAATACCCCCCTGGTCCTGGGGCCTGTTTCAGAAAGGAGGTTCAACCAACTCTGAGGTTAAACTTGAACTCTGAGTTGGTCTACCGAGAGATTAACAACTCAGAGTTTTCTGTTTCAGAGAAGCTGATCGGAGTTAGGTTAATCAACTCTGAGTGGACTGAATCGGAGTTGAGCGTGCGCACCGCGACCATAAGAAGCCATTATCAATGGAGCGCAGATATTACGAGTCACCATGGCAACCGTGGAAACAAAGAGGTCTGCATATTTTTCGCCAGCTGAACTTGACGTGCTGCTGCAGAGTTACAGTGAATATGAGCACATATTCCAGAAGAAAAGCAACACCGCTGCATCTGCAAAACAGAGACAGTTAGCGTGGGAAAACATAGCTGCTCACGTTAAAGTGTGGGTGACATGGCCTATTTTAATCAGCCAATATATAGTAAATAGTCTCTATTTCATGTTGCGATTGTTTTTAATATTTTTCGAAAAAGAATAAATAACGAAAAACACGATATAAACAACGAGGACGGCCGCCGGCTTCACGCATTCCGCCGAATTCGCGCCGCCCTGTTTGTGACGTAACGAAAGGCAGACAACATGGCTAGCACCGATAGCGAAGCACAGAGTGATGCTACCGTCTTCCAGCCAAGACCACTTAAATTTGTTTTTTTTATCGTCTTCTCACAACTGAGGTCGTGACCACGCTCAATAATGACGATGCCCGCATTATTGATCGCAAACTCTTCAGATTTGTTTGTGAAAGTTTAGCGTGTGTCCCCAGTTTTGGTCTCTAGGGATCCGTCACGCTGACCACGTGGTACAGACAGAGCCAATCAGAGCCGTCGACGCATCCGAAAGCAACTAAAACGTCCCGTCATTGGTCAATTAGGCCGGGTAGACGAGAGATAGCCGCGACCATAGAGGAAGTGATCCGCAGAGAAATATAGAAAATAAAGCTAAAATTCGCCGATTTCAGACAATTTTTTCATCCGGAAAGCGATTTGTCCATAGAGATCAGGTCTTTATTTCCAGGAAAGTACGTTCGGTTTGCTCAAAAACCCGGATTTCCGGGAATTCCCGGAAGACTTTCATCACTGAACGTTAAACTCACTCTCTTTTGTAATAAATACATTATGTAATAAACGTTAAACTCACTCTCTTTTGTGCCAGCTTTTCGGTCACAGATTTTCTCTTTTTGTACTGGCTCCTGCCAGTGCTGGTACTGGGCGTTTCTGTTTTTCGGACGTGCGCTGAACTTGTTGTCCATTGTTTCAGCAGCGTTTCTTGGTTTGGGAATTTATACACAGATACACTTTCACTAGATGTATTGCTACATCCAGCTGCCACACAACGACTTGGCATGTTGATGATTAACAGAGAATTAACAAGAATTAACGATGATTAACGAGAGAAACGAAGACTACCTGCTTTGTTTACATGCTGTCCGAAGCGGAACTACGGAAGTCAATGCCTTTCGTGACGTCACAGGTCATATCTGGGTCACTTCCAGCCTGCGCTCTTAGCGGCAAATTCAAATCTCTGATTCCTTCGAAAGATGTCTATTTTCATATGCTTCGGATTTTTTTCGACGCGAACTATTGGTATCAATAGAATCAGCGTTTAAAGGGCTTTTTTATTTGACAAAGTTGTTCAAAGCATGGCATCCACACTTTAATGCATAAGTATGCATTTAATTCATTGTTATAAAATATTGGCTGTAATAACTTTTTAAATAGCGTAAGGTGTGAAATTAAAAAATGGCGATATTTCGGTGTACTTTTGAAGTGTTATTCCTGGTGTAATTGCATGAAATGCTGCATAATGTACAGAACCAATCTGGGGGAAAAATGCATTTAACGTCGGTAATGTTTAGAGGACTTTTTTGTTAACCTTCCCCTCTTGCAAACGTTGGTCAGTTTAATATTAATACATGCAATTGTGTTTTTAAAAGTGAACTTTTGTCTACCCTTGTATTGATCATGTGGTATAGGTTTATATTGGATTAAGAAAGTGAGCAGTACTAGCAAATTGTGTTTCCAAAAAGTAATTGTTACATGAATCTAATTCAATCTCCCTGATTTCATTTTCATGTAGATGCAATCCTGCAGGAATTAAAAGAACATGACAGCTGCTAAAAATGAAGTATAAAACATAATTCAATCAGGTAAAATTTGAGCATGTCATGGATGTAGAGGAGGAGGAGGAGGAGGAGGAGGAGGAGGAGGAGGAGGAGGAGGAGGAGGAGGAGGGTCCATCAAACTCCTCTGCACGGATGAACACAGTTCAGTGACGTACAGTAAATGCCAGAGTGTTATTCTATGGAATTCATGTTGAATGAACAGGATTTAACCCCACACTACTGTATTAAACAAATAGAGAAAACTGATAAAGAGATGTCCTACTTAGATCGACAGATCCTTAAGTCAGATCTGGAAATTGAGATCCTAAAACACAAGCTACAGGTATGGTGTGTATTGTGATTGGTGAATTCTATAAAGGTTTTGGGAGAATATTGAATTCTTACTGTTGCTTTTCAATTTGTAGGAAATAAGGAAGACCAAATAAATTGTGACTTAAATTTATTCATTGTGGTATTCCTTTTTTTTTATTTATCTTTTTTTTTTCTTGTTGTGGTAATTCTCTATGAATTAATGCAGCCTCCTCGTCTATTGGGTCCTCCAAAAAAGGACAAGCCATTCTTGTCACTTAGCTTGTCTCTGTGTGACTGAATTGTGGGCAATGAAGGTTCAAGCGAAAAATACCGCTTTGTCTTTAAAAAGGGGAGGGCAGAAACCTTGAGTTTAGAGAATAAAACCTGCTCCCGACCAGGTTAGGTTCACAGCATAAGTAACCATGGACACTGACTCCGAGTATAAGTTACCTCTCTTTCAGAAACGGGTTTGACTTACTCTGCTTTCTCTGGTTTAACAAACCTCCCATTCTGAAACGGAAAACCCAGAGTTTCCCTGATTTCAGGGTTAACTCACTCAGAGTTTACACTTAACCTCCTCTCTGAAACAGGCCCCAGGACCAGGGGGGTATTCCAGGAAGCATGTTTAAACTAGCCTGACTTTAAGCCTGAACTCTGGCTGAAATCCGCCTGAACTTGCTTACTCTGGGTATGTCGGTTCCAGAAGACCGGATATGAGTTGGCGTAATTACGCTCGACTTGGTAACCCTGGGTTAACCCACGTGCACAGCAGGTACTTAAAGACATTCTCAATAGATCGCCGATTTCTGGAGTCACCATGGAAACGCGTGGGGAAAAAAAAGAAAGCGCGACACTTGAGACGGAAGTGAGACGGAGTCTGAGATTTCAATGACGGCGTATGAAGATTATACGTCCAACAAAAAAGTAGCACGGCTGTATCATCAAAAAGCCGGTGAGCCGGTGAATATGCTAATTTTTATAACAATAAAAAAGACGGTAAAAAATGCACGGAGTGCAAAAATTAATTAAATAATTTCCCATTATTGAACTTGCAGAGTTGTAGTGTAGGGGTGCTATAAAAACTCGTCATCCTCTCCTTCGCTCTCACTCGTGGTGCTGTGACATAAGCACAGTAGGACAAAATAACTCGACAAAACACGGCAAAACACAGTAAAACAGCTAAACAACTAAACATATTTAGTCAAAAAGCCACACTTCAACCCAAATCCGTCCAGACAGGCAAAGGGAATGATATCCCAGAATCCCTTGCGGTGCCGATCTAACAGCAGCACCAAAGTTACGCCTACTTAATTGAATTAATTTGAATGAAAGTAAAATAATTGTCTGAAAACTATGTGTTATTTTTAAGGTGACTTAACAAAAAATGATTTCTCTTAACTGAAGCAAATAATTAAGTTAGATCAAAGTAAACAAGTTTAATTTTCCAACATCCATATGTGGTCCTATCACCCTCTCACTGTGGAAAAAGTATTATCTGAGCTTCTTCATCCACTAAATCATCTTCAAATGGACACGCCATGCTGCTTCACCTCTCTCAAAACAAACTAAGCTTCAACTAAACCTGCTCCGGACCAGGTTATGTTCAGAGCATGAGTTGCCGTGGCAACTTGACCTACCCTGAGACATACCTCCATTTCTGGAACCGAAAGCTGAGGTTATCAACTTCCTTAGCCTCAAACTTATTGTGGGAGCTAGCATAACCTGCTTTCTGGAATACCCCCCTGATGTGATACATTTGTAAACATGTTTTTCTAATTCCAGTTATTTGTTTTACAAAAATGTTTCTTTATCACAAGTTATTCAAATTATAGACTGACCAACAGATGCCTCAGTAATAGCACGTGCCACCTTGAATGTTTGACAAATTCCACCAAGCTCACTTTCAGTGGAAGAAGTGTGGACTTTCAACAAGCTTACTCCTGATTGGCCTCAGTAGTTGCCATAGAAACGTTGACTCAGATCAATCACTGTCAACTGGCTCCAACGTGGTGACGTCTGTATGACAGAAAAACGACGACAGAATGACTTTGTTATGATGGATCTGGAAGTAAATGGGTGACGTCACACTCACTCAGACCGTTTCTCTGATCCAGTCAAACTGCTGTCTCACCAGTTTTACTCCAGAAATCATCTTGGATTAAAGGAAAGACATCTTCAGCTCAAAACCAAGTCTTCATGACCTTTTTTATAAATTTTCTTTTTATAATTCAGAACTAATAACCTGCATATTCTTACAAAACAGTTAGACTTCAATTGCTACCTTAATTTAATTGTAAAATGAAATATTTTCCCCAAATCTTGTCAGAATGGGGAACTGGAGACAAAAAAATTCTGCTTTTCCTATTTTCAGCTGACGGTGCCACGAGGCTCAACAACTTCTTCCATTGACTGCAAAACGGTGATCGCTGTGGCCGCCAAAACGTCCAAGTGGAAGGCAGGCTACAAGAATTTCAGGCCAAAAGAGAAAGCCTCACATGTGATGAAGTGTCTGTTTGGTATGTATTTACCATCTGTGACTCATAGTCATTAACCAATTGTTGATCTTTTCACAGTGTTCTATGATGATCTAAATTTTGACGATGACAATACAAAAATTGCTGCCAAACCTGCCAAAAGGTCCAGCTTCTCACCACAGACATGTTGTGCCCCCCAAGTGGCCCTAAGGTCTCTGATCAAGCAGAAACGTGCTTTGCCTGAATGAAGGTCTTATATCAGGTATTGTTAATAATAATTTTATATTCACCTCAGTCTGTTGTTGTTCCTCATTATTCATGGAAGCTTGATGACACGACATCTTCAATCTGCATGAACTCTAGTTTGATTAGAAACGGTCATTTGTGAACCGTCAGCAGATCTGGTCATGTCTCACCAAAACAACCACACTCATCATTTCATCATTTTCCTCCATTAAGGTTGGAAAACCAGCAGCCCTCCAGTGCTTCAGCCGTCCAATCATCAACCGTTCCAGCCGCCCAACCATCAATCGTTCCAGCCGTCCATCCTCCCACCACCTCAGCCACCAATCTCTCCACCACTTCACCCCCACTGTCGTCCACCAGTTAGTCATTTTCCGTCATTTTACTAGCCTGGTACATTCTTTTTTTTCTGTAGCAACAGTGATATGTTTTCAGATATTCCTATGCAATTAAAGTGCACAAAGCACTTTAAAAACATTTTACACACTATTAAAAGATTCTATAATATATTATTTAAAAAAATCCTTTCCTACAAAATGTTGACTACCGTCTATCTTCCAATAGTAGCTCTGGCGTTTATTCCATCACAGACAGACGGTGATGGTTAATGGGTTTATTTTGCGGCAAAATTTCATCAAGATTGTCAAGATCAAGATTTATTCAAATGACGAGAACATTGGATTGTGTTCTGATTAGCACTGGCTGTTGATGCTCTTGGAAGCATCAGCCTCCGTATCAAAAATCCTCTTGGTTGTCGTGAGGATGTATTTCCTGGAGACACGCCCACCTTTCCATCTTTGTTCAATAATTCATGTTCAAACCAGTTCTTCTGATTTGTCGCTCTCTTTCTTTACATTTCCACCAGTAAAAAATAATACGACTAGCATACGACAAATACTTGCAGAATTTGTAAAGATTTTGATTTTGTATTATCAATTTGCCTTTTTTAGTCTTTTATTGTAAAATAACTATGCACTATTACGTTCTTTACATTTATCTTAGTTTAAGGAATAACACAAAGCACTTCACAGTAGTCAGTAGTTTTCTGTGCATCATTTGTAAGTTTAAATAGTTCAAGTAAATACATGTTTACACTTTTCCTCTTTCAGAATGCAGCCGTGTGATTGGAGGAAAAGACTAATATGCAGTGAGGACATTTAAAGAATAAAAGGAATTTTTTTTTACATTATTACTATTTTAAAGTAGAACTCTAATGTACATAAATACTTTTTTATGAATTAGTTTGGCATATTTACTGTGTTAGAGTTCTGAAGATTGTTTTGAGTGGTAAACGATTTTATTATATTTATGAGAACCAGATGGAGTTAATGGAGTGCTAGTCATGTTTTATGTTGTATATATTATTAATGAATTAATGTATTTATTTTGAAGTGCCTATTTTCAAGTAAAGAAGGTGGGGTTATGGTTAAAATATGTGATGACAATCCAGCAACGTTCCTCTTCAACATAAATTTTCATCAGTTTTTTTTTTGGTCGCATGTAAATACGTCCAAATAATATTCAGCCTAATTTGTTTGTTTGTTTAATTAACATTATATAAATATTTTCTAATTGTCTTTGTCAATAAAAGGACAAATGGGGTAGATGATGGAGTTTTATGATTCATGTTCTACAAGTTGTTAGGTATTGATTATTCAATGCTTTTGTGCCATGCGTTAAAAATCAATGTAATATTGTAATTATTCATAAATATTTGAATAATACTAATATTTCCTACAAATGATAATTGACACTATCAAATTTAAAAACAGTCGTCCTGTAAGCACTGAGTGGACAAACTGTAGCCCATCGTCTTCTATCACTGCATGATGCAACCTTCTCTACTTTTCTTGCAGGGGGGGGTCATGGCCTCGACTCTGGATTCCAAAAAAGAGACAAAAAAAGGACCTCAACCCCCCACTCTTACTCAGACATTTTTATGTTTTTATTTTATTTACAATAATAAAATATACTGTGTACATTTCTTTTGTTTTACTTTTTATACTCAGTTTCCTTATTTCCTATAATATTTATTAGTAGTTGTGGTTTGTTGCTGTTATGTCCTTTTTTAGCCCCTTTTATGTTAAAATAGACATAAATGATCCAGATGATGATTTTTTTTTCAATATATAGACAGATTTATGAATGAATTATTTACAACAGAAGTTCAACTTTATTGTGGTAGCAGTCTCATCGACTAAATAAACATAATTAGAAAAATTACTGACATTTTAATAGAGATTTTAGTGTAATGCTAACTTAGAAATAGGACAGAATCAAAATCAGGGTCATGAATTTCACCCAGACTGCAAGTGACGTCAGTTTCATGCGCCAACTAGTTTATAGTTTTACTGCAATCTGTTGTGCCTCACCCACTGTCCACCTCATGAAAAAGAACAATTATATATCTGTAACCTTTTAATGTTTTTATGCATACGGTGTGGGTACCAGATGTTCTCGGGTTGCCGTATGTTCTCGGGGTCCTTCGGGGTCCTTCGACCAATGATGACGTCACACTATTTGATTGGCTGTAAGTTGCCATGACCAATGAGTTAACGTCGCTTTTTAAGTTTTTTTAAAAACTTTATTGACAATTACGGTAACATACATTAACAATGACATTAACGTCAACAACGAACAATAACAATGTAATCAATATTGCCTCGAAGATCAGTCACCATTGCCAAACATAACATATTAAGATAGAAAATAAAGAATAGAGGGGAAAAGAGAAACAATGAACATAACACACAAATAAATAAAAACATAAGTAAAATAAAATAAAGGAACATAGAAAAAATCTAAATAGTCTAAAACTAGTTAAGTTAGGGGTACTCGTGAAGTTTGTATTTCTGAACAAAACTAAGCAATTTCAAGCCATTCTTCTTTTTCATATAATGAAGTGATTGAAAGTAAAAACAGAGCTCTTTATTAAATGTTATAAAAAGTGGTTTGGTCTTCAAAACTTGACCTCACAAAGATGGCGGTGCTCTCCTCCAATGAGGAACCACGTGATGTCTCCTCTAGTGATATAACTCATTGGAAGGACCCCGAAGGACCCCGAGAACATCCGGCAACCCGAGAACATACGGTACCCACAACGGCACATTCATAAATAAAAATTTGCAAATCATACAAATCATAAAAAAATACATTTAGAGAGCTCTTCAGTCCGTTCCTGAACGCAACCTTCTTCCGGTTTGTTTTTAAATGTCATTCAAAGTCGCAACAACACAACATGAAACCTATATGCGGGTCAGTAGAAATGTAAATAAAAGTTATTATTAATAAAAGTTATTATTAAATAGCAACGTACCTTTTAACGAGATCTTCTGTATGAAAAAAGAGAAACTCACGTCACGTGACCCACGTCAGCCCGCATATATGAATGGAAAAGATCAAACACTTTCAGATCATTTGAGGGAAGGTTGAACGAAACAAACTACGTACTGCATGTCTGCAATGAATGGATATTATGAAAGAAAAGGGTATATATACTGCTAGAAATATTTTCAAAAATAAATTAGTCCGCAATCACTGGTATTTTATGGCATTTTCTGTGGTAAAAAAAAAGAGAGAAACATATTAGTCACGTGACCCACGCGCACGTCTGCAGATCTGAATGAAACAGAGCCTTTGGGAGAAAAGGTTGAACGAAACAAGCAAACTACAAACTGTATGTCCAAAATGAAAGCATATTTTAAAAGAAAATGGTATATTTCTCACTAGAAATGTTGTCAAAATAGAAATTAGTCCTCAAAATATCTTGTTTTGTGGGATATTAAACCGAAAAATGATCGAGCATCCGCCATGTTTTTTGTTCACGGTGTGGGTACCAGATGTTCTCGGGTTGCCGTATGTTCTCGGGGTCCTTCGGGGTCCTTCGACCAATGATGACGTCACACTATTTGATTGGCTGTAAGTTGCCACGACCAATGAGTTAACGTCGCTTTTAAAGTTTTTGTTAAAAACTTTATTGACAATTACGGTAACATACATTAACAATGACATTAACGTTAACAACGAACAATAACAATGTAATCAATATTGCCTCGAAGATCAGTCACCATTGCCAAACATAACATATTAAGATAGAAAATAAAGAATAGAGAGGAAAAGACAAACAATGAACATAACACACAAATAAATAAAAACATAAGTAAAATAAAATAAAGGAACATAGAAAAAATCTAAATAGTCTAATACTAGTTAAGTTAGGGGTACTCGTGAAGTTTGTATTTCTGAACAAAACTAAGCAATTTCAAGCCATTCTTCTTTTTCATATAATGAAGTGATTGAAAGTAAAAACAGAGCTCTTTATTAAATGTTATAAAAAGTGGTTTGGTCTTCAACACTTGACCTCACAAAGATGGCGGTGCTCTCCTCCAATGAGGAACCACGTGATGTGTCCTCTAGTGATATAACTCATTGGAAGGACCCCGAAGGACCCCGAGAACATCCGGCAACCCGAGAACATACGGTACCCACAACGGCAGGCAAAACCTCCAAAGTCACGTGACCCTGAGAAGGCTCCTAGAAAATGAATAGGAAAATGAAACGTGGCCAGCTCACAATTTAGGAGGCGTTTTTGTGAAACTCTCACGTATGTCCATGTGGACAAACGTAGCTACTACACATTTTAGGATGAGACTGGGTTGTCGGCAGTTGCAGGAGACAGAGTGAGGAGCGTGACGGTCTTTTTTTGACCATGTTCATGTTCAAGTTCAATTTCATATAAGTATAAGAAAGTAAGTGGATTTTATGTTCATTGTTTTATTTGTATTTTTGTGGATGTTAATAAAGCGAGGAAAACGACTGTAACAGTCCCAAACATTTATGTGTTTATTCTGTTGTTCTACATTATATTTTATTTTGCGCCATCTAGTGGTGAGAGCATGTGGAACAAAGTTTAATTAAAGTTCCACACTGACTCATTTAACTACGCACACAGCCATCAGCGCATTGCTGCAGCCACGTGAAGATCTCCGGTAAGATCAGCAGAAATCACGTCAATGTGTAACTGAATTATCAATGTAATAATTCGTTTATTGTGTTTATTTAGAAGGTTAAAGGAAAGCTTAAACCAAATGAGCAATTAGCCCCTCGTGGATGTCAGCCCACGAGGTTTGTGTGCTTTTATTTGTCTAATTTAAGTTTCATATTTTGTAAGCTGTAGAATTATTTTTGATGCATATTTATGTTTTTATTTTGCTGCCAGTTCTCACGGGTTGTGAAGACCAATAAACCCTGTTTTAAACACCTCGTGCTCATGCTAATTCCTCGAGGGTGCTACAACGACTGCAAGTGGATGACATCCCTTTTTCCCCCACATTTCTTTCACGCACTTCCACCATTTTGCTTTTTCTTCTTTTTTCTTGTGGAGAACATGCATCAGCCACACGCTCTCACCCTGATAGGTTTATTGGAAACCTACATTTAAGTCAAAAAAAGACCTGCTTCCATGCTTTTTCTAGTGGAAAAGGACATTTTTGATTTTGATTTGATTTGAAATGGTTTATTTCAAGCAATCAAGTAGAAACAATACACAAAAGCAATATAATCGTCAGTTATACATTCATACAGTAACTTATCAAACTTAGGATAATTAGACATATTAATAAATATTGCTTGAAAGGGAGTGGAAGGAAGCGAACTTATATAATCCCACCCCGTTATACTATAACCATTTTATTACATGATTTATCAATATCCAGTTCTTAGCTTTTATCAGACAGAATTAAGTATCATAAAGTATCAAGAAAGCACACGACAAAGATGAATTACTTAATTATTATGTAAAAATAACTATTTTAGAAATCAACATGACAAATGCAGATCAGTCATCTAAAATATATGCAGATTGTGTTATTTTAAGTCATTCATATGATTAAAAAATAATACTATATCAGTAAAATACACAACACTGTTTCAGAGATTTTCATAGCAAAATTTCATCAAGTATCAAAAGTTAAAAACGTGCAAAATTATGCTACATTAGGAAAGATTTTTGAATCAATTTATCAATTTTTTGGAGCAAGTGAAGTAATATCATTAAACATCGATCAATTTAACCATTTTCAATAATTGATTAATCATTTGTTTTACTTTCTTACATTTTTTTTTCTTTCTTTTTTTTTTTGTAAAATAATAAAGTAATGCTGTAAGGGAAAATAAAAGGGTCCATAATCTGTCGATTGTCCAAGGTTGGTATTTCTTCTTCTGCTGAATAACAGATTTCCTTCTGGGTTCAAAACAGTTTCTAGTCATATTTCTTGAAATGATTTGGCTCGTTGATTTATTACTCCATGTTGTTTCAGACGACCGTGAAAAGACACTTCTCAAAGTCTTTCATGGTGTTCACAACCAGAACCTTGGACCGGTCCGGTGGACCGAGTAGTTTGACGTAAATCCTGCAGCCTTTAACCCAAGTGTTCTCAATCTGCTCACGCTTCCTGAGAAGCCGTGCATGTTTGGAGATTTCAGCATTCCTTCTGGTCAGATGGTCGTTCAGATAAGCAGCCGAACCTTTCAGGTTCTTCCTTTGATTCATCAGAGCTAGCTTGTTGTAGGAAAGGAATCTTCCGCTTTTAGATCTTTCCATCCGTGCATGTTCTGGAGTCGAGAGTGGTGAAGCAAACCAAGGCTTCAACCGGATTAAAAATACACATAGTTTATTGCCCTAACAATAGTTCTAAAACAAATTAAAACACATTGTTGCAGATATCTGGATTCTCAAGATAAGAGACCTACAGACGCACAAGTTACATGCGAATCACTCATAGGTTTTCCTGAGAGCAACAAAGTCCGTCTAAAATAGTCTTTTAAACATATGTTCACACTCCTCCTGCTGGAAGCATCATGGCGGCGAATCTCCTCCCCGGATCCCTCTGATTCGTCATCGAGTACCACTCGTGCTTCCACCGGCCTATAGATGAAGGTTGCCAACTTCAGATCCACTCCGCCTCTCCGGGGGTGGGGGCCATTCCACCGGCGCACACAATCCATGATCAAAAGGAGTCCTCCTCTGGTCCAAAGTAAATCACTCCGGCCAAACAGATACTCCACCACCGGAACGAGGTTAGATGTCAGTTCCATCCTCCACGTGAGAACACAAATTTGAACACTTTCCCAGGGGAATAGATGAAGTCCATGACGTATTTATTGCTACTCTGGAAACTCCTAGATTTGCACAAAGAAGTCTTAGTTGCTGCTGCAACTATAAAGCATAAATAAAGGTCACTGGGGAATAAGTCCTGATGAGTTCAAAATGAGTTCACTTTACACTAAAGACAAAACTGCAACATAATAAAGAATAAGATATAAAACATACATTTTCTATATTGTGTTTGTGATTCACAAACCTGATGAGGATCGCTGTCTCCTTTCTCCTGGGGAGCAGGTGGCAGGTCTCGATGGTATTGAGATCCAGGGAAATCCCTTTTGATGTGAGAAATGAATGTATTTGCTGTTCCAGAGATTCTCCACCGCTCGCCGTATGATGACCAGCCCAGCTAGCTACGCTAGCGCTAGCGCTAGCATTAGCAGTGCTAGCTCCCGCTTCATTCAGCTTCGTTCGAGGCTTGATCGGTAATCCAGTGAGAATGACATTATTCATCCTTACTTGCTGTTCCACATCGTCCAGTCGTTTCTCCAGAATGTCGACCCGGTTTTCCGTTGCTCGTTTTGAGCCTGAAATCTTCTGAACTCTTCCATCATTTCCCAAAGTGGCGTTAGCTTAGCCGACACCTTTAAGCTTTAAGCGTTTCTTGAATACCATCAAGGGTCTGTTTGAGGTCTTCATATTCCTGGGTTTTCTTAGGGGCCATGGTTAGCTCTCTGTTTGAAGAAAATCAACTTATTAAGTCATTTGAAGATAGTTGTATACGCAGAGAGCCACGACCATGCGTCTTGCCGTGACCCGGAACCGCCATTTGAAACTGTGAACTTTTTCTGAAGATTACTAGAGGCAAAAGAACTGTTCAAGAAAAGTCTGTGTGGACAAGTAGCCTCTGTGGATCATATAAAGGAGAAGCAAAAAGGTAAAACTTTGAGCTTATTGTAAATATGGAAAAAGATTTTAATGAGCCACCTGGTGGAAAGAGAGAACCGAAGATGACCGAAAAGGCTGTTGAAGAAAAAATTTACCGGTTAACTCAATCTCTGAGAGCTAAACTGGGACATTTAACATGCCTAGCCAACAAGATTGAACAGTTAATGGAAGAAGATGCAAATATGAACATAGTAAAGCAGAAGTTGCATCTAAACTTGCAGGACTCCCTAGGAGAATTTTGTAAGATGAATGATGCTTTAACACGTCTTTTGAGCAAAGAAGAGCTGGGAAAGGATCAAAGTTCATTGTTTGAGCCTAAACTACAGCCTGTTCGTGAGTTTATGAAGCGAGTGGAAGAATGGGTGCAGACAGCTGAGGATCGTGCAGATCAGGCTAAAGAATGTGATGCAGACGTGCAGCCAACAGACAGCATATCACTGGCATCAGTCGCTGAAAGCTATAGGAGCAGGCAACGTGCATCAACTGTTGGGAGCAAAGTTTCCACTGCATCTTCTGCACGCCTCAAGGCTGAAGTTGAAAGAGCTGCATTACTAGCTAAAGCTGCAGCTCTTGAGCAAAAGCAAGACATTGAACGTCAAGAAGCTGAATTGAAAGCAAAAGAGAAGCTTTAGATATAGAAACTGCCATCGCTGCCGCTGATGCTAAACTCAAGGTTTTGGAAAGTTATGAAAATGAACACTTGTCGCATGTCAGCGATCAAGGAGGAACTACTAACGAGTCTGAGTTTTTGCCATTACGTGAGAGGCAAAGCACAGTCAATGACATGAAAAAAGGACAATGTGAGATCAGACCACCACAACCAAGGTTTGCCATTTTGCACCAGCCAAGTGAAGATCATATCACTGACGATCATACTGTCGAAAAGCTCTGCAGCATTATGGCACGACAGAACAACATTACAGAGCTAATGGTCAAGCAGCAAAGAATGATTTCATAACCTCCATTAGACATCCCAACTTTCAGCGGTGATCCACTAGACTACAACTCATTTTTGAGAGCATTTGAGCATGGTGTCGAATCCCACACAGAAAGCTTCTAGGATCGTCTCTGTCAAGTTATTTTACCCCACTTGAAAGGGGGAAAGCACCCACGGAGTTTTGCAGGAATTCACACACTATCCAGACATACTTTTCCATTTGTTCTGATTTATTCAATTTCTTGAAGTTTCCACAGTGATGGCAAGATGCTGGTTATAAATGTGTGGTGAAAAACCGGCTGCCTCCGTGGGATCGATGCCTTTAACTAGATTTTTAGATGAGTTCATTAAGATGGATAGCAAGTTTGGCGATCGCTTTCAAGCTCTGCCTGATCTGCCGTTACGCATGCATTTCATTCAAACTGCACCTGGTGCGCACAGCTGGACCTTGATTAATACCGCGCCCACTACAGACTTAAACTTTCCTTTTCCTCTCTTTAATTTTTTAACTACTTAAAATTAATTTTCCCTCAAATTTAACAGAATATACCTTAATGCATTTTTACTTTAGATTTTTTATTTGATTTTTTTTCTCCCTCTTTTTGTGTTTTTTTTTCTCTGTTTTTATTTGATTTTAATATAAAATCACTTGAAGCATCAGCTTCCTCAAGTTTGACCTAACACCTCCCACTCGATATTCTTGTGGAAGCACCAAGAATGTCGTTTACTTAGAGGTCAAACCTTTCAACAAATTAAACTTACTTTTGTTCTTCAATAGGAAGCAAAACAACTAGACGCCGAACATCCCTATGCAAAACGATCGCTCTCTCCCTGCTTTCCTTAGAGCCTGAAAAATCTCCATCCCTTTTCCTAACCCCCGTTCGTACCTCAGGTGGACAATAACTCGGAGTGACTTTAACGGTAACATCACGAACTACACCTTTGCTATCCGATTTTGTACCAACAACTCTTCCAAGTCTAAATTGACCCCTTAAAGCATTTTGATCACTTAACCACACAATGTCCCCGATTGCTACATTTCTTTGTGTGGTATGCCACTTGCTCCGAACGAATAGGTGAGGCCCAGCAAGCTGGCTCCACCCCCTCCAGAACGTGTCCACTTCAGCCTGAATGGCTTTGAGTCTTTCGTAAGGATAGCAGTTGAAGTCAAAGGCTTTAGGATCTCCTTCTTGGGATGCCCGTCCAAGCAGGAGAGCGTTAGGTGAAATGTAGTAGATGCAGTCTTCTCTGCTTTGTGTCCTGGCGTCAATTGGTCTCTCGTTTGCAAGGTTGGCAGCCAAGGATAGGGTCGTCTGGAATTCACTAAAAGTCAATGCTGATTCCTTTCCAGTAGTTTGGAGAGCTCTCTTTACTATGCGCACGGCGGCTTCAGTAGCTCCATTTCTGTGTGGAGAATCGGCGGGATGAATTTTCCACATCCACTCTGTCCCATTTGTGGCAGAGAGATCTTCCAAGCTTGCCTTATTTTGCTGGTCGAGGAATTTATACATTTCTTCCAACACAGATTTGGCCCCAATAAAGTTAGTCCCAGGGTCTGACCAGATTTTCCGCGGATGCCCCCTGATTGCAGTAAACCTCTGGTAAGCCACTAAGAATCCTTCTGTTGACAGATCGTTTGCAACTTCTGTGTGGATAGCCCTGCTGGCCATGCAACAGAAAAGAACACCCCAGACTTTCTTTGTCACCCTTCTTTTGACGTCATCCCTTACATGATAAGGTCCAAAAAGGTCCACTGTTGTGAATTGAAATGGTGCTGCGGGCGTGGTTCTTTCCGGTGGTAAGGAGCCCATTATTTGTTGGCAGTTCTTTGCTTTTACTTTTCTGCAGGTCACACAGTCATTGACAACACGTTTGGCGATTCGTCGACCTTTCACCACCCAGGCTTTGGTCCTCATCTTGAGCAAAGTAGCAGCGATACCTTCATGATTTTTGTTGTGAGCTTCACGTGCCACCAATGTAGATGCCCAGGCTTCATATGGCAAAATTGGGACATCAATCATATCTTCCCTGTAGGTCTGTATGCGACCACCACAAACCACTAATCCAGAATCTTTGTCTTTGTAGGTGACTAGTCGGTTTAGTGTGGTGGCAGGAAGGTTCATATCAGCTTGTGCTGCCAGGAAGATGTCTCTGAGCGCATCCTCTCTTTCATTCACAGATATTACTCCACGTAATGCGACTGCCTCCCACTGTGGTTTCTCCATGGCTTTGCTTTTTCCACCAAATCTCTTTGCCGCTCTCCACATCCATGCGATGACTTTGATTAGTTTGGATAAACAGCTAAATCGTTTGACATCCACCAACATTTGGACGGCCGATCCCGAGGGTGGTCTTCTTTGGTTAATGACCTGACGTGGATCATCATTGATTTCAAGTTTCTTTGCTTTATTTCTTGTTAGTACGGCTGTGAACACTTTCTTCTGCAATTTGATGACGCTTTCTTTCGCAACGATCACCAATTCTTCAGCTGATTTCACGGGCCACTCCTCTTCAGGCAAACTCAAGAATTTTGGGCCGTTTTGCCACTCCGAGCTTTCATTGAGGTTTTCAGCGTCCGTGCCTCTCGTTAAGACGTCAGCAACATTCAAGGAACCATGGATCCAGCGCCAGTCCTCTTTTCTTGTACTGTTCTGAATTTCTCCAATCCGATTTGCAAAGAACATTTGAAAGCCATAACTGTCTCTTTGTATTGCACCAAGTATAGTTTGGCTGTCAAGTAGATGGTACCATTTCTTAACTTTGATCTGACTGTGGTCCTCAAAGTACTTTTTTAGACGGGATGCAAACACTGCACCACACATCTCGGATTTCACCGGGTCTCCATTTTGATCCACAGGAGTTAGTCTTGCCTTAGACTCCACTAGTCTCGTCACAGGTCCTTGCTCCGTTTCCCATCTCAAGTACATCACTGCACCATAAGCATGCTCACGCCCATCACAAAACGTGATAGCCAAAGGATCACCTTTGAAATGTGCTGGAGTCAGTGATCTAGGGAATCTGATCAGAGCTAGTTGAACATATTCTTCAAACAGTGAAATGGAATCTTGTCGAAGACCTTCAGAGAGTGGTATGTCCCACGTTTCTTCGATTGAGCACTTCTTCACTTTGGCTTCTTGAAAAGCTTTTCGAACAAGAATAGCCCCTTTCTGCTTGACTGGAGTTCCTAACCCAACTGGATCGTATAATCCTGATACTTGACTTAGCAGTTCTCGCCTTGTCAGTGGGTTTGGAGTCGAATTTCTAATCTGATCTTGCAGAAGATTTTGGCCAAGTCACATTTTCCTTTTCTTCCTGGAGAAGTTGATAGCAGTCATGATGCGAAGTGTATCTCCTTCAACTTCATATCCAAGGCCCAGAGCTTTATTCTCATTGTGTTTAATTTGGATTTGGCAAAACCATGGGTCCAGGTCTCGATCCACATAGTTCTTGACTGTCCTTTTGCCCCTCTTTTTGTCTAGAAAAGACCCAGGGCTTGAGCTCAAATCCCCCACTTTTCAGGATCTGCTCCACATTATCTGTTAAAGTCTTTAGTTGCTCGAAACTGTTGTGGGAGATGAGTATGTCATCCACATAAGCATTGTGTTGGATCACGTTCCTTTCCTCTTCAAGATGTGTGAAAGCAGGTAGGTTGGCAGTTTCACGCATCGCGAGCTGTGCAATGCACCCTGCGGCTTTATCACCCATGTATACTCTGGTAATTGCGTAATCCTCTATATCTTGCATTTCAGAGTCCCGCCAGAGAAACCTGTGCAAGTGCATTTCCTGTTCCTCCAACCATACGGAATTATACATCTTTTTTATGTCTCCCAAAGCAGCATGAACTCCACACCTGAACCTGAGAAGGACGGCGCGAATTGCCCTTGATTAGCAGATCGTTTAGGCTGATCCCTTTGAATCTTTGGCTGCTATTCCACACAAGTCTGACTGGAGTTGATGCCGAGTGTGGGTTTGGTGCTACGAGATGGCTAACGTACCACACTGGACCAGTCCAGTTTTTGATCAGTTCATCAGTCAACTTGAGTGCAGCTTTGCGTTCAATCATGTCATGAACTTGGGCGGTGTAAGCCATTTTCCACTCTGATTCTCTGGCCAACTGTCTTTCTGTTCTAAGAAATGTGGCTTTGACCGCTTCTCGGTTGTTTGGAAGTAGCGACGGATTTTCCACCCAAGGGTACTTGGCATGCCAGTGTGGTCTATTGCTGTGACTGTCACCTTTGACGTAGGTAAGGCCTTCTCTCACTATTTGCAGCTCTCTCTCTTCTGCAAGTGTCATTTCCTTCCCACCAGGTTGACAATTTCCACATCGACATCCTCCACACTTGGGGACACATGCAGCTCCGATGCTGTCCCACCTCCACCATTCGAGGAAGTCACGAGTGGTAGTTGCTGTACTCGAGCTTTGCGGCACCATTTTCATGTGGGTATCCTGGAGCGTTTGATTGGATTTGCTATTGATCACTTCCTTATAGTTTACAGCAGCAGTCCTCATGGATCTTGCGAAATGTGTTCTTGATTTATGAGCAGAGAGTGTCAATTCTTCAAAAAGCTTTGGATGGGTTCCCCCCACTGTTTTTCCGAGAGGACCATCCCATAGTACGAGATCTCCAACGGATTTGATTTTTTGAGGTACAAGTTGTCCTTCCCTGTGAGATATGAGCAGCTGTATTTCCTTTGGTCTTTCAAGCTCAGCGAGTTGTACCTCTGGAAAGAACCTTTGCAGCTGTCCAGCCGAGACATGCTTTTGAATGTCAGCAACGTTGTCTAGTCCATAACAAACCAGCTGATGTGCTCTTAAGGTGCCGCTTGGAGTTTGTACTCTGATTTTAAGGAGGTATCTTTTTGTCTCCACACAAACTTTCATCCCTCCAACACCATGAACGACAAGCATTATTTCCTCACTTCTGAGCTTTAATTTCTTTGCCATTTTATGCGTGATATAATTAGTGTCGGAAGCCAGGTCAATCAATGCTCCGATTTTTTGCCCCGCGTTTGCTGTGACTGTCAGCAGCATCATGATTACTGGAAACTCTTGCAGTCCATTTTCATCCAACAAACTTGATTCTTTTCTGTAATTAAGCGCTCTTTTGACTGAATTTGAAAATACATCTCGACATCGTTCAGCTAGCTCCGGTGAAAGATTGCTGAAGAACTCCTCTTGTTCCTGAGTGTATTTTCTCTGACTTTTTTCTGTTTCCGCTTTGCTCCTCTTCTGGCTGGATTCAGTTCTTCTGAGAGGAACATTTGGACAAAGGCAAAAATGATGTGCAGGCGTTTTGTTGATTTTGCAATCTTGATCTTTACACAAGTAGGCGGGGTTGCAGAAGGAGGCATCATCGTGGACCTCCAAGCACTTTCTGCATGTTCCCAATTTTTTAACTGCAGCCTTTTTTCTTCTACTTTCAGACGTCGAAACTGCTGGCAGAAGTAGAGTTTTCTCTTGTGTTTGCTGTCGCCACAAACTACACACACCGCTTGGTCATATTTAGTGGCTCTTGTTCTTGTGTGCTTGATTTCAGTCTCAGTTTTTCTCCTAAGTGGCTCATCATCCCACAGTTGATCTAGTTGTTCATATATAACTTCTTGATTTTTGAGGAAGCTCAAAAGGCGGTCAAAACGATTGTCTGGTGTCACAGCATTTCTCCTGTCCGCCACGTGCATCAACCATTCTCGCTTGATTACTGTAGGAAGTTTGCTTTCGATGGATTTTATTACGAGTGGATTTTTTATTGCACCTGTTTCTTCAAGGTCCGTTAGGTCAAGGAGTGCTTTTTCCACCACTCGAATCAATTCGATGATTTTTCTTGGTTGATGATTCTTTACAGGTGTCATCCTTTGCAGTTCTTCCACTATTTCGACTGCAATAGCGGCTTGATTGCCAAAGCGGTTCTCCAGGACCCGGAATATTTCTTCAGCTGTGTTATAGGTGTTTAGACAGAGATTTCTTTGTATTCTTTCGTCGAGGCTATCCAACAGCTGGTATTTCTTCACTTCACTTGAGCCGGTTGGTTCACCCTGTTTTTGAAGGGCTTCCCATTCCTTTTTCCACCTGTGGAAGTCACGTTGATTTCCTCCAAATTTAGGGAGGGCCATGGGTTTCAACTTGATGATAGGTGCTGGAATATTCATGGGGTAAACAACCCTTTGCTCTTCAGACTCTCTGATCTTTATTTTTATGAATTCTGCTTTTCTGGAAATTAACTTTGGAATCATCATGTCGAGTGTTTTGAGGCGACTTTGGAACTCCTCATAGCCGTATGATGGGACCCATCGTTTCCACTGGTTGTACGTGTCCTTTGTAGATTTTGCTACATCTTGTAGGTGGGTGAGTATGAAGTCATATGCCTCCTGGTTGCCATCTGGGTGTATTGCAGCAGCACGTTCACACTCAGCTTCAGCTATTTGGAAAGCTGTGTTTAACTCAGCATGCTTCTAGGATCCTCTCTGTCAAGTTATTTTACCCCACTTGAAAGGGGGAAAGCACCCACGGAGTTTTGCAGGAATTCACACACTATCCAGACATACTTTTCCGTTTGTTCTGATTTATTCAATTTCTTGAGGTTTCCACAGTGATGGCAAGATGCTGGTTATAAATGTGTGGTGAAAAACCGGCTGCCTCCGTGGGATCGATGCCTTTAACTAGATTTTTAGATGAGTTCATTAAGATGGATCGCAAGTTTGGCGATCGCTCTGAAGCTCTGCCTGATCTGCCGTTACACATGCATTTCATTCAAACTGCACCTGGTGCGCACAGCTGGACCTTGATTAATACCGCGCCCACTACAGACTTAAACTTTCCTTTTCCTCTCTTTAATTTTTTAACTACTTAAAATTAATTTTTACCTCAAATTTAACAGAATATACCTTAATGCATTTTTACTTTAGATTTTTTATTTGATTTTTTTTCTCCCTCTTTTTGTGTTTTTTTTTCTCTGTTTTTATTTACTTTTAATATAAAATCACTTGAAGCATCAGCTTCCTCAAGTTTGACCTAACAGTCTCTACTATTTAGAACAGTTCACTGAAGGACGGCCCAAGGAGTTGATTAAAAGCTGCCTTCATATGAAACCAGAAGCAGGGTACCAAAGGGCTAAACAGCTATTGAAGGAGCATTTTGGAAATGACTACAAAATTGCTGCAGCCTACATGAACAAAGTATTGGACTGTACACCCATCAAGCCAGAGAATCCAGAGGCTTTAAATGCATTTTCACTCTTCCTGACAGCCTGCTGTAACACCATGACTGAAGTGAGCTACATGGAAGAGTTGGACAATGCCGCAAACTTAAAAGCCATCGTAGCAAAGCTTCCATTCAAGCTGCGGGAAAAATGGAGAAGTGTTGTGTGGAGCATACAAGAAGAATCGTGAAAGACGAGTGAAGTTTAAGGACTTGGCTGAGTTTATCAGTAAGCAGGCAAAAGTTGCTCTTCATCCAGTCTTTGGTGAAATAAGGGATAGCATTGCAACTAAAATGTCTTTATTTAAACAAAGTGATCAAAAAAGACCAAGAAAAGGCGTAGCTAGAAAGTCATTCACCACAAGTGCTGTTCAGTTGGATAAACAAAGAAAAGATGCAGAATCTGTTAAACACTCAGCTGCAACCACCTCAGCAACCTCGACATGTCTCTTTTGCAAAGGTGAGCATGAAGTAGCGACCTGTGACATGCTTAAAGGCAAATCACACAAAGAAAAATTAACTATTTGAAGAATGAAGGACTTTGTTTTAGCTGCCTCAAGCATGGTCACCTGAGTGAATTCTGCAAAAATAAAATGAGCTGTAAGTTTGTTCTTTTAAGCACCCCACACTCCTGCACATTAAGAAAAAGGACTCAGATACTGGTGCAGAAAGGAGAACAGATAACAATGATGGTCAGACAGTATTGAGCGCGTTTGTGCGTGCTCAGCCTGACGAGCCGGAGCTCACTGGGGCCGGAGAGGATGATTGTACGCTTGCAATAATTCCAATTCGAGTCAAATCAAAGACAGGAAACACAATAGTGCAAACCTATGCCTTCTTAGATCCAGGAAGCTCGGCTACATTTTGCACGGAGTCGCTAATGAACAACTTAAAGGTTAACGGACGAAAGACAGAGATGCTACTGAGAACCATGAGTGAAGAAAAACCTGTGACTACTTACGTTGTGTCTGGTTTAGAGGTCAGCAGTTTGTCAGGTGACGAGTTTATTGATCTCCCAGATCCTTTCACTCATAAGACAATACCTGTGGGAAAGGAAAACATTCCACGACAGAAGGACCTTGAAAGGTGGCCCTACCTCAAAGACATAAAACTGCCTCATATTGAAGCTAACATTGGATTGCTTATAGCAAATGCACCAAAGGCCATGGAGCCATGGGAGGTTGTGAGCAGCGTTGGTAATGGACCATACGCAGTGAGAACCAAACTTGGTCGGACAATAAATGGGCCTTTGAGAGAAAGCTGCAGCTACTATGACAATAGAAAACCTATGAAAGCTGTAGCAAACAGGATTTCAGCAGCAAATTTGGAACATTGGTGGCTGCAACAGTTTCGGATGGATTTCCCAGAAGGAGGAAAACACGAGGAAGTGGAAATGTCCAGAGAAGACCACCAGTTTATGGACATGGTAACAGACTCTGCTAAGCTGGTAGAAGGCCACTATGTTGTCTGTTTGCCAATAAAGAGCAAGTTGCTCAGCATGCCAAACAATCGAACAATGCCTGAATAGCGAGCGCAGAGTCTGAAAATGAGGTTCAAAAAAGATGACTGCTTTCATAAGGAATACACAGAGTTCATGAAGGATCTTCTTCAGAAGGGTTACGCTGTGCAGTTGCCTGATGAAGATTTACAGCATCGGGAAGGTAAATTGTGGTACATACTAGAGCCCTGCGCGGGACTATTTTCTTCATCCCGCTCCCGCCCGCACCCGCCGAATTTCTGACCAATCCCGCCCGCTCCCGCAACGTCTGCGTTACACTCCCGCCCGCTCCCGCAATATGTATGTCCACTCCCGCCCGCACCCGCAAAACTCAGAGAATTTAGTCCCGCACAGTAATAGAGATGCATTGATTTTGTATCGTCTCCCGTCCCGCAGGGAAAAAAACACTTATTTGTGTTGATATTATTAAAGAGATTCATGTCCTCCTCCAGCCTCATCTTTTCATCCATTCCTCTTTGTGTAATGTGCAACTTAATTATTAAATATATTTTCACAAATCCTGTTCGGTTAAAATTGTGCGTGTTTGCGCGCGCAGACAGACGGCCTGAAGCGCGCTGAACCAGCTGGTAAAGATGCAGGTCAAAGTCATTTGAATTTATGGAGAAAGAAAAACATTAATTGTTCAACAGAGCTGAAAATCTATGAATTAATTTTTTCCTGACGGAAAAATACTTCTTTTTTTTTAGCTTCAGCCTTTTCCCGTTTTTGCTGTTTTGCGCCTCAGTGAGGCATCAGCAGGCAGATCTGAACAGCATGCGTGTCTCACGATGAACCTCGTTTGTGGTTCTTTTCTGCTTTATCCATTGACATCATGTCCCTGCCAGGTAACCTGCTCCTTATCCCGCGCAGTGTTGCCAGATAGATTGACAGCTCTGTCATCCTTCTGCTGCGCTAGAGCGTCCCGACTAACGTGTTAACCTGCTATGACCGTATTTTGCGCTCTCTGTGTAGAATACTCTGGGAGCGCGGGGAAAAAACAACTCAGCTACAGAGGATGTGAACAGGTGAACAGGTAGAGAGGAAAAGCAGGTAAAGAGGCGGGGGAGGGGCTTTGGCTTCAGACTCTGTCAGAGAGATGCAAACACGGGCGTCAGATTCAGACGCAGCTTTCACTGCGGGAGTTGAAGCAGAGACTTTCTCTGGGATGATTTTATGAACTCAAACATGGAAACATGATTACCAAGTAGAACTCTTCAAAATAATAAACCTGATCTCTCCACATTCTTTGGGTCTACCATGCATTGATGCACACATTGCTCCATGCAGCGATCAGACCATAACTTTAGCTCTTAGCTCCGCCCATACGCGACCGCGCATGGGCGCTTTAAAGAGCACAATTTCTAAGAGGCGGGGCGCACCCCCAACAACAGGTTAGATGATAGAGGCGATTGGGCGTCTCTACCTGGTGCGTTCACGGAGATTCAGTACATAAGACTTCAACAGCCGCACAGCCTAACGTAGTGCGCTAATATATATTCATGAGATATTCATGGCAGCACTTGTCCCGCTGAGGTTTTTTTTTGCCGCCCGCTCCCGCCCGCAGTACAATTCAAACCGCCCAATCCCGCGAGATTTGGGTTGGGTCCCGCGGGACCCGGCGGGACCCAATCCCAATGCAGCCCTCTAGTACATACCACATACAGCTGTATATCATCCAGTAAAGAAAAAACTGAGAGTCGTATGTGATTGTGCAGCTTCTTATCAAGGAAAATCTTTGAATGAACAGCTCCTGCAGGGACCTGATTTGACCAGCAATTTTTTTGGTGTCATTGTTAGATTTAGACAAGAACCTGTTGCAATCATAGCAGAGCAGATGTGGAAGCAATGTTCCATCAGGTCAAAGTACCCGACGATGATTCTGATTTGTTGCGGTTCCTTTGGTGGCCAGACGGGAATTACAGCGAACCTCTGGCAGAGCACCAGATGACAGTGCACCTGTTTGGAGCAGCATCATCACCGAGTTGTGTCAGCTTTGCTTTGAGGAAGTGCGCTAAAGACCAAAGTCAGCATTTCAGAACAGAGATTGTGCAGACAGTACTGGAGAACTTTTATGTGGATGATTGCCTCAAGTCTGTTCCCACAGAAGAGGAGGCTGTATCAATGTGCCAAGATCTTAGAAGAATCTGTGGTAACGGAGGCTTCCGTCTCAACAAGTGGGTGAGTAACTGCCGCAGAGTCCTGGACTCCATTCCAAAATCTGAGTTATCAAAGGAGATGTAAACCTTGGATCTCGATCGAGATGAGCTTCCAATGGAGAGAGCCCTTGGTCTCAATTGGAGTGTCGAGTCTGACACGTTTAAATTTAAAATCACCATCAGAGACCGCCCATTCACGAGAAGGGGTCTACTCTCAGTCATTGGATCAGTATATGACCCATTAGGCATACTGGCACCAGTTGTGTTGCCAGCCAAGCTTATCTTGCAAGATTTGTGCAGATTGAAGATTGGGTGGGATGATAAATTACCGGATGACATCAAGGACAGATGGTTAGGCTGGTTAGCCAGTCTTCCTGCTTTAGAGCACTTCTACCTCCCCAGATGCATGAAGCCTAAAGATTTTGGAAAGTGTGCATTTGCACAATTACACCACTTTGCAGATGCAAGTGAGGATGCATACGGATCTGTCAGTTATCTCCTGATGCGGAGCATGACTAATAAGCCACACTGTGCGTTTATGCTGGGCAAGTCCCGAGTGGCACCTCTGAGGGCACCAACCATCCCAAGGATGGAGTTAACAGTGGCCACAGTGGCGGTAAAAATGGATGGCGTCCTGAGAAGAGAGTTGCAACTGGACCTCTCACAATCAGTGTTCTGGACTGATAGTACAGTGGTACTAAAGTATCTTCAGAATGAGACAACACGTTACCAGACATTCGTGGCAAACAGAGTGTCAGCCATTCAGCAAGCGTCGGATGTTACACAATGGAGACACGTCGGCACTGACAACAACCCAGCAGACACCGCCTCTAGAGGGCAAAGGGTGAGTGATTTCATGAAAAATCTAAATTGGGTGTCAGGGCCAGACTTCCTTTGCAAGCCTGTTGAGTGCTGGCCAAAGATGCCACCAAGCGATGCAGAAACAGCTGCAGATGATCCAGAGATCAAAAGAGTTGCAGTGAACCTGATGAGTGTTGACGAAAATGTAGTTCCGTTCAAAAAACTGATCAGCTACTTCTCATCATGGTATAAGTTGAAGCGAACCGTAGCATGGTTCTTGAAGCTTAAAACTTTGCTTCACGGTCTGTGCCAAAAACGCAAAGACCTGCATGTGGCCAGTGAGGAAGATGGGCATGACAGTAATCACCAGTGGGTCCAAAGTCAATTGGAAAACTTTAAAAGAAAGTACTAGGGCACACCAATTTCAGGAAAAGAACTTGACGCGGCAGAGTTGTGTGTTATCCGATTTTGTCAGAATGAGAAATTTTCTGAAGAAATTAAGTCTGGGCAAAGGACAGAATGTGAAGCGAAGCAGTCCTTTGTACAGGTTGAATCCGATTCTTCAGGATGGGGTGTTACGAGTTGGTGGACGTCTGAGTCGGGCTGCTATGCCAGAAAACAGCAAGCAACCTATCATCCTGTCCAAAGATTTCCACATTTCAGGCTTGGTTCTTCATCAGATTCACAAAGAAACTGGGCATGGAGGACGGAACCACATGCTTTCAGAGTTGCGTCAGAAGTTTTGGATCACAAGTGGCAATACAGCCATCAGAGCAATCTGCAGAAAGTGTGTCCCTTGTCGCAGATTACATGGAAAAGTAGGAAAGCAACTAATGGCTGATTTACCACAAGACCGTATCTTACCAGACGATCCGCCCTTTAACAGAGTAGGCGTGGACTATTTTGGACCTTTTGATGAGCGATGTGGAAGATGCCTTGTAAAGAGGTACGGAGTTTTATTTACGTGTCTGGCTGTGCGTGCAGTGCATATTGAACTTGCCTCAACTCTGGACACAGATTCAGGTCAGTAAGGAAGGTGCTGAACGCCACTGTCAAGGAACAGATCATGGATGAAGAGGGTCTTCACACAGTCTTGTGTGAGGCGGAGTCTATTATCAACAGTAGACCTATAACAACGGTGTCAGCGACCCGAATGACTTGGAGGCACTTACTCCAAATCATTTATTGCTTTTGAAAAAGAAACCAAATATGCCACCTGGATTATTCAACAAAGAGGATCTCTATGCACGGCATAGATAGAGGCAGGTGCAGTACATCGCTGACCTATTTTGGAAGAGATGGATCAAAGAATATCTTCCTCAACTTCAGGAGCGTCAGCGGTGGGCCACAGCTTCCAGGAACATTAAAGAAGGAGACGTGGTTCTTCTTGCAGATGACTCTGCGCCAAGAAACTCTTGGACTGTGGGAAAAATAATTGAAGTGATTCCTGACAACAAGGGTTTTGTTTGCAGAGTGAGGATAAAGACAAAGACTAGCATCCTGGACAGACCCATTACAAAGCTCTGCCTTCTTCTGGAGTCTGAATGAGCCAGTGATAAAGACTGAATCTTAGTTAAAACCCAAGTTCAGGATGTTTTCTCCCCACACCTGCCAAAGACGGGCTGGCTGCAGATTGATTGTTAAAGTCTGAACAATTTATAAGATCAGTGATGATGATTCTTGTTTCGTGATTTAATGAAGAAATATTATAATTGTTTTAAAATCGTTGCACTGTTAAAACAATTAGGGGCCAGAATGTAAGTGCCATATGTGAGGTCACAAGATTTATGTTAATTTCAATTGGTGGAGTTTAAACCTGAACTTAATTTTAGTTATGAAAGTAGAAAATGTTTGATCTCAGTTATATTTTTGCTGCGTATTCTTTTCTCTGTCAAGATTATTTGAAATATATATTTGTTGGGTATATATTTGAAGATTTTCATTATGTGCAGAGAAATAAGACCCTGTACCTTTAAGAACGTAGCGACATGAGAGAGGGGAGGGGGGAGTTTGATGTATCGGGAGTTGCAGGAGACAGAGTGAGGAGCGTGACGGTCTTTTTTTGACCATGTTCACAGTTCAAGTTCAATTTCATATAAGTATAAGAAAGTAAGTGGATTTTATGTTTGTTGTTTTATTTTTATTTTTGTGGATGTTAATAAAGCAAGGAAAACGACTGCAAGTGGATGACATCCCTTTTTTCCCCCCATTTCTTTCACGCACTTCCACCATTTTGCTTTTTCTTCTTTTTTCTTGTGGAGAACATGCGTCAGCCACACGCTCTCACCCTGATAGGTTTATTGGAAACCTACAACTGAGAAAAGTCAAGCGTACAGCTGCCAAGATGCCACTTGCCATCAGTTTTGCCATATTTCAGACCTGCGACATCACTGGAGTGCCAAAAAGCACAAGGTGTGCAATACTCAGAGACATGGCCAAGGTAAGAAAGGCTGAAAAACGATCACCACTGAACAAGACACACAAGCTGAAACATCAGGACTGGCCAAAGAAATATATCCAGACTGATTTTCCTAAGGTTTTATGGACTGATGAAATGAGAGTGAGTCTTGATGGGCCAGATGGATGGACCCGTGGCTGGATCGGTAAAGGGCAGAGAGCTCCAGTCCGACTCAGACGCCAGCAAGGTGGAGGTGGAGTACTGGTTCAGGCTGGTATCATCAAAGATGAGCTTGTGGGGCCTTTTTGGGTTGAGGATGGAGTCAAGCTCAACTCCCAGTCCTACTGCCAGTTTCTGGAAGACACCTTTTTCAAGCAGTGGTACAGGAAGAAGTCTGCATCCTTCAAGTAAAACATGGTTGTCATGCAGGACAATGCTCCATCACACACGTCCAAGTACTCCACAGCGTGGCTACCAAGAAAGGGTCTAAAAGAAGAAAAACTAATGACTTGGTCTCCTTGTTCACCTGATGTGAACCCCATAGGGAACCTGTGGTCCATCATAAAATGTGACATTTACAAGGAGGGAAAACAGTACACCTTTCTGAACAGTGTCTGGGAGGCTGTGGTTGCTGCTGCACACAATGCTGACAGAATCGATGGATGGCAGGCTTTGGAGTGTCCTTGCAAAGAAAGGTGGCTATATTGGTCACTCATTTGTTTTTGTTTTGTTTGAATGTCAGAAATGTATATTTTATTGTGAATGTTATGGAATCACATCTCTGCCATAAAGTGAAAGGGTGTAAAAACAACTGAGCGGGCGTATTTAGGAACTGAGTGAGTGAACCTCACAACGCACTGGCGCAATTCTAACCGAGCGACCCCGTATTTTAAAACTGCACGGCTGCAATCCTAACTGAACAGAGATCCCGCGCGGTTAGTTCTCTTTTGCACCCTCACCTGGATTTACGCTCAGTGTTAAGGGGGCGTTTTTGTCACTAGGGTGGCGGTGTTCAGGGGTGTGTTTGTCACTTGCGGGCAGGGACCTTTCTGGTTGATCTGATTGGCTAAAGTTTGCATGTCAAGCAGCAAGGCGAGGCGGGACTTTCATTTTGGGGCTTTAATAGAAATAAAACAGCGGCTGTAACGTGGATTAAAAGCATTAAAACGGTAACAAATGCAGTGAATTTTACATGAGAAAAATTTACAACACAAAAAAACCCGCTGCACTTTCTTACCTTGGTTTTGGGTCGTTGGTTAATGTTTTAATCCACATTACATCCGCCGTTTTTTCTATGAAAGCCTCTAACACTAAGGTGGCAGCGAATAAGTTGACACATAGAGCAGACATTTCTAACTGTGATAGTCAAAGAGCCACACCACATACTGACCTGCCAGACACACACACAAACACACAACTAAAGCCATATTATTTTATAACAAACTCCTCTCCCTACAATACAACAGCACTGGATTAAACGGCTGCGTTTCAGTCTTGAGCGTTTTTTCTGTATTTAACGTTAACACACATACCGGTGAAACGAGCATGCTGGTGTGTTTTAAAAAGGCAGCGAGCGCAAAACTGAGTTGGTTGTGATTTATTTTTTCAGTCATCAATCAGCATTTAAAATCCATCAAAGTCCTCATCTTCGGGATCTGAAACAGCTGGGCTACATTTCTATCAAACACGCCGGCTTCCCTTTCCTCATCATCAGAGTCCGTCTCTTTGCCGTGCGGCTCCAAAGATCAGTGAAAGCAGACACCTCGGGTTTCTACCTTCTTACGAAGGCCCAAGGCACTTTACAGTCACAGTCCCATTCACCCAGTCACACACACATTCACACACTGGCGGCGGCTCCGCTGCCGAACACTGGCGCCAACCTCCCACCAGAGGCCAGATGGGGTACAGTATGTCTAGGGCAGTGTTTTTCAACCAGTATGCCGCGGCACACTAGTGTGCCGTGGGAGATGGTCAAGTGTGCCGTGAGAAATTGCCCTCATTAACTGATCATCTAGAAATATTTACCATCTTCAGGAAATCAGCTCTTTGTTCATCCAAACAGGCCCTGATAAAACACTGAGAAGTTAAGAATATGAAATATCATAAAAATATTTTTTCTTTGTGTTTATATGATTCTATTAAAGACACTTTAATAAGAATGACGGTCCCCCGCGGTACAGTTATAGCTGCAGCTTTAACGGTGTAAGGAAAAGTCCCGCCCCTTTAACTGTCTCCACCAATCATTCTTGAAGGCTTAATCACATGTCATCAGTCTGACCAGTCAGAAGTGGTTAAAGTCTTCACTTCCTTGTTTCGATTTAACGCAAAAAAGTCTCTGTTCTAAGAAAAATACCAGCTAAAGCTCGTCTTTAGTGGTGTAGCTTTCAACAGAATCTGTTATCAGACTGTGGAACAAGTGAACAAAACCATGAAGCTCAAAGACGCGGGTCTTTCCGCGGTCACCGGATTATCGGCACTACATCTCCCATGATGCATTAAAGTGACTGTTTTAGCGGACAATGAGTCTCTCCTCTTAACGTCTTAAAACAACGAACACACATCAAACAGTTTTTGAATCTTTTGACTTAATTTTTAATACATCTTTTAGAAAAAAACAGCTGCAGCTTCCAGCTTTTTCTGCAACAATTATCACAAAAATGCATGTGAGATTACAGAGGGGCTGTAGATCAATACAGACTATGAGCTTGTTCTTTTTTTTTATTTATCTATTTTTTGGGATGCTGGTGTGCCGCGAGATTTTTGTCAAGGTTCAAGTGTGCCGTAGCTCAAAAAAGGTTGAAAAACACTGGTCTAGGGGGACCTAGATGCATAACATAAAAGTAAAGTTTTTGCCCTGACTTAAGACAATAACAAAACACCAAAAGATTGTCTCCATTCAAAATAACAAATTTATTTACAAATTAATAAATACGAAACAACAATAACTTAAAAAGGTGAAGCAAAAAGGCTTTAGGGTGAACCAAGGCCACAATAACAAACAAAACCCACCTAACTGAATTCTGAAATCTTACCTGTGAATGAAAGAAAAGGGAAACCAATGAAAAAACACATACCTCAGACCAGTGTTTTTCAACCAGTCTCACACTAGTGTGCCGTGGGAGACGGTCAGGTGTGCTGTGAGAAATTACCCATTATCACTGATCTAAAAACATGTACCATCTCCAGGATATCAGCTCTGTGTTCATCCAAACAGGCCCTAATCTTAAAACAGTTAGGAAAATGAAAGATCATTAAAAATACTTTTTTCTGTTCATTTGGTTCTATTAAAGACACTTTGATAAGAATGACGGTACTGCGATTTAGCAACAGCTTCAGCTGTTTTCTGAAAAATCCCGCCCCCTCAACTGTCTCCACCAATCATTCTTGGAGCCTTAATCATACGTCATTAGTCTGACCAATCAGAAGTGATTTAAGTCTTCACTTCCTTGTTCCGATTCTGCTCATAAATTCTCTCACAATGAGTTATATCGCTAGGGGAGACATCACATGATTCCTCAGGAGAGCGCTGCCATCTTGGTGAGGTCAAGTTTCTGCTGCAGTGCATGCATGTGAACACATTTTTTGCAAAATGCCAGTTCACTGTGCAGGTTTCAACGGCCAAATTCGGAGAAAGGAGTCCATGGAGGAGGAGGAGGGTATAACATTTCACAGGTAAGCAGTATATTTTTTTCTTTTAATCCTGCAGGGGCTTAATAATAATAATAACTGGTACTTTATTGATCCCACAATGGGGAAATTCTTCTCCGCATTTGACCCATCCCCTGGGGGAGCGGTGAGCTGCAGCCTAACTGCGCTTGGGAGGCAGTAGCGCTAAGGGCCTTGCCTAAGGACCCTCACTGGGTGATTGGTCAATTGATATGGTAATTGACTCAGTACCATATACCAATCGAACTCTCTTCCCTGGATCGAACCTTACCAACCGAGCCACCCAGCCGCTAAACAACCGCTTAATAGTACACATGTTGACATGCATGATGCTGCAGGGCTATTATCAACATCATGCTGCATGATGTACGTACAGTTTGCTGTTGACATAAATGTAACCTTTATTTTGTCAGGCCTATATAAAGTATACTAGGAGTAGGCTATTATAGTAATATAGATTTATAAATTTCTGACTCAGTGACTGAACTTTTCTTGCAGGTTTCCAATGGATTCCGACTTAAGGAAAAAGTGGGTCTTAGCTATCACAAGAGCTAACCCAGATGGATCACTGTGGTTACCAACTAGCAATACAGTCTGGCTATGTTCAAAACATTTTTTTACTTATTATTCATTTATTTTTATTTATTTATTGTTATTATTTATTATTATTGACTTACTATTGATTCATAATTATTATTATTATAATTATAATTATTGACTATAATTATAATTATTGACTTATAATTATTGAATTATTGACTCTAAATAATTTCAATTACATGTCAAAGAGGTCTAAAATGTCTAAATGTTTAGAAATTATTTTAAAAAATTCTTTGTTATTATTTTTTTATTTGTAAGAAGTCCTGCAACTACGCATTTTTTATTAAAGTTTGATCTTTTAATGCTGACAACAACAAATGATGCACATATATTATATTTATATATATGATATTTTATATATATGCATAAATATATATATAAATTATATAAAGGCTACTTAGATGTCACTAAAGGCTAGAGAAAGCATTGTCATGTGGGCGCCGACGACCTCACCAAGATGGCGTCGCGCTCCGCCACCATTGGCCAGGCTTCCCAAGCGGACATGTCTCCTCTAGCGATATAATTGGTCTCTCAGTTCCAACAAAAATAACAGCTAAAGCTCATCTTTAGCCGTGTAGTTTTCCGCAGTATCCGGTGTCAGACCGTGGAAAAAAATGATGAAAACAATGAAGCTAAGAGTCTTTCTGCCCTTTTGTGGCAGTTTTCACACTACATCTCCAATGATGCATTGTGTTAGAGGCTCTATCGACTTATTATTGGAGTACTACTCTCTATTCTGGTCCTGTTAGACTTCAGTGCAGCCTTTGACACTATCGACCACAGCATTTTACTCTAAATTTTAGAGCATGATATAGGGATTAGAGCAGTGGTCCCCAACCCCGGTACCGGTCCGTGAGTCATTTGGTACCAGGCCGCACAGAAAGAATAAATAACTTGCATTACTTCCGTTTTTTATTTATTTCGGAATCTAAAAGATGTTTCATTTTGAAAAATTTCCCGATTCGCTGTTACATCAGTCTATTCAGGGGTGCTCATTACGTCGATTGCGATAGACCGGTAGATCTTCAAGACATGAGGGTAGATCGCAGGCCAGCAAAGATAAATAAAAAATAAAAAATTTACTTCTAAACAATCCACCAGCCAATCAAAATCCTTACAGAGAAGTACGGGACTTGATTGACATGCAGAAGGGCCAATCGGACATCTTCTAATACATACGTCACTGCACATGCGTGTTTTAATACAGTGAGCGCAAATTCTGTCTGTCATCAGAAAGTGGCTTTCTGACCGCAGCGCGTCAAGTCTCCGGCAGAAGACCACTCTGGACAACCTGAGTGTTTATTGAAGCCGCCCAGCATGTGTCCTCCTGCTATCAGCTTTGTGGTTCTCCCCCGATAAATATGAGCTCATTAAGGAAGCTGTTTTTTTTCCCGTGGCACGCGCTTCGTACAGAGCCAGCAGCGCTTTGGAAATCCCATGCTCCCCCCATTGCACAGTTTACAACAGAGCATGACATACAATAGTCACTGTTTTCTGTCTTTGTAATAAAACGCCTCTGTCTTATGCTAATACAAAATTATTTTTGTGTAATCCTACTGTGTAGTTTTTAATCATCAATATATAATCAATAATGTACAAAAAACATGTAACTAATAAACAAACATTTATCGACAAACATTTACTAATAGTATTTAATATATATAGCTAGCCAAAAGTAGCTCACATGGCAAAAAAGTGTTAGCACCCCTATATGTCATTTTTGACGCATTCCAAGGCGCTCTTCTCCGCCATGTGATAAGTTACTGCTAAAATAAAACCCAGGAGCAAGCAAAATTAGTAAAAAACAAAACATCTTTGGAAAGTTTCTTTGTCGAGGGGACAGTTGACAAAACCACCCAACCTCAGGTACGAGCACTTATGGGTCATTTTTTGGCTTTAAAACCAAATAAAATTCTTGCCATTGACTTTTCCAGGTTGGAGCCAGTGAGAGATGGGAGTGAGCAAGTGCTGGTTATGACCGATGTCTTTTCCAAGTTTACACAGGTTGTGCCAATCCGAGACCAGAGGGCTTCTACTGTGACATCCTCATCAAAGAATGGTTTTACAAGTATGGGGTCCCTGAATGGCTGCAATCTGGTCAAGGCTGCTGCTTTGAAAATAACATTATATACCAGCTTTGTCAGCTGTATGGCGTCAAAAAGTTCCATACAACACCCAGTCATCTTCTAGGAAACCGCCAATGTGAACGGTTTAATTGAACACTTCATGATCTGCTGCAAACCATCCCAGTTGGCTAAAAGCACCACTGACCTGAGTATCTACCACTCCTCACCAGTCAAAAAGACATTCTCTGTTTCTTCTCATGTTTGGTCGTGAACCTCAATTACCTGTAGACTTTCTTCTGGGTCGCATTGAGGAGCCTGTTGCTTGCGAGGCCCGTCATTTAGGGGTGTAAGAAAAAATCAATTCGGCAAAATATCACGATAGTTCATTTGGCGATACTCGTATCGGTTCAAAATGCTGCCAGGACGATATTTATTTAATTATTTCTGAGCGTCCTTCAGTGTCTAACCCTTGTTGTCCACTTCCCCCTCCGACTGCTAGTTGGCAGCAGAGCACACTGAGCCTCCTTGAGCAGCTCCACACCACACAACAGGAAGACTGCTGTGGGGGGCCGTGGTGCAGCGGTAGGGTGATCGACCCATGATTGTAAGATTGCAGGTTCGATTCCCGCCTTGCACACCCATGAGTCGAAGTGTCCTTGGGCAAGACACTGAACCCCACCTTGCCTCTGGTGGGAGGCTGGCGCCAGTGTTCGGCAACGGAGCCGCCGCCAATCACTGGGTGAATGGGACTGTGACTGTAAAGCGCTTTGGGCCTTGGAGAAGGTAGAAAAGCGCTATGTAAGTATACACCTTTTACCATTTATTGCAACCAGAGGCAGCTTTTTTCGTTGTTAGACATGAACTACTTTGTTTTTACGTGTGATGGATATCAAACAGAAACTCTTTGCCATGTTGCTGCCAGTAACATATAAAAACGAGGATTGTTGTGCTTTTTAGCGGCTCAGATAAAAACGAGTAAAGCAGTGCAGCTACTTCGGCCAATGCACTTAGCTTCGGCTAAATGCTATTGGCAAAGCGGGCCGAAGTTCTGCAGAACCTCCCAGCAATAGATTCTAGTTTAGCAACCTGATGGATCAGAGGGATGTGTACAACGCTCTGAATAAAGGCCAACATTGTGGCGATCAGTGTTACTATTTTACTTCCGCGTGTGAGAAAGCATGGCTGCACAACGGTGCAGAGCAGACTGTGATGTAAAAAAAAAAAAAGCATCTTTGTCACACTAAAGCAGCCTTCCTTCATTCTGTCATGCTGCCTCATCATCACACTTTATTGTTTCTGGAAAGAATCAGTGCCCTCCCCCCGTCTATTTTTGAAGCACCGTTCAGACTCTTGAACCGTTTAAAAGTACTGGAGAAGCTACATTAAGCAATGTTGAAAATAAACAGCATTTATTTCCCCAATAGAAACTTATTGGTTAAGGAACACTCATTCTATGTATTTTCTTATACTGAAAAATGTTTTGTTGTGGAAATCAGACAATGTTGACTTTTCCCTTTCTTTATTTTTAGTTACCAAAATAAAAGCACACATAAAAATGTTGGGTAAAAGCAACTTATATATAAGATACAGTTTGTAGCTTCCCCGGTTGAAAAGATGGTCTCTCAAACTTATGGTTCACAACCCTTTATTTCGCCATATTTGTGTGAAGACACCATAGGCTACAAAAAATATGTACAATACATTTTACATCTCTTACCGTTGTATTCACAATTTCAATGATTCTTTTGTTTTATTCATTATTTTCAACACTTCACACCATTAATTTATTACTTTAAGAATTTTAACCTCTGATGCAAATCAACTAATGTAACTGTAATTTTAACAAAATTATTTAACAGTAAAATGATGTTCCCTTCTCTATAAACATAAAATAAATCCTAATATTAGCATTCATTTCAAACTGACTGACATTAGCTTGACATTACAGTGCCACCTAGTGGGCAAATAAAATATGCTGACTATGTAAAATATGTGAAAACACAGAAACTAAATCGCCAAAACATAAAATCTTACAAACCTTGTTACTTCATCAAACAGGTGCTATGGGATACTGCAAACTTTCGTTTCTTTTAAACCTTTAACCCTTTTTTAACCGTTTTGGCTGACACAAAGCACATGCAGCCTTCACGTTCAACTACCCCTGGCTGCAGCCTGCAGAATTGGGGAATGTTTAACCCCGCCCATGTTTAACCCCGCCCACGTTTAACCCCGCCCACGTTGAGCCCATCTTCTTCTTTGCATTTTACAAGTTTCCATGTGCAATACTGCCCCCTACCGCTTTTTAAGGAGTTTTTCCTTACCGTGAAGGGGGAGTCTAAGGGCAGGAATGCTAGTTTAGTGTAGTCTGTTTTTGTTAAACTTAAGTACTATCCCAATAAATTCTATGTATTCATGATCCCTTTTTTAATGTTTGTTTACCTTACAATTACAATTACAAAGCCCATTGAGACAACTGTAGTTTGAATTTGTGCTATATAAAAAAATATATTGAATTGAATAAGGGAATTTTTACCATGATTGCTGTTTTCTTATGCCTTTTACAAGTTTCCATGTGCATGTATTACAGAGTTAATACATTTTATCTGGACCACAGACCTGGAGGATCGTTTCTGCATGCATTACGAGCGGCCAACGTGAATTTCCACCGGTTTGTGTGTTTGAACGTATGTAAATAAATGCAATTAATCTCCTTCAGTATATGTAAAATCGTCTTTTTAAAAAAAAAGAATTTTCTTTATTAAAATGCTCCCTTTTATATTTGGCTACACGAGAAAAGAAAAGGCAAACTGAACAAAGCTGCTGACTGTAACAGTTATATTCTACAGTCTCTTGGAAATAAAGTTTAACTGTACCTGTCATTTTTTGATCAAATGTTTGTTATATATAAAATTATATCACAATATAAAATATATATCACGCCTAGATTCCACAGACATCGTGTAATAACTTGTGTATTTATGCTCAGTCTCACACCTCAAAGAGTGTATAGTCTCAGGTGGGTTAAACATTTAAAGTAAAACCCCTGACCCCATGCTAGACGTGCATGTGTGGGTTTCCTCTGGGCCTTCCTCCCACCGTCCAAAAACATACTTCATAGGTAAATTGGTCACTCTAACGTGTCCACAGGTGACTGTGGTCCTGCTGCAGGCTGCTGAGCTGTCCAGGATGTCCCCTGCCTTCACCAGCAAGTGGCAGGGATAGGCTCCAGCAGCCCCATGACCCCAAAAGGAATGAAACGGAATAGACAATGAATGTAATGCTACAGTCATGTAGCATTACACATACAAATATAGAAAAAAAGAAAACAAAAACAGCAGACACTTTGATTTATTGTTCCTCGAAACAAAAATAGACCTTTAATTTTTAATTGTCAATAATTTCAGAACAAAAGGCCTCAAAGTCACTCAAAAATTGGAAAGAAAAAGTGAAAAGCTCCCTCAGTTCAACCATCCTCTCATCTTCACACATGAGGGAGCTGGTTTGCAGCTCTCTAAGTGTCTCCTTCTGTTCTTCATGATCCACCTTCAAAATGTCTGGCAAGGAACATCTTCCTTTAAAAGACTGAAACTGGCACCATTTAGCTGCTTCAATGGTGCCGAGTAGTAAGGCATCTTCTTCCTGCACAGAAAAAAAGGTCATTCTTAGAGTAGATAGTGGAGATAGCAACAAATGTTGAGTTCAGAAGGATCCATACATTCCTTCCTGTCTCACTGCTTGTTGTCGTGTCACCTTCCCCTACAAAGTGAATAGAATGACAATGAAAAGATAGAAATGACACTAAAAAAAGAGATCCTGGACATCCCATCTCCTAAACTTTTATAATAAATACAATATGATATTATATTTGAAGGGGCATCTCAGGTCACCTAAATCTATCAGACACTGAAAGCAGAGAACACTAAGTATGTGTGTCCAACAGCTCTAGCTTCAATAGTACCTTCTGAGATGGATTCAGATCGCATCTGTTTAATTGAAGCATCTTCCTCCTGAAAGTGGCAGAGGGATTAACAACAGCCTCAAAGAAGAGCTTCAGTGTGAGCCTCAGGAATTAAATGAGCTCTGCTCACCTGGAGTTTCCACTCCTCCCGACGCCTTTTTCCGGCCTGCATTCTTTCTTCTGCAGACCTTGATGAATCAACAACAATGAATGTTCACCATCAAAATTTTAATAACAAATCCACAGATTTCTCAGAAAAATGTGAAGTAAAATATTAAGCATTTTAAAAGTGTGATCATATAAAGAGCAATTACGGCATTGGGAAGTTTGTCATTAGGTGCAGACACCACCATCTCCTAATTTGCTTCATGTTTTCCTTTGAAGAAATAAATACAGAGGTGGTTAGTTTGAGCCACAACCCAAAAGTGTCTTGAATTCACTCGACAAACTGACCAGAATTTACACTCACCTCACTGAAATCGCACTTAGTCCCCGTGACAATATACAGAGTGTACTGAACGTCAGAAAGTACATGTTAATATATAGAATCCATGTGACATTTCGGAATGTTATCTTTATATACCATGGTCACTTACTAAAGAATTAAATATTAACCAGTTTTTAGTCCTTAATTCTTGTTTACACTTTTTAATGCACACACAGAAGCCAATCAGTTTTCACCCAGCGCATGGTATAATTCATTATAAAACCCTTATTGACATAAAGTTAGGTGTATGTTGTATTGATGTTTATTGAGAGGAACATTTAATGACCATGATTATTTGTAGTCATTTGTTTTTGAAAAGCCCTGGTCTTACCATTACAACAAACACGCCACAGTTGTTTGAGCACCCTTGCTTCGCCAGACCCTGGGGGTGTGGGAACAAAAGGTTTGATTAAAGGATAGTAAGCAAATAGAAAATTTTAGCTGATGCAATGACAAATCAAACCGGAACATCATTTCTGCCAAGTGTCCTCCAGGGTCCAGGGGAGAGGAGGTGTGCAATGTGTCTGGAAAAAAGCACAGTTTAAGTTAACAGAAGAAAATAAAAGCACAGCATTTTCATATATTTACACAAGAAGTCCAATTGAAGCGAACTCTGGAAAAGGTGGGAACTTGAGTCATTTATTGAAACGGGCTCAAACAGAACTGCCCAACTCAAACAGGATCTATGGTTCTGTTTCCATCAATGTGTAAAAATGAATAGTAGGGCTGCACAATATTCACGATAATCGTTAAATACTTCAAGCTGTCTTTAGATAGTTTTAGCACATTTAAGGAACCATTTATTTCAATATCCAACGATTTTGCGATATGCGTGTTGCAAATCCTGTTTTCGCAATAAAGATAAATTTACAGTTTATTGTGCAGGCCTAATGAATAGATATTTTTTATATTATTCAATTAACACAGAACCATAAATATTAAAAAAATAAAATAAAAATCAAAGAATAAAATAAAACGACAAGTGGTTTAAAACTGAACTACCACTGTCCAGAACACACATTGCCCGGCAAGAAACCTGATTGGATGCGCTCTACTCTCATCTCTCCAACCGCTGCCACTTAAGGGATCTAAATAGAAAATGTCTCTGGCCTGTGGCCTCAGTAGCTGTGAAATGTTAAAAGCATACCAATTTCTTTTATGTTTTTTGGATTAATAAGTAAAGAAATTACAACTGTGCTTACACAGAGGATCCAGTGCCCAGGAACAAAGACAGGGATGATAATCCACTGCAGACTGGCTGCATTGTCCTGTAAGAAAACATCAATAACAAAACATTGTTAAAATAACCAACTCAGTATTAGCTTACAAAAACATGAGTAACTGGCAAATTACCGGAAGGTGCTCCATCGGGTTTGCTGATATTGGTGGGAACCAAGTGGCGGTGACATGACTGTTAGCAGCAAAAACATGCTCCACTCTCTGTAATGGACAAAGTGCAATTGTCATCTTCACAGCTGCAATTAATGTCAAAATCGTGTTGTCCACCATTGCAATGTGGTCTCTTGGACTCTTGCTCTTATCCAGGACCTGGTTCAACTAAAGCACGTGTCAAACTAAAGGCCCGGGGGCCAAATGTGGCCCTCCATGTCATTTTATGTGGCCCGCAAGAGCATAAAAGTGTTTAACTTCTTAAAATAAAAGATAAAAATTGGTGTGTTTCTATTCATATCTAGGGGGAGTTGGACTTGAAATATGGGATTGGGCAACTATACATTAGCACTAAAACACTGTCCATATAAGTTAACCTGACAGAATTAAATGTAAAAGGATTTATGCTAGAGTAACAAGCAAACATCTTTTCAATGCAACTGTAACTGTCACTTTAAAACGTTATAATAAATAAATAAATGTGTTATTTGACATTAAGGAGTAGTTATATTTATTTTTCATTAAATTTAATTTCATGTATAAATTATACATGGCCCTTTGAGGACAGCCGCTATGCTGATGTGGCCTTCGGTGAAAATGAGTTTGACACCCCTGAACTAAAGGAAGAAAAAAAGAAAACTCTTTAAAAGCTATAACCTGTGTGTAAGTTGTAACCAGAACAGAATTTGTAAACACTAAACATTTCTAATTTAACACAGAATTTCAAGAATATTTTCAAGGGCACTGCAAAATTTGCCATATTTTTTTACATAAACAAATAAATAAATAAAAATATTCATAAATGATAATAGTGAAGTCCGTAACACACTCAGGATGGGGTTACAGTAAAAAGCCTCTATTAGTACATAGCTATTTGTTGGAAAGCTTGCCAACATGTTGGAGGCATGTGTTTCTTTCTTCGGCGTTGGTTTGTCACCGTCGATTAAAACTGTAACGTGTTTCTATATAAATACAGTAATAATACAGGTGAAATACACAAACAAAGTTTTACTGACATTGCCGACATTTGAAGACACAAATATAACCTGACAGAAACTTCCAGGAGAGACGCAAGCTGAACTACGCTTCGTGCAAACCCTGAACCACGTTAGAACGGCAGGAAAAAAAGCCCAAAACATTCGAAAATACGAAATAACAGCCTCATTTGCAGTGTAAAAAAATTGAGGTGGGAAAAAAGCGAGTAATAATCAAAATAAGAGGTTTCTTTTCATTAACTTACCGTTGTTTTGCTGATGCGTTCCTCCATTTTCAAAATATCTCTACCCGTGGGAACAGAAGAAGAACAGCACTGACTTCTTCTTCTTGTAGTTAAAATGGCGGGTTGTTATCTTTCTTCCTCATACAATTACCAATGACACAAAATGTGCTCCACTGATTCTTCCCCTTTCCTGCAATCACAACTGCACTGACGAAGGGGAATCACATGCACGGGCTCAACGTGGGCGGGGTTAAACATGGGCGGGGTTAAACATTCCACAATGTTGAGCACTTCTGCAGGCTGCAGCCAGGGCTTACTCTTCACGTTCGCTTGCCTGGCAACTTCCGGTTTAGCTCGTCCTTCAAAATTAAAGCCACAACCATGTTATACAAAATGGGAGAATTACACAAATAAAACTATAATAGGCTGAATTTAGAGGTCATTTACACAGTTGCAGTGCTTAACATTGTGATAATTCATTAAACTGAATTTGACCATTTTATTAAATGGAAGACGTATTGAAATTCAGGTAGAGTTTTTTTCAAAGTCATATTTTTAAAACTGCGCGGAGGAAGGAAAGAGTAGACAAACATGTCACAGAGGAGGTGTTGCCAGCTGGACAGAGGGTGTACCTTTGCGACTTCTCACACAGAGGTTGCAACAAGATCCAGGACAAGTGGGCAAAGAGGTAGGTCATGTAAATCATTGCATGATTAAGCCTATACCTGTGGAACAATCTGTTTTCTCTGAACAAGAAGCCCTGATGTGAAGGAGAATGGCTTCTGAGTTCTAAGGGTCTTCAGCAGGACAAAAAGGAACTGGGGCGTCGGCTGTACCTACACTGGAGGCTGCTCCAGCTGCCTGTTCGAGCATCTTCGATGTCTACCCGACAACAGCTGGACGGCATGCAAACCCCTATCATTTACCTGTAGGCGTTGGGACTAGGTTAGAGGGGGCTGCAGGGTCTCAGTTGCAGGTGTCCAACAGTTTGCTTGAAGGGCTGTTTCGCCCGTGGCAGTGAGAGTTGTCATCTTATCTTTTATCACACAAATAACACGCTAAAATAAGCTAAGAACAGAAAACACTAACTAAAACCTAACCTTTCTAGCCTTCCTTGGTGCAAACTCGTCAATAACGTCATCATATGAAATCTGCTCCCCCCTGAATGATTGATACTAACAACAGCAGGTTAGTGGGTCGCTCCTGAGACATCGGTGACCTCAGGTATGACTTGAATCCACTGGAGTTTGGAAATTTTGGAAATTTAAATAGTCATGCTCTATATCAATCTCTGCTTCAGAGAAGAAAAATGAGCTCATGTTTGCTGTCTTCAATCCTTTGATTGGCACATTTTTAGTTATGACCTGTTACATTATGTTTTGTCACTATAGACTTGTAGTAAATGGTAAATATTCATCTTTAAAACTACCTACAGATTCTTTTGACTTATATTATAACCCAACATTCATAAATAAATAAAAAAATAAACTTCATAAATGCAGGCTCAAAATTAACCCCTAAATCCCTAGTTAAAAAACATTGTGAAAACTTTTGGGTTGCCACAAATGATTATTAAAGTAATGACCAATCTGCAGTTATTTGCCCTATAAGCATGTTATGGCAGCAGCAACAGCAGCAGTAGCAGCAGCATGCTACCATCACAGCTCATTTAACATTATGAACTAATATACATCAGCAAAACACAACAAAACCTTTGTGTTACAGCAGAGCAGACAGACACATGAATCATAACTTAATGTTACAAGTTAAGGCAGAGCAAAGGTTTAAGAATGAAATCTTAAAAAGTAAACAGTGACTTTATTTGCAACGTTTGGGCCTACTTCAATTTTGGTCATCGACCAAGACAAAGTTTTCATCAGCAACGTTATTGTTTCAGGGCAGGTAGCTTTAGAAAACATGCATCTTGCTGTGAGGACAAACCCTTTTTTTCATCTCTTTTCTTCTCTTCTTCTTTTCTTTCCTTTATTTAGGCACCAGATGGCTTTGACCTTTTTTTGTCCATATTTCAGATGTTTTTGGCATTTAGCATAAATGTCCTCCCGAAGGCATCAAGTCCGTTGGCTAAACCAACTGTCACCTTAGTGAAAACATTGTTTTGTTTTCCCATTTTTTATTTGAGCATTTCACACAAAAATAACCCAAAAAAGCAAGATTTTTTTATACCTTTATTAATATTTAGGTTATAAAATGTCACTGTACGACGGACTTTTAAAAAAGTTTTATAAAGTAGATTCCACCCCCCGCCCTTGTCCTCCGCCGCCCCCCTGTTCTTCACACATTTCCAGCAGAAGCGCATGCAGCTGCACCTAGAGGCGCCAATTCGCTACACGGCGGCGCTGTCGCAGTTTTTATTTTTATGTTTTCATCAGGCACTGAGCCGCGGTCCGTGACCGTCGCACCCCCTTGAAGACGATCCAGCCAGGTTTTGCGCATGCATAAAAGCGGCGGAGCTCCGTGCTCACCTCTCAGCTGGCACCCTTCACCCCGAGCCCCCTCCCTTCTCCTTCTCACACACATTTGCGTCTACTTCTCAAAGACAGGAGAGAGGGAGCGCAGCTGCGGGGCGGGGGCACCGCCAGCTTTCAGGCTATTACAAACTCTGTGACATAAGTAAACCAATAGTGGTGCACACATTATTTTACAAAGCCTGAGCCGCCGGCGCCGCCCCCCTTCATTTTTGCGCCCCAGGCAATCACCTGTATCACCCGTGCCTAAAACCGCTACTGCTGCCTGATGATGCTGTAAGCGGCTGGAGTTGTTGCAGATGTTATGAACCACTGCGTGTTCTGTACCTACCTCTTTTTTTACATATCTAATTTGTTCTGAGAGCAAAGTTGCATTGCTGTGTGGTTGACTCTGATTTGTCTTGTATGGGTGTGGGTCGGGCAGCAGTGCGTACAGTGTAGGTGAGGGGGGCCCCTGCTGGCAGCGTTTTCCTCACTCCAGTTCCCTCTCTGTATTTGTTTCTTTTCCTACTCAGTGAATAGTGGAAATTTTGTTGGCACGTTTCTTGCTTTGTGTGCGGTTTGTTTTATTTGTTTTCAGCACAGAGTGGAGTGAGGCGCGCTCTCTCGCACTGGCTTAGTCCACGGCCCCTCTCTTCCCCTCCACAATATTTTCACTCATTCAAAGCCTTAATTCAATTTTGTCAGGAATTGTTTTTCTTGTTTTGTTATTATTTTTGCACGGGTGGTCAACTCGGCCTTCCTGTTTTTTTTCTTTTATTATCGTCATTTTATTTGTTTATAGATGGTCTCCGCCATTTTTTTGGTGACTCCACTCTGGTGGTCACACATGCGTGGGTTTTCTCCAGGCACTCCAGAGAAGGTCTAGATCTAGTTGTGACTGTGGATGTGTGAATTATGTGGCCATGTGTGCAACACATACTGTCCCTTTGCCCAATAACTGCCAGGTTAAGACCTGGCAACCCTGTGACCCTGAAAGGTATAAAGTGGTTTAAGAAAATAGATGTATTTTTTTAGACTAAGATTTTAATGATTTACTTGAAATAGGACTTAAATACATTAAAATATTTTCCTTTAATGAACCCCATAAGCAGTTATTTAAGAACAAAAAAATAATAATAGACAGTCCCTGGTGCAGTGTTGTCAGGTGGCTTAGCTTTAAAGGTCATCATTCATCCATTTTCTGATCCTGCTTGATCCCTTTTGGGGTTGCTGGAGCCTATCCCAGTTACTGTTGGACAAAGGTGGTAATCAAGGTGGACAGGTTGCCAATCAGTTGCAGGGCCACACACTCAAATATGCACACCTAGGGACAATTTAGAATCACCAATTAATAACCTTTGAAGTGTGTTTTTAAATTGCAGGGGGAACACAGAGTGCCAGCAGGAAACCCTCACCTGCACAAGAAGAACATGCAAACTCCACACAGAAAGGACTCAGCCAGGATTTCAACCAAGATCTTCTCACTGTAAAGCAATTACATACATACCAACCACTTTGCCACCATGCAGCCTGCTGTAAAGGTCATTGAAAGTTATGTGGGGTATTCTCTGTAAGTCCTTGCTCCATGCATGGTTCATGATCCAACAGGATCAGATACAAGCCACGTGCTTCTTGAAAACCAACCTTGATCAATAATTAAAGATTTCAATATCAACTTACTGTTTGCATTCTTTAGCTGTTGCCATGGCAGAAGTCTATATATTATTGAGCATTTGTGAATGTTAGTGTGTTACTCTGGGTATTTTTGGCTTAGTTTGACACATCAGCAGGATATTATTGCTGCATGGATTAGTACCACTATGGCTTAGGCTGTAAAAACAGCATTGTTTTCCAACTGATGGATGTAAATATTGTGAGACTTGCTTATGTGTCCATGGAGGAGCCAAGAATGAAACAGGAAAGAGACAAAGCTGGGAAAACCGTCAGGTTTCGAGTCGCATCTGCTAACAGTGGTCGGGTCCTGGCTGAGGTGTTCAAGGATGACAGGGCCTGGTGCAGCTCGGGATCAGACTCAGTGGACTCTAACAGCGACAGCAGCCCGGAGGCAGAGCAGAGCAGCTCTCTGCACACCAGTGAGGCCAACCCTCATCTGAATGGCTTAGCGGCAGGGGAGGCTGCTGTAGACGAGAATGGCTGTGAACCTGACGACCTGCTTTTGTATGCCAGTGTCAAGAGAGAGATGGTGTTTAGCAATAAGAGGATCAATATCTGCAGCAAGAACGGGACCATACGTGGAGTGAGGAACAAGGTGAGCGCTGGCCAAGTGCTCTTCAACAACCTGTCCAACATGTATTCAGTAAGTTCTTCCACAGCAAACGACAAACCTTTGTCAGCCTTGTCTGTTAGAGTAAAATCCATCGATCAAACTAACATGCAGAAATATTTTTTTTTAGGGTTCCTACCGTTATCAGAGAAGGAAGCCGTGGGAGAAACAGTGATGATGGGGAGAAAAAGTTCAGATAATCCAGAATTTTTTTAGGATGATCATTTCACGTATCTGCATTGTATTATCGATTAATCATTCCACTCCCAGTTTGCACCCAGTCATTGGCTTTCTTTGGTTTTCTTTTCCTGGCTCGAGTTCTGTTTCTAGGTTTTGGGGTTTTCTCCATCCACTATGTCACCTGGTTTTGATTTGAAAACTTAATAGTTCAGAGACAGAAGATTGCCAGCAATTACAATTATTTGAATTTGTTTTAAATCAATTAAAGGAAAGCTATTTTTTAATCAAAATTATTTTTTTCATTATAAAACAATCTGGTTTCTAGCACATCAATGACAGAAGTTTGCTTTTAAGAATAATCCACACTACAATGACTTACAGAAGCTTTGTTGCAGAACAAAAAGTGAGCTGTTAATTTTATAAAAAGTTCTGACTCAAACCGTTTTCTTATTCTGCTAAAAATAGCCGTACTTTTGTTTGTTGTTTGGCTGTTACTTTTACATCATTTTATGAAAAATGAAAGAATTTTGTACGTTTTTAGCTTTTTCTAAAGCAAACACTATGTTATAATAAAGAATATAATATAATATATAGTATAATATATGTATGATAAAGAAAACATCTCTTTCTGTTTTGGAGGTTTATTTATCAAGACTTTGATCAATAGACATTGATCTTTAAAATTTGGTCGATATATTATTAGTAAAGGATTACAAGATTATTGGATTATGTTATTATCCATTATTAATGAGCTGCCAGGTGCAACCAGTCAATTTTCTTAAGTGATTATCAGCAGGTGTGCAGCTTAACCCTTGTGCTATCCTAGGCACTTTGACATTGGGAGTGAGGTCATCTAGACCTCACATGACAGTGCGCTGAACCTTTTTTCTTCAATTATTTGAAATCTTTACCGGTGTCCATGGATTACATGAAATCCTCTCCACCTTTATCCACCTTTGTCATAGTAGGGATAACACGTCAATGGTCATCTTGACCCCATAGGATAGCACAAGGGTTAAAGTGCACATGTGTTTAGGAGCAGTTTATTTTTGAAAAGACTTTTTTAAATAACTTTTTAAATAAAATGTTAAATGAACTAGAAAAAATATCTAATAAGAAGCTTTTTGGACAGCAGACCCAATAAAGAGAAGTTGGGACATTTTTGGTAAAACACATTTTACATGTGTGAGAGCAGATTTTTTTTTTAAGTTTGTTAATACAGCCTAGGATGATAGTTATATAAAAACTAATTGAAAATCTTATTACGTTACTGGGAAATTTATAGCGTAGTTTATAAATCATTGCGATAAAAATCAACATGAGTGGGCCAAAATTAATCAATAAAAATGTCCGGTAAGGCTGTCTTGAGGCAATTGTCCTGAAACATTAAACCTCTAATCCAGGGGTATCAAACTCATTTTCATTGAGAGCCACATCAGTATAGTGGTTGTCCTCAAAGGGCCAGATATAACTTATAGATGTAACTAAATGTAATGAAAAATAAACGTAACTACTCCTTAATGTGAAATAACTCATTTATTTATTTATTATAACTTTATAAAGTGGCAATTATAGTTGCATAGAATACATATGTTTGCGTGTTACTCTAGCATATATCCTTTTAAATTTGATTCTGTCAGGTAAGGTTAAATGGACAGTGTTTAAATATATTTCAAGTGATATTTCCCCTAGATATGAATAAATGCTCACCAATTTTTATTTTTTATTTTAAGAAATTGTTATGACATGTTATGACATGGCGGGCCACATTTGGCCCGCGTGCCTTGAGTTTGACACATGTGCTCTAAACTGAAAGATTTGCTTTTTTGAACAAAATATAAAAATAAATTTGAAAAATTTGTTCTGATATTCGCCAGAGGTTTGGTTTGTTTTACGTGACATGTACTACATTATTTATGTATGTTAAAAGGAAAAAAATGATTTTTCTTTTGTCTTATTAGTGTTTCAGCTTTCTATATTTAATGAAAAACTTTATTCACAACTTCCATGAAATACTTTGAATTATCTGAAAAAACATGCATCATAGGTTAATTAGCAACTCTAAATTGTCCCTAGGTGTGAGAGTGAGAGTGAATGGGTGTGTGATTGAGGACATTCTACCCTGCGACAGACTGGCGACCTGTCCAGGATGTCCCCTGCCTTTGCCCATAAGTGGCCGGGATAGGCTCCGGCAGCCCCGTGACCCCAAAAGGGACAAAACGGAATAGAAATGAATGAATGAATCATCTGAAAGCACTGCACTGGATGTATCAGAGCATGTGACAATATTCATGTGACAGTTTGTATTTGTAATTCCAATAATTAAAAAAACCCTCCTTAATTTGGTGAATTTCTCTTTAGCTCTTTATGTACTAATCTGTGCGCACGGTTTATCAGATTTTTTTCTTTTTAACCACTGGCCCCTGGAAGGCTCCATAGTAATGTACTCCATGGAAGATTTTGCAGGAAAATCTCCCACTGATCTCCTTGATTTCTTTCATTAGAAAAATCTGAGTGAGATAAAGACAAAAATGTGTGTATTTGCCGCTGATAATCCCTGTCTGCGTCTGTCTAATGGACATTTTTGGCTTTAATTTTCGAATTAACCCTTGTGCTATCTTGGATGACCCCACCCTTACTTTGACATGTTCTCCCTACCATGACAAAGGTGGATAAAGGTGGAAAAAATTCATGTAATCCATTGAACCAGTGAAGATCACAAAAAATTAAAAAAAAAAAAAAAAGGTTCAGCGCACTGTCTAGTGGGTGTAGATGACCCAACTCCCAACGGTAAAGTGCCTAGGATAGCACAAGGGTTACAACCCATGCGGAAACACAACTGAACAAACTCTGCTCTCAGCACTGGACTTGATGGCAATAGAAAATGACCTGACGCAACTGAAACACGACAATCTACATGAAAGAGTGATCACACTGCTTTTGAAAAAAGACAGGAGGATTGATTTTGACTTCAAATGATACAAATTTTTGACGAGTGAAATAATATATATAATAAATAATATTCCAAATTTATGTGATTGTTTTCAATGTTTTGTGATGGCTGCAGTTGCATGGCGAGTTTTGTTTAGTGTTTTGTTTATTCAGTAGATCTCAGGTCTGCAAAGATAAATAACCCAAAAAATAAAAACACATTTCTAAAAAATCCGTTAACTAATCAAAATCCTCACTGGGAAGTACGTGACTTGATTGACATGCAGAACAACCAATCGTACATCCTCTGATACATACGTCATTGCACATGCATGTTTAAATACACCGAGTGCAAATTCTGTCTGTCATCAGAAAGTCGCTACTTGCCCCACGGCACATCAAGTCCCTGGCAGAAGACCACTGGAGTGTTTATTGAGGCTTGGATCGCCCTACCTGCGTGCCTCCGCAGCTCCCATCTGAGCCCACTAAGGCAGCAGTGTTTTCCTGTAGCACGTGCTTCTCTAGTGCTGCCCAGGGAGCCAGCTCAACTTTAAAAATGCAAGGTTTACAGCAGAGCATGAAATATGATAGTCACTGCTTTCTGTTTTTGAAATAAAACGCCTCATCTGTTACAGTTTTTCTCCATTGGTTTGGTTTTCTTTTGGTTTCTTAGAGCTTTAAATGTAAAAATAATGCTTTTATATCACAGACACTAAAGGAGAAAATATCTAGTCGCTTTGTAGATATTTTCTTTGCGTGTTCAAAAAAGTTGAAAACAAGACAACCACGGATTCGTTCAGATAAAAGATAAACAAAATTTATTTCCCTAAAAATATTTCTAAAGCATAGTAAAACACAACAAAATTATAACAAGCGCCCGGATTCTCTAGAATTTTCACAGAGATGGCAAAGCACCAGCTTAACCCTTGTGCTATCTTGGATGACCCCACCCTTACTTTGACATTTTCTCCCTACCATGACAAAGGTGGATAAAGGTGGAAAAATTTCATGTAATACATTGAACCAGTGAAGATCACAAAAAATTAAAAAAAAAAAAAAAAGGTTCAGCGCACTGTCTAGTGGGTGTAGATGACCCAACTCCCAACGGTAAAGTGCCTAGGATAGCACAAGGGTTAACAGTGTCTTAACATGCCAGCCTGCACAGAGAGAGAACAAAGGGATCCCCTCCGTCCAGGTGTTTTAAAACGTGAGATCCAGCCCCCTCCCCCAGACTGCAAGATGGCCGCTACACTCCTCCTCTGGACGCTCGGATTGCCTGGCCGAAAGGTCCGCCCACTTCCCTTAATCCATATTTGGAATCCAGTTCCCGCCAAAAGTGTACAGGGGGGTTTCCTCACAGATGGACATGGTCTGCTAGCAATGAATCACCATGTGGTCAACCACATCTACAGGATCTCTCACCACAGGTGGTAAGTCTCAAGACTTTGTTCTCCACACGTGAGCGGACTCCTGGAGAGGTTCCCATGGCTACAATGAATCCAAGAGATGGTAATTTATGGTCCATGTCAGACCTACGGCCCGGCCTTCCAAATGGCTTTAGAATTGTCCCTGCAGGGAGAGGTTTTGGAGCTACAGTGAAAAGAGACAGGATGTCCCTTTGAAATTCAAAGGCCGAGAACCCCACACAGACTTAAACCTGAAAACAACCTTCACTTTTCATCACATTATTGACCTAAACATGTAAACACATGCTTGGCTCCGTGGTTAGGAAACAGTATTTGGGAATCTCTTCATACCAGGAGCCAGCCTGGCCATTGGAACATTGCCACAGTGCCCATCCAGACTGGGAAAGCAACGGGCTCCACTTCACAGCTGTGAGGCTGCAAAGTTTAATTCCAGCTTCCCCAGTAAGGGAGACAACTGCAGCAACAACCACCGACCAAGCCGGCAAGCCCTGGCAGAAAGGCTGTTCCATAACAAAATATAGTTTTGCCATTGCCTTGCAGATCACAGTTCAAGTGGTTTAGTTTTCCAGTAATGTCAGTCAAAAATGCAAGTTCATACTCACCATATTCAGCAGACATCTCCTCCAATAGCACCTTGAAAATCCTGTGCTGTTTTGCTTTGCAGCTGAGGTTGTTTATGATTTTCACAATAGGAGTCATTATGTGTCCAGAGCCAATCACTTTTGCACATAAGGCCTACTGGTGAATGACGCAGCAGTAATGTAGACATTTTGGAAAGTCTGGGTCAGCTTTACAGTGAGTGATGAAACCTGTTTGTCTATTGATTATAGCAGGAGCCCCGTCTGCAGTCACTGTTGCCAGCTTTTCTAATAGTACCTTTTTCTGCTCAAAAACTCCTTCACCATGTTATACATCTTCATACTCTTATAGTTGTCTGTTAGGACAGTTGTGTCAAGAGTTCTTCTCTTGTTGAGAAATCTTCAAACATCATGTTAATAAAACCAACAGCCTTGCTGTTCTGCTGCTTTCCACAGACTCATCACACTGGATGCTAAACCACCTGCACTTTGCAAGATCCCGGTCCACCTGATCGACCAAGTTATTAAACAGAGCTGACACGTGTCTAGACATTGTATGTGGAAATTAGATCAGTTCCATTTTTCACATCTTTAGGTACAGTGTTAGTAATTATCATCATTGCTTGTTTGACAACTTTTTAATCTGAAAAGCTCTTCTGGATGAAATAATGAGCAGGTCTAAACGAGGCTTCGGTTGAATTTTTTTTTCACAATACATGCAAAAGTCTCTGTCCTTAAAGGAAACAGATTACAGCCCCCACCCCCCGCCGACAGGCTGCTGTCATGTTAAATGTAGCTTACAGCTCCAAAATGCAGAAAGAACAACGCCAAACGGCTCGAGCAGGGGTGGGGAGGTCGCCCGTGCCAGGCCGTCGCATGTGCTCGGGCCCGCTAAATGCTACTTGTAGCTTAATTATTATTATCATTATTGTACTGGAAGAGTCGCCTTTTTGAGGTCTTTAACATACCCGAAAACTCACCAAATGTTGCACACACATCAGTCGCGAAAAATTTGGCATTTTATGGCAAACCCGTATGGGTGCACAAAAACGGCTCGATAGCGCCACCTACAAAGACTGTTGTCCCGAGCCCCCCCCACATGCTTTAGCGTACAAGCTTAACAGGGCATGTTCATCAGATGGAAACCTACAAAAAAGTCTCCTGGTACCAAGCTGTCAGTCGCACAGGAAGTCTGCTATATTGATGTCAATTTGTCATTTTTGCTGTATTTTGGTCATTTGCAGGCCTCCTTCTAGAACGAACTCCTCCTAGAGATTTATGAATAATGACTCCAAACTTTGGTTTTATAAACTAGAGCCATGTCCGATGTTATATTCCGAAGCTTTTAAGTTTTTACGGATGTTTGTGACTGTGGCGGCGGGTCGAATTTCGACGTCGTTTCAAAAACACGCCATGAAAAGAAAAATGACCATTACGCAGCCATGCATAATCCAATCTGACCCAAAATGGATGTGGTGGTGTAGTGCCACCTGCTGGCAACAGGAAATGACATGTTTGACTTGGAGCATAATTGCTCCAAGTGGGATGAACCGACACGATATAAAAAAGCTTTGTAGGAAATCAGCCGTTTGTCTCAGGAAGCTGAGATTTCAGAGTTAGATGCCTCTTACAAATCTCCAACTTTGATAAACAGCCCAATAAGGTCTACGAGAAACATTTAACCACCTTAATCTCTCTTTTGTGCTGAAAGTAATTTTTAGACATTTTGAACTCAAACAAATATTTTTATCATAACTTCTGTTTAGGTTATCAGCACCAAAAATTCCACTTTAATAGGCATTTATGTGCTACTGCTTCCTAAATATTTTCAGAAATGTAAAAGTTACAGGTGAACTGTGAGACAACTTTACATCCAAAAAGGTTAGAAAACGTCTTTTTAGGCAAAACTAGAAACCCCCCGCGGCTGTCTGCTCATATGTTAATTAGCCAGGAGTGGCAAACAAGGATGCGAAGAGTTAGAAAGGCCAGTTCAACACTGAAATACTGCTTTTTCATTTGTTTGTATGTCTTTTATACATCTTTAGCACTAATCATTGCTTTTTATTTTAATTTATCCAAAATGCAATTAACTCAACATTTGATCTTTGATCTTTTATTTTTATACAAACAAAAATGTGAATATGCTCCAAAACATAACACAACACACAACATAACATAACTCAACCTCAGTACACTCCTACAGATGTAACATAGGATAATTTATATCTCTTATATCCTTTTTTTAAAATCAATGCTGGAACTTCTTTTCCTTTTCTATACATCCAATGAAATTAAACTACAACTACAACTGCTTTGTGCTGCTTTCCACAGACTCATCACACTGGATGCTAAACCACTTGCACTTTGCTATATCCCGGTCCACCTGATCGGCCAAGTTATCAGACATAGCTGACACTTGTCTAGACATTGTAGTGGAAATTAGATCAGTTCCATTTTTCTCATCCTTAGGTACAGTGTTAGTAATTATCATGATAGCTTGATTGACAACTCTTTAATCTGAAAATGTCTTCTTCTTGATGAGAAAATGAGCAGGTATAAACAAAGAATGTTTTTTCATGCTGTCTGCAAAGGTCTCTGTCCTTAAAGCTAACAGATTGCAGCCCCCCACCCCCCACCGACAAGCTGCTGTCATGTTAACAGTAGCTTGGAGCTCCAGAATGCAAAAGGAAGAATGACGCCAAAATACTGAAAATAGATTTGAATATGAATATGCCCGTTTTCCTTGCAATAATTCAACCATTTTGTCGTGAGATCAAACCGAAAACTAGCAGATATGCAGCATCACAGAGCGGCAAGAAGAAGCAGACGAAGATTTCATCTGGGTGCCCTGACCAGACATGAACAACTTGTGAGTTAAACTTAAAGTTGTTGTTTTTTTAGTTAAACTTAAGCATTTGTTACTAATTGTGCTAAAGGTCACACAGTCTGCTGGGTAAGAGTTTAACATTCTTTTTCAACACTGGATTATGAGTTGTATAGTTTAACTACATGAAACACTTGTGAGTTCAAAATTTAGTTTTTTTTATTCATAGTCAAACCATATCACTTGTTTTAAACAAAAATACTTTCATTTTTAAAAATTTATATAAAAATCCAAAAACCCAGCAAAAAAACCACAAGATTTTCCAGCATTTAAAAATACTTCATAAACTAAAATGTAAGACATCAAAAATAAATAGAAACATTCAAAAAATGAGATTTAATTTCCTCAATGAAATAAGTCATGTTGCATTTTACAGGGTCTTCCACGTATCTACTGCTTTGCTAACATAAAGGTGTCTGTCCTGGCCCTTTATGCTGACGGTCAGTCCGACACGAGACCGGACTTCCGGTTGACCCGCATAACCATCAAGCATCTGGTGGAGCAGCTTCGGGTTCCTCACACTCTGGGGGGGGGCACAGGAGACTGAGGTCCTGGTGCTCCTTTTCTGGCTGGCAGATCTTACGGTGTGGAAGCCAGGACCTTTGACATGACACGGTCCACTGTGAGCGACATTGTCCACAGGACGGCAAACCGCATCCTCCAGCTGATGAGCAGGGTCATCCAGCTTCCCAGTGGGAATGAACTACCATGAGTCACCTCTGGTTTTTTAGCAGCTCGCTTGGTCTTCCACCTTCCAAAAGGTCGTGGTGAGCATCGATGGCTGCTGCATAAGAAGAAAGGCCCTAAAAGAAAATGCAGCTTGTTATTTTAACAGGAAGCTTTTTTATTCCATTCAAATGCAGGTTGTATGTGACTCTAATGCCACATTTATAGATATTTTTGTTGGGAATCGAGGATTAGTCCATAATTCACGGGTTCTACGTAAAAGCCCAATTTATGTAAATAAAACATTACCCACCTGAAGGATCCTTTTGGGTGATGATGGGTATCCCTGCATTGCTCATCCCATTACACTGCTGACACCCTACAAGTAACCCATGAGGAATGTGTTTGAGGCCCGTTAAAACCAGGGCATGATCTGTGGTGGAGAGAGAGCATTTGGCATGATGAAGATGAGGAGGAGCGCAATATTTCTGGGAGCACTGGAAGTAAAACCAACCTTTGCAATGAAAATCATTGCCTGCAGCGCAATCCTGCACAATCTGTGCATCAGCGAAGGGGACTGCTTGGAGCCACAGATGTTGAGCCACAGCAGGACGACACCAGGAACCAGCAGGACGACACCAGGAACCAGCAGGACGACACCAGGAACCAGCAGGATGAGCAAAGTGGCGTCTGTCTGCGAGGACAAATCTCTGCTTTCCTTTCAGCTCCAACTGTGACACACATGACTCTAGAAGACCACCATTATTGTTATAATAACACTTTTTTATTTCAGACTCAGATGTATTCCATAGAAGAAAAAAAGATGTAAACACAGCATACATAATAAAAGGTAAAAAGATATAAATGAAAATTGTATTGGGATTGTATTGGGATTGTATTGTATTGTATTGTAATTGGGATTGTATTTTATATCAAAGTCTCTGCCATAGTCAGAACAAACTTTTAAAAGTGTTTGTATCCCAGCACTATAGGGGCTAAAAATGACAAGGTCATCAGCATACATAAGATGATTAAAGGTTTGACATCCAACAACACACCCAGTTTTGCACAGATTCAGATTAGTGGATAGATCATGAATATACACATTGAATAAAAATGGAGAGATGATCCCCCCCCTGTTGAACACCATTGCTTACATAAAAAGGCTCAGATAAGACATTGCCCCATTTGACTACCATTGTTTGATTAGCGTACCAGAAAGCCAGGAATCGTGCAAGATATTTCGGCACACCTCGATTAATTAGCTTCTGAAATAGCTTGAGGTGGTTGACCCTGTCAAAGGCCTTAGTGGCATCAATAAAACAGAAAAATACAGATGTATTCAGATGCAGGTATTTCCCAACTATTTCCTGTAATGCATAGATACACATATCAAGTACCAAGGCTTTTTTTAAAAACCAAATTGATTCTCACTTGTTAAAAGATGCACTTGAAAAGTTGCTGGAAAGGGCAATCAGTCGCTAATTCAACAGACTATTTAAACTGGCAGTCTTGTCTTTGATGACGGGAATCAATACAACTGAGAGAATTGAATCAGGCAGGACTCCATGGGTTAAAAAGCCAGTGAAACACATGGCCAGCAGGGGCAGTAATTTAAAACTTGAATATTTTAAATGCTCGACTGTGATGTCATCTAGACCAGTGGTCCCCAACCACCGGGCCGCGGACCGGTACCGGGCCGCGGGACACTTGGCACCGGGCCGCGGAGCGGTTCCAGGCCGCGGGAAATTTTTTGCACCGGGACGGCCAGAAAGAAAAAATAATTTCCATTTTATTGTTTTTTTTTCCGACAAAAACGTTTTATTTTGAAAAGTGACCGGATTCACTTTGTTACATCTGTCACACTTAACGCACGTCAAAGTCGCGACACCAAACATCAGGTGATAAACCCCACTAAAATTAAACCCAAACAACCAAAATGAGCAAAAAACAAACTTCTTTAGAAAGTTGCTTTGACAAGGGGAAAATTATAATTATTATTGTTATTATCATG